>JBBBDQ010000175.1:3422500-3582500 GCA_037127315.1 Ascarosepion bandense | reverse complement strand
AAATTATTACGCTCTCCATTCTCCTGATTATGATTATCACCTGTTCCCCAACATGAAAATACTGAGAACCAATATCACAGTGATAATAACGTTATATCTAATGCAGGTGACTTTTTGACAAACAAGATGAAAGCTTATCCACCAATAGAATCCAAGCACTGCAAAGCCGATGGATTAGTTGTGTGGATCGCAAGGAAACTGAAATAAACCTCATTTGGTTATATTTAATGAGAGTATCTTGGTCAGCTTTTCAATTTTTCAGACAACCCGAGTACATACTTACAAAAACTTATTTATAAATTGAACTTTGTCTCTGTGTGTGCGTGTGTGTGTCCGTTACGTATAGACTCCGAAACGGCTGAACCGATTTCCTTGAAAATTTACACAGTTGTACTATAAGCGTCTGCGAGTGTTTCTATCAAGGTCTTGTGTCGAGGTATCCCAGATAAATATCGAAAATCGATAATCGAAAAAATCTGGTTATAGAAGGAGTGGTCCGATTTTAATCAAATTTGATACACTCATAGACAAAGACATAAAAAACGATATTCAGAAGTTTCAAGGTTGCAATTCTTACAATAGTGCAGAAAATCGATAATATATATATATATATATATATATAAAACGCAAGATGTTTGTGTGTGTGTGTCTGTTTATCTGCCTGTATGTCTGTATTTTTTTCAGTCCTTTTATTTTAGTTTTTGCTTCTGGTTTGCCTCTAAGTAGGTATAATTGCAGTTCTTAGTCTCAGCCATGATGCCATTTACTCAGAAGACTTATTTAGCCTTCAAAATTCAGTTTACGACGAAAACACTTATTTGATATCGATACCAGGAAATCAAAATTTGACTTACGTCCATACATTTTTCTTTCAGTCTACGGTTTCGCTTTAACTGGAAACAACTATTGCTTTTTAGTCTTTCGTGCCAACATCCAAAGAATCTGCGCTCCAGGACCATGGATTAGTTTTAAAGTTTTCATTACATCCGAGCAACGCCGGGCTATACTGCTAGTATTTTTATAACTTAGCTCTATTAAAGGTAATAATGCCACTAAGATGCAAGATGAATGCAAGTCTAAGAAAGAACAATTGAAAAGTTTTGCTGACAGCTGATTCATGAATAATTGGTTGTTATTAACTGGGACTTGATTTTAATGCCTATAAAACGAAACTTTTCAATCACCTGAAAGATTTCTCACCTCCCATCAGCATGGCTGATGCTAACCTCCAGGTGGGTGACACTTTGCGCTTTCTTAGGTTAACATTCTCAGCTGACATGAAGTAGAAAGACTCCATTGAATTGATTGCTAGGTCTGCTGCTAGGAATGTTGGTTCACTGTATCGTGCAAGACAATTATTTCTGCTGAATTTAACTTACATTTTTATAAGTCTACGTTTCGTTCACACCTTGAAAATTGCTGCCACATATTGACAATGCTCTTGTTTATATCTAGAGATTCTTGATAAAATCCAAAAAGTATCTGCAATATTATGGATCTTGACCTGGCGTCTCGCATTCAGTCACACTCTCACCGTTTTAATGTAGCTGTGCTTTTTCTATTAATAATTTCATAGAAATTATCCGGATAAACCCTTCGCTGTAGTAACTAAAATTTAGGGATTTAAGTGCAGTAATAGATTGGCGGGATTTTGCAAATACCATTGGGAAAAGTATTCATCCCTTTCTTCTCTCTCCAGCTATGAGTTAAACAGCAGGACAGATTTGGTTCTATAGCTTTTGCTGGCAAGGAGTCTACCAAAGACAGTAATGGCAACCTACTACACAAAGATCTTCTGCCCAGTCAGTCATGATCGCCCAACCGTATATCACTTATGGCATTTAAGTAATTAATTTGACTAGATTGACAGAAAAATATCACTTCACAATTGAATTGATTACATGTAAGCATTATTTTTATGCTTATAGCTTTTTTCTCGCACCTCCCGTTTGTGAAACTCTCTTCCAGTTCCTTGCTTTCTAGCCACCTTTGATCTTTAAATAATTTAAATGCAGTCAATCGCTATCTACTATTTTATTTTTCCATTGTTCTTAATAAGTTTTCGATATTTTTTCTTATTCTTTTACTTAGTAACCTATTGTGTTTTAGGGGCTTTACTGCCTTACACCGGACGAAATGATTAACAAAGATAAAATCTAACTAATAATGGTTTTACTTATGACATGTAATAATTTAAAATATTATTAACTTTTACGGGTATTTCCTTTGTCTTAATTTAAATTTCCAACCGTTATCCAAATAATAGTAAAAATATTGCAATGTTTGATCTCAATTTATTTAATTACGCTGATTAGCTACGTAATAGCCAATACCAGTGGAAACTACCCGAGGTAGTTTTCACTGGTATTGGCTATTCAGATTATGCATCAATTCTTCTCACAGTTGCCTGTATCCTTTAAACGTTTCATCATCTACATTGCCAGTGCATTTTACAAACTATAGTAGTTGCCTGTACAGAAAGAGAATAAATAATTAATATGTAGTTCTCGCACTTCCCGCCTGTGGAATTCCCTTCCGTTTACTTGCTTCCCCGACAGCTACAATCTCCAAGAATTTAAATGCAAAGTCAACAGTCATCTTCTATCTCACTAACTTGCATCCTCTGTCTCATGCTCCTTTCTCCGTCCACTCCACTCTCATCAGTATTCTCATCTTTCTCTTACCCATTTCCTGACACCCTCTATAACCTGTAACTCTTTTTCACAACTTTCTTCCTATGTAACTCCTTGCACAAATTATATCCTATATTTTATTTTAGTTTTATTTGCCGATAAATCATTTTAATTTATTGAAATTCTTTAATTTTTCTTCTCGTCTTTTAATATTCAGCAAGAAAACATATATATATATATATATATGTGTGTGTGTGTGTGTGTGTGTGTGTGTGTGTGTGTGTGTGTGTAGAATGAACATAAGTAAAAGTTTGTTACTTAGCTCATCGATGTTACCTTCGTTATTTTAGACGACCCGTACGTTCAATCTTCAGGGGCTATCAATACACTTATTATTTTATTAATTAATTTGTTTTTAAGGTGTATCAATCTTTTGCAGTTTATTTAAAATCAGAAAATATTTCTCTATGATAATAAGTTCAGGAAAACAATAATGATTTTAAATCATACAAGTTCTATGTATTAACCCATAGGTTAAAATGGGAATTCATAATTTTCCTAAGGGTTTTTTTTAATCGTTTCACCCCAAGCAAGGCGTTACCGCCACTGATGAGAGTAAAAGTTTAGGTAGGAAGAGATCGAAGAAAAAAACGAACCAGTTACAGGGGGTGTCAGAGAAAGGGAAAAAGAAGGATGTGAACACAGGAGTCAAGACAGTTGCGAAGTAGAGGGAAAGGAAAAGAAGAAGATACACGGGGTGATGTAGAAAAGACTAGAGACAAGTGAATAACAGATGGGTATTGACATTGCATTTAAATTCTTGGAGGTTGTAACCATCAGGAAGACAAGTATATGGAAGGGAGTTCCACAGGCGGGAAGTGCGAGAAAAAGAAGCTGATGGAGTAGAATTGTCACCTGCATTTGGTTGATTTAAATGTAAAAGGGTGGGACCTTAGGTAGCGTAGCAGTTGTACATTCAAACAATCAGAATATAGATTCTGGGTCAGAAAGTTAACTGATTATAACCCAAAATGGCCGGTCGTCAGATACAGATATACTCTGATCCTAAGCAGAAAAGCATGACAGACAAAAAGGCAGAATACTAATATAGATTCAGAAAGCATGAATGATACCAAGTCAGTTTAGCTGGTGATCAGTTCCAAGTATTACACTCTGATCTTGAATTGAAATAAATACCAGACATAAATATTAACAAACAAAATATTAATAGAGATTTTAGTCAGAAAGCGTAAAGGATGCCAGTTCAGAAGGATTGGACACACAAAAATATCAAAATATTGCTTTTACTTGTTAGTTGCTTTTGCCACAAATTTTTTGGACTTTCAGAAATTGTTCGTTTCTCTCAAAATGGCAATAAATATTTTTAGCATCAAGGAAAAACAAAATGAGAAGATTTTGATTTTGAGTTTTGTTCAACAGCATATCAACCTCTCTGGGTTATTTAATGCCAAAAAGGTGGAGTTTTAAAGTATTTTTTAATGTTCGATTATAGTAAGAAAATTGATTTAGTCAGATTTTATGATCTTATTTTATTCTTTTTTATTTTAGAAATTAAAAATGTCGTTTAGTTTTGTATTCAAAAATGTTTTGCTGAGAATAATTTTTCCTTAAAAATGTGATATTGTAATACCTTTTTTCTTCTAAAATATATTGGTAAGATGTTTCCTTGAATATTGTATATATTTCTATAAAAGCGTATTTTTATATTTTCATAGTGTTTTGCCCCCAGTTTCAGAGTTAAATATTTGCCCATAGCTAGGACCCAAACAGGTACTACCACTCCGAGTCAGGGTGAACTTGGAAACAACAGCTATTAAGAGGTGGTTCTATGCTCCTCACAACCTCCCAATCAGAGGCCTTGCTGCCGGATGCAGTTTACCGTCATACCGAGGACCCAAAGTTTTAAAAGCGTTGAAAATATGAAAACCTGCCTGCGTTGGAGTGCGTTTATTTGAATTTTTCTCTGTCTTTCTTGAGCATTATATATGATTGCTTCGATATAAAAGACATTATATCGAAGACTGGATTCAGATTGGCAAGTATCTCCAGAAAGTATCAGGTCGACTCAACACAATCTATCTAGCTGTATTTTCCTTCTTTTCATTAAGCAAGACATTTTACCTTGGTAACATCTATTTTATTTCATGTCTAGATATTCACATTTCAGAGTCTCTTAAAAGTTATCTATGTCAGTCTGCTTATATCCATCTTTTTTCTGGGAAGTTTTTACACCTTACTTGAATTCATGAATTAAAAAAAAGAACGAATCATAGATGATTAAATAATCAAATAAATGCGAAAGAAAAATTAAGTAAAGAACCTTTTAAATCTAAGAACAAATATAAAACCGAAACCAAAAAATGGAAAATATAAAAAATAAGAACAAAGTGGAAGGTGCAAAGATAAAAAAAAAAAAAAGCAGAAGATAAAATAAAACAAAAGAAATTAAAAAAAGAAAAAATTCAAAGAAAGAAAGGGCGACAATCATTTAAGATTATTACTTCTGACATATTCCTAGCGTTATCTCGTGTTATCACGCGTTATCTAACGCTATCTTCAATTTCAGCTGTTCGGTTGTCATGGTGAGTAATGACTCTATGCATGGTTTGTAGCTTAAACCAACCGCAAACATCTTTTGCAGCGTTCAGTACACTTGTGCAACGCATTTTGGCTATTTATACCAAGAGATTATGGCATATAGTATAATTAGTAAGCTATCAGAGGAAACACCATTGCAGTCTGAGTTTTACTTTGCATCGAGCTGACTTAATAACACTTAAAGAGGCCTCGGCCTATAAGGTTATAATCTGAAGGTTTTAATGGTGGCAATAAAATGGAAAATTTTGAGCTTTTCTTGATAAAACAGAAAGAATATTTCATGAAAAACACTATTTAATCATTGACTTGCATTGTTTTCTAAATGTGAAGCAAAATATGAATATCTTTCAAATATTACCAAGACGCTACGTAGAACGTATTGGTGAAAATGGAATGATTAAAGCATTAAATACACCCCGAACTACGGTTAAAGCGTGGTAGTGGAAATTAGGATTTCTAGGTTTTCTGTGTTTGTGCAATATGACAACACCATAATTGTACAATATGACAGCACCATAATTGTACAATATGACAACACAATAATTGTACAATATGACAACACCATAAAACTGATAGTTTTCTGTACACGAGGAAGTTCAACGACGGTGAAATTTGCTTCGCTTGTTTTGTCCAGGTTGCACAATAATATTCCTAACATTCTTTTAGTCTGTACTGTCACAGTCCTGGAGGTCCCACAGTCGGGTCGTTTCTTCCTTGGCGAAAGGCCGCTCAGTAATTGCCTAACCGTGTCCGCATAATAGATTTGGCCAAAAGGTCCCATTATAAAACCAGAACACCTGAAAAAATATTACCGTATCTAAAGAGAAGCACCGGTTACAACATGAAATCGCAGTAATGAGCCAGTGTTCATTTTCTGAACAGTAAAGTTTCAGGAAAAACGTTTTCAAATTAATTCTTTGGATTATACTTGCAAAGAAATTTTTGCAACAGAAATATTTTCATTATTTCACTTCTTTGTTTCTACTTCTGAGATGAGGTGATATTTGCATTGGTCGGACTGTTGTCCTCATCTTTAGTGTAGGTATCTTCACTCCATTTTCGATCCGTAAATTTTAAATTGAATTTAAAAAACAAAGAACTTTTTTCCTGAAACTTTAATTTTAACTTAATTGAAAGCTAAATGATTAAATTTGCTATTTCCACTAAGCAAACAGAAAGTATATTTATTGGAATCTAAAATTTTGAGATTGTTTTAAATTTTAAATTTTTCGACCATTTTCTGAGCTATCGACACATTTGTAAACAAATGTTAATTCTCTGTTTTAAAAATCTTGCAAAAATAAAATATACATCTCTTACTCGTTATTTTTTAAAAAATCATCAACTCTAAAGTTAAATCAATCTAATTTGAAACAAATATTACTTGTTTATGGCATGAAATTTAAAATAAAAGTATTTTTTTGACCACAAAAATCTGACTCGTTGTCTTTTCAAGTAGGCGATGACAGAATTATGATGACCAAAAGTTGACATAACCCAGTTTAACATTTCGTAAGGGGAACAACCCTTAAAACGTATGACCTTGTAATGATAAGTCTCTTATAAATTTCTATAGTAAAAGAAAATGTGCAGTTCAACATAGTAAAATAAAATTAGAAATTAGTTTTAAAACTTTCATTCTAAAGGATTTGTATAAGGCTTATGAATTTTCGATTTGTGAAAAAATCTTATTTTAATGAATTTATAGGATATAAATCCTATATCACCCAACAATTAACTAATTCGTAAAAAGTCAATTTTTTTCACATCGAAAGAATGAAAATGCCTGCTGAAGCCGGTCACATAACTAAAATCCACTACTTAACCATGTTCCGTGACCCGTCAAGACAGTCAGAAAGACGCAGAGATCAGAGAGGCCAAAGAACCGACAAACAGATCCTTCGCAGACTCGTTGTACGCTCCGGCCTTCTTCACGTGCGAAGAATTTCAAACTGAACCCTTTATTACAATCACTGGGGCATATCATCCTTATTCCTTGCAACAAAGATGAGGACAATAGTTCGAATAATGTAAATTGTGTTTATTTTTCAGTTATCTATCTCCTTTTAATTTTATTTGATTTCCCTGCGATAACTACTAGTTTCCCCAGACGATTGTTTTATTTTATTTTTTATTTTGATTACTTGTTTTTAGTTTAAATTATTATTTTTTTTTTTTTGTCTTTCGGCGAACATTTCTTTTTAATTTTTCGTCTTTGGACAATGCTTTTTTGACATAGTTTTATTTATTTTTGGTAATTTTTTATGTAATTTTTTTATATATTTATACGAAAGCTTCATTGCAAATTTTGGAGTTTTTGTTTCCTATTTTAAACAGTTTTTCTTTTATAGTATTATATGCTTATACTCTGTCAAAATTTCAAAATAATTTAGAGCACTTAAATTAAACTTTCTTTTGAACATTGATGACCTGACAACTGATGGCATCATAAAGGGTGAAATGGGTCTAGACTCAATGAGATCTGATGTCGATGTCTTTACCCTCGGGCATGTTCATTGCAGAGGAGCAACTCTAAGCGGTCTGATAATGTCTATCTGTTTGGTTCGCAAGAATGCCCGGGGCCTGACGTTGGAGTCTCGCAGGACGAGGCTTGCTCGCGACTTTCAGTGTCTCGAGGTGAAAGTGTGTTGTGTAAAGGAGACCCGTTTTTCAACTCGCGACCGTAAATGCATTGGATGCAAACCGATGATGCCGGTTAGGCATTAGGATCTTGGAAATCCTGGCGTGAACATTAACCATTCCCGCCCAAAATAGCTTTTTTTTCCGTCAAAGTTAACTTAGCTGTACAAGATACAAATCCTATACCCTGCATCAACAATAAAGAAACACAGAATGAATTGCACACCCGCAAAATCAAATTGAAACGACTACAACATTTGGGAAAAACCTAAAGTAAAATTGCACACCCGCAAAAGAGGATTCAAACAGCTAAAAGCTTTTGTTTTTCACTAGTTAGTATCAAAAGCGATACTGATTGGTTGACAAATCGAGAAATTCAAAATATGTCAGCGAAACGGTTTTTTTCACAGCTAAAGAAAAAGAATGGTCTTTGTAGCCTCCCCATGTGACTCGAATTCAATATTTAAGGATGGCTCCTGACCGGTCACAGTCAGTCAGTCAACGGGTTAGTGAGAGACGGCAATCCGTCAGATGGAAGCAGTATCTGACAGCATTTCACTATGTAAAAATGTAACTTCATCCTGACTCGCCCTCACTTCCAATTTCCTTTTCTTCTTTTCTATTCCACGCCAACCCGGACGTAGGTCACGCCACAGTTTCATTCGCCATCTTTTTTCAACGTCCTTTTCTTCATTTACACAACACGCCGCTAAAGGGAACAGCAACAGCAACAACAGCAACAACCAAATGAACGTGTTAAGTACCACTCCTTTATTTGCTTTGCCTTCTCTTTCTCTCAACCTGTTGCGGCCTACTAAAAAGAGAAAGGAACAAAGAATTTACATTCTACTACGACACAACCATGAACTCTAAACTTCTCCGGACATTTTTAATACTTACAATTCTCTACGAACAATTTTAACTACAAAACTGCATGCATTTCCTCAATGAACATTTTTTCTTTTTTAGCAAGTATATTATTGCGTTCAGTTATCAAAATTTCACTTATATTTTCTGTTGGGGCGCTCTCCAACTGTGTTCTATTATAATGGACTATTCCAAGCACTACATAAAGTAGTAGTGGGAAGACCTCGAGGAGTAACGAGTAACGAGTCAGCCGAGTAACAAGTCAATCGAGTAATTCCGGTAGTTGAACCGGAAGTTTGCTATTTATCGGACTCTACGTCTTATGACGATACGTGCTACTAAACCCTTGTTCCTGTATACTACTAACAACCTCTTTTGTAAATACTACTTCTCCTGGTAATATACCAATTTCCTACAATCTCGTTGTTTGTATTTACTTCCTCAATCATTCTGTTACATGCAATATAGCATTTTCCTTCTTACAATTTTGTCACTCTGTAAATAAATCTTTGCTTTAATGTACATACAAAACATTTTATCCTTTCACATATTAACAACCAATCTTCAACCTTCTGATATGTCTCTTCCTGTATTGATTTCTCTTTTGTTTCCATCATTTCCAAGACCTCAGCATTGCTCACATGCTCGATCCATGGTATACGCAGCATCCTTCTGTAGAAACATATTTCAATAGCTTCAAGTTTTTCCTTCATCTTTGATGATATTGTCCAGCATTCACTGCAATACTTAAGAACTGACATCACATAGCAATCTAGTACTCTTTTCTTTGTTTCTAGCAACATTTTCCTGTCTATTAATACTCTACACAGCCTCTGGAACGCTTCCTTTGTCATGCCAATTTGCCTTCGAATCTCTATGTCACACTTTCCGTCTTCTGTTAGAACAGTTTCCAGGTATTTAAATTTTTGTACCTGCTTGATTTTAGTATCCCTCACCTGTATTTGGCATTTTGGGCTGCTCTTTTTGTGCATGACCATCGATTTCTTATTCTCCGTCGCTGTCCAGTACATCGCCCTGCCAAGCTTGTAGCGTGGTAACAGACGGCAAAAATCAGGACTCAGAAATTTGAATGTTTTACTGGAATTCAAGATTTCCTTCATCTTTGATGATATTGGCTCGCATTCACTGCCATATTGAAGGACGGACAGCACGTAACAATCCAGTACTCTCTTCCTTGTTTCTAGCAAAATTGTCCTGTTTCTTAATACCTTACTCAACTTCTGGAATGATTCCTTCGCCATGCCAATTCGCCTTCTGATCTCTGTGTCTCACTTTCCGTCTTCTGTATTGTACCATATATTTGTACATATTTGTCCAATAAATATCGTTGTATATTTACTTCTGTACGATGCTTACGAATAAAATCTATTTGTAACCTGATTCACTTTTTTTGGTTATATTTTGCGCACATGACTGCAATGACATGAAGAGAAGTACTTTTGGCACATTTCTTGATAAGATTTTCTTCATCGTTGAGGTTTCTTTTCCACGTTCCGTTGAAAAAATGGAGAAATGCGATAAGTATGCTTCACACCAAAAATGTCTGATCTGGAAAAAATGTTGTTACATAGGATAATGAAAACTTAATAATAGTGTAGCAATGTTGTGCCAACCAGCTGGGAAAAGTTTCAGCAAAATAATTTCAGAGAAAACCGAGAAGACCTAAATTTCACTACCAAACTATTAGCGCGGTTTGGGGTGTCCAAGTATATTTGTTGAAATAAGTAAGGACATAATAAAAAAATCTTTATCACTAAATTAAGACAATTTAGAAATCTTAATGCGCTTATCGCGTGACATGCCTCTTTTTATCTGTCATGTCTCTTCAGTAACTCGGTGGTCATAGCTCTCCACACTTTCTTGTCCTTTAATAAGTTTTGTCTTTTTATTATTTTTCTAAAACCATGTACCACCATCCATTTATTCAATCTCATCTAGTATATTACGGGCTGCTCTCTTTTCGCTTTCTTTCCCTCAATCTGTCCTGTTCGTGCCAGATTTTCCGTGACCTCCTTCCTCATTACAGAAATTTCAGCGGCTTCTTTATGATGTGAAATTTAAGTTTCCTTTTTGTTTCCATTTTATCCGCAACCTCGTCGTTGCTCACATATTTGGTTCATGGTATCGTTAATTTTTTTCTATAGAATCAATTACACACATATATATATATGTGTGTGTGTGTGTGTGCGTGTGTGTGTAAGTATATATAGTGAGTGTGTATATATGCTTAGTATATATATATATAGCGTGCGTGTATATATATGTGTGTAAATATACAGTGTGTATATATAAGTATAAATAGAGTGTATATATATATATATATATATATATATATATATATAATTATATTGTTACGTCTATTTTACATTAATTATATTATATTATATTATATTATATTATATTATATTAAGCTCTATAATACTCATTATATGGAGCACAGTTAATAATAAAATAAATGCCAGAGCACTCAAAATAAAAAAAAACCTTGAGTCCTCTTCACTTGGAAATATATATATATATATATATATATATATATATATATATATATATATATATAATTCGATACATCCTTGACGAGTGCATGGTACCACAAAACTTCGAAGTCGGTAGAAAGACTGATATGAATAATTACAGTTAAGTAATTAATGTTTTTTTTTAATAATAAAACCTGTGCCTATTTCTGTAGTATCTCTTCAAACATCTTTCATTGAATAGACATATTGTGTCTATTTTTATAAGGAGCCTTTATAGTTCTCTAATTAGTTTGTGTTCAGCAAAATTTATCAATAAAGGCGCCGTAGTTTTTGTTAACCCAACTACTTTTGATCTTTTCCAAGATCATCTTCAGAGATAAATTACACAGAAAACTTATTGTAACTGCGATACAGTCTGCATTCTGTTGCTACAATACGCTCCGTTATAATTTTAGTTGTTTTAAAATTTTCAATTTATCCATTGTAGTTATGTATATATATATATATATATATATATATATATATATATATATATATATTTCAAATAAAAGAAACAGGATGATGAATTTTACTCCGCCAAAAATTTGGAGAATGGTATGTTGTACTGTTTTACAGTCGTTTTGAATGTTTGGGTGAAACTGATGAATGTGATGGTCATTACGAAGATACGATAACTCGGAAAATTCACTCTGATCATTCTAAAAAGAACCCCCGAAATTGTTAGTGCGAACCTCAAATTCAACACAAAGGCCTACATCAAGTGCGTTTAGGAGGTAGTGCTGCTCTAACCAAAGAGTATGGCTGTTGAAAGAAACTATTTCTGCACCATGCCACAAAAACAGAAGAACCGAGTCAGACAATTCCTGCGATAAATCGCACCTTACGTCTGGCCACTTAACTCCTCAGACTGCAACCACATGAAGGTAGCATTCATCAACTTAAACAAAGAGACTGTTCAGAAGAGTTGCGGGAGATTCCGAAGTCGTTTGAAGGCCGTTGCTGAATCTAATGTCAATTTTATTGAATAAATTTACTTTTTATCTTTTTAGGATATTTTAGTGTAATTTTGGTAAATATGTCTGTTAAAATGAATTGTCAATAATATTTTCATTGTTAGACAATTTATCCATCGCACCCTGTATAAATATAGAATAGATGTATAAATTAGGTTTAGAAAGTTCAAATCGAACTCCTATATAAAACATGCAGAAGATATGACGACTGCGAATGCAAAATTGATTTATTGATATTATTTTTTTGATGATACAAGAAATTCTTTAAAAATAGTAAACGTCGAAAATTTAAACACTTTGATGTCTACATTCATCAAGATTTTCATCATCTGTTTGTAGTTGTTTTTACTTATTCTGTATGAATGACCTTTGACACCTGCGCGCGTGCGTGCATGCGCAAATATTAAGATATATGATATATATATATATCATATATCTTATATACCATTCTATATATATATATATATATATATATATAGAATGGTTATGAGAGTCATAGTAACAACAGGGTATTGTTCAATGAATCATTTTAGTCCTTTCAATGTTATGGCTTTCACTCGATGATTGAGTCTTTATGCATGTATTCGTTTACGTCTTGTCTAATATCGTTGCAACGACCAACCAGTTAAGATCACCAGAAGCAAAGATCAATCAATCAAACGGAGAGTAACGAGTCAGTTGTAGGTAGAACTGTGAGAGTTTTAAGGAAGTCAGTCAGTTAAGTGCCATATGTGATACTCGCTTTGGGCGATTATGTCTCGAAAGAGATATGACTGACTGAGCAGTACATAGCCATTGCTTTCTGCGGGAGATTAGTTGCCAGCCAAGGCTATAGAACTTAATAAAGGCTTATTTAACCCATAACTAGAAAAAAAAGGACGAGAGGAAAAATATTAAGAGCGACAAGAGACAGGGGCAAATGGAAGTTCACGATCACCTACGTCCTGAATGGACACGGCTCATAGAAAAAAGACTATCTGAAAAGAAATATACGAGAGGAATATCAAACAGTTAAGTACCATACGTGATACACGCTTTGGGCGATCATGTCTCGAAAAAGACATGACTGACTGGGCTGAAGATTATCCTGCAATAGGTTGCCATTGCCTTTCTGCGGTAGACTGATTGCCAGCCAAGGCTTTAGAACACAATCCGTCCTGTTATTTAACCCATAACTGGAGGAAATAGACGGATTAATACCTTTACCAAGGGTATTTGTGCGTAAGTGAATGCAAGGGATTCAACTTGAATTCGAACTCGGCACTCTGATTTGTCGTTATTCACTGCACTACAACGCACATCCTACCGGAAATCATTAATACATACATTAAGAGTATTGCCTGAGAAGCCAGGTACAAATGAAGACAAACTGCTTCAGACAACTTGCTTATGAGTGACATATCTAAGCTTATATTTACAATTCTAATGAGCTGTGCTCGTAGCAGAATGAAACCGGAAGTAGTTCAATAACAGTGGGGTTTTGCTTGTAACACTGGAAGGAGAAATATGATCTTGAAGAGCAGAATGCTATTAGACTGAGCAATATAAATGCTAAAAGATGCTAAAAGATATATAACTACTTTCCCTTCATTTATTATAATAAACGCATTGTGATAGCCTTATAATAACTACCCATATGCCTTATATTCACAATGCTTCAAGCAAATAAAACTCTACTATCACTTCACCTAAGCCAGGATAAATTTGCAACCGTTAGAGAGCTAGTTAAACAGGCCAAATCAACCTCATAGAACGTTGTCTTAAAACCAATACCACAATGAGCATCAACTTCCCGGCATGCATCAACTTACCAAACCACAAACATTCTCTGAACTACCGACATAAATTCTGCATGAGATTTAAATAGAACACGTTGAAACACACACAGTTAAAGAAAAACAAGATTTATCTTCTACATTTTAATATTTATCCGTTAATTTAAAACACGTGACACGTAAATGGCGTTCACTTACAGAAACCGTAGAAACCCTAACCCTAACACACACATACACATACAGCAGACAGATATAAACTCTGGCTCTCCAAACATTCTGAAGATGAGATTTTAATCTAGAAATATTAATGAATAATAAATAGGTAATACCCAACAACTTCTTTACCTTCTTTGATTATAATAAATGTATCGTAATAGCCTTTTAATAACTACCCATACACCATATATAACTATGTTTTATAAGGTAAAAACACAAAAAAAAACTACTTGAACTGCTAAGGAAACTTGGTTTCTATGAGAAACTGGCAGTATAGCCCGGCGTTGCTCGGGTGTGATAAAAGCTTTAAAACTAATCCATGGTCCTGGAGTTCAGACTCGGCACAGATAAACAGATACACACACAAACTTCTTGCTTTGTATATATATATATATATATATATATATATATATATATATATATATATAATAAATCGATTTTCTGCACTGTTGCAAGAACTGCAACCTTGAAACTTCTGAATATCGTTTCTTATATCTTTGTCTATGAGTGTATCAAATTTGATTAAAATCGGACCACGCCTTCTTTTTTCGCAGACGCTTATAGTACAACTGTGTAAATTTTCAAGGAAATCGGTTCAGCCGTTTCGGTGTCTATAGGTAACGGACACACACACACACACACACACACACACACAAAGTTCCATTTATAAATAAGTTTAGATATAGAATAATCTGTTACATTTACTGGAAAGAAATCAAAATACGGAGTGAAAACGAGCAAAGCAATTAATCATTTCTCAAAAGATTAACTTCTCGATGAGATAAGCCTAAGAAAACTGAAAACTTAGCATTTATTCTCAGAAGACGTAATCTTAAGAACATAAGCTACGTAGATGACATTGAGTTGATGTTGGACACAAAAGGAAACCTGCAAGATCGTCTAGACAAGGTTTCAAAAGAGAGCTAGAAGAAAGGACTAACTATTAAAAATAAGAAAACAGAAAACATAGCATTATGACTCAATTCGTACTGCAATTTAATTAATTTTATTTTTTACTGTTTATTAACGCTTCATCGGATATTTAAAGTTGAAACACAAGAATAGTTCTTAACTTCTTTTTTTTTCCCCGAATCGCATTAAAATATTTTTGAGAAAATAATGATTTTTTATGAGCTATTCCATCTATTTACCCCATATGTGGGAGTGAGATGGATTCACACTTTTCTAAGAGTATTTACAAATAAGCGAATCAACCGCTTATGTAAAGCAGCAACATAATAATTATTTATTTTTTCCGAGTGAAATTGCATTAAAAATGCAATTTCAACTAGAATTCGTACATCTTCTTTTCTTCTATGTGCCCTGTCCTTTCAGGACGTAGGTGATCATGGCTTTTCATGTCTCTATATCTCTGGTGGGTCTTAGCACGCTTCTCCTGTTACACCACGCAACCCTTGTTCCGTCATTCACCTGTTCAGGCCCTTCAAATATGTTATCCGCTGCTTTCCCCTGTCTCTTTTTCCCTCTATCTGGCCTGTTAGTATCAGGTTCTCTAAGCCATCCTTCCTCATTGCATGCCCCTGGAACATTAGCTGTCTCTTCCTGGTGCTCAGTATTAATTTCCTTTTCGTTTCCATCCTTACTAAAAACTCTACATTGCTCACATGCTCAATCCATGATATCCGCAGCATCCTTCTGTAGAAACATATTTCAATAGCTTCAAGTTTTTCCTTCATCTTTGATGATATTGTCCAGCATTCACTGCCATACTTAAGAACTGACATCACATAGCAATCTAGTACTCTTTTCTTTGTTTCTAGCAACATTTTCCTGTCTATTAATACTCTACACAGTCTCTGGAACGCTTTCTTTGTCATGCCAATTTGCCTTCGAATCTCTATGTCACACTTTCCGTCTTCTGTTAGAACAGTTTCCAGGTATTTAAATTTTTGTACCTGCTTGATTTTAGTATCCCTCACCTGTATTTGGCATTTTGGGCTGCTCTTTTTGTGGATGACCATCGATTTCTTATTCTCCGTCGCTGTCCATTACATCACCCTGCCAAGATTGTAGCGTGGTAACAGGCGGCGAAAATCGGGACTCAGAAATTTGAATGTTTACTGGAATTGTAAACGATATCTTCCAAACACCAAACAAAATATAGGAAAATTTCTTTAAAAGGAATGAACTGAATTCTGAGGATCTATGTTATATCTAATTTTGCATATTGTAACGAACGCTGGGCAATATCCTGACAAACATAGAACTGACAAAGATATGGTTCTGAAGACTTGAAAAATGCTGTTAAAAAGCCTTTTCATATGCTTCTCGTACATTTTGCGCAACTTATTCAAAAATATCTAAACTACCAACTGTATACAACGATTATTGACAATAAGTCGTAGGATAGCTTTAGGGCTTTCATTGCCGACTATAGCCAACTCATTGCTTTAGCTAAGGCTAACTAGTTGAAGATCCTTAAGGATACTCTGTTCTGAGTGAAGACTGAGGGGTATCTTCTAGAGACAGCGTTAGCTAGGCAGGACCTCGAGCGTGAGGCTAGCAAGCGATGTAGATAGATCTATCTATCGCTCGGTTCACACTTCACCCACGTCTATTGAATAGGTTAAGAGGCTCATCTCCTGTTCCCTGTTTAGGATGTGGTTTCCGGCTTTCTCTTTTCCAATCTTTTCACTATTACGTAGCCCCCTGTACATCAGTGGCGTTACCGCCTTGCTCGGGGTGATACGATTTTTAAAAAAATATCTATCGAAGCCGTAAGTATGGGCGCAGAATTGCGCAAAGAAGAAATCTGTCGAGGTGGTGATCAATACATTCCAGAGCGGCGTGCTCTGAGGTAGATCAAAGATATGTGCAAGGCAATTCCTTGGTATTTTGTGAGCTGATTTACTAGGGAACCTGGTTTATGTGACGACGAGTTTCGCAACTATTTAGCTGACTTTCTCGGTTCATGTCAACTGAATTGGCTAACTACGTGGGTGAGATCACGGAGGGCAAGGTTCACTTGGTACTGAAGAGAGTCAGCAGTAGTAAGTCTCCGGGAATTGATTGACTACACTGTGGGTTATACTTGAGGCTGTTGCACATCGTTGTGCAGATTTTGATGGTGGCGTTCTACAACTGGTTCAGGCAGGAGTCCGTTCGCGACTCGATTTCCAGAGTTCTTATCACGCTTTCTCAGATCAATGGGGAAAAATCTTTCACCAAGTGAAGCTTGTGGATCTTAACGAAGGCAACTCTTCATTGACATTGTGGACTGACGCCAAAGAATCGCAAAGATATCAAAAAGTAGAGACCAGATCACTTGTGGACTACCAACAGCGGCAACAACCAAAATGGATAGCACATTTAACCTGAAGGGAAAATAATGACATAATGAAGATGCTGACGGTCCACATTTATTCAAATTAAAGTTTAGGAAAGAAATCCTCCATCAGTTGGTTGGTTGGTTGGTTGGTTGGTTGTTTTGGTTTTATATCATATCAACCTCGGATGATCATTTATTGCCAACTAAATTTTTATTTATTTATTGCTGGTAATACCTTTTGCTTTCAACAATATATTGTTGTTTCCATATAAGTTTTGTGTCTAGTAATACCTTTTTCTTTTCAAGTACCAAGATTCATTGGGGATTTGTTTTTAAGGGCAGGGGCCCTAAGACCTACCCTGTTATTTAACCCATAACTGGAGGGAAAGGACGGATTAATACCTTTCCGAAGGCTATTTGTTCGTAAGTGAATGCAACAAATTCAACTTGAATTCGAACTCGGATCACCGATTTCTCTTTCCGAGCCGATATCCACTGCTCCACAACACACATCCCCTCAATCAGTAAAAGAAAAAGCGATAACATCTTCTGGACTTGATAAATTGATCTCTGGGAAAACGGCTTTAAGAGAAGAATATAATAAATTTCAACCGACATCAATGTCAATGAATACGAAATGTTTTCATATATTTGTAAACTTGCTTCCCTGATAGATATAATTTCCAAAAATTTAATTGCAATGTCAGTTGCCATCTTTTATTCTCTTGAATTCCTTCTTCAATACCCATTGTATCCAGTCTTTTCTCTCACTGTAACCCCCTGCGCACTCGTGGATGTCCCACCTTGATTGGGGTGAAATGATTAAAAGATAAAACAAAACAGTTAATATTATGACTTCGACACAGTAGCTGGTTTTCAAGTCGTATATTACAACGGTGTTCTTCCTCACCCACGCTGATCCTGAGGAAGGCACCTTGAAATCTTGCTAGCTGTCTCTTTACCACGTTAGCCAGACAGGACGCTCGCGCACAATTGGGTTAATGAAAACGGCACCAAAAGTAAATTGAATGACGCCTGAATGAGTTGCGGAAAAAGTCTTTATATACAAAAAAAAAAAAAAAACGAAATCGAATATAACAGTCGTCAATTTTTTATCTTTACAACGGAGCAAAAGTTTTCGTTTAAGAGTAATGTTTGTTTTCTCGACATTCATTGAAATTTTTGGTTGGTAGCGTTTATCACTCCAATCGGAGTTTTCAAGTTGTGACGATTCAACATGTCTTATTCAAGTTTCCCACCGAAGCTTCACAGAAACTGCCGAAGAGTGATCTTTGTGTGTGTGAATGACGGCGGCGGTAAATTCGTCTTATCTGCCTTAGCTCAGCGCAGCAACTCAACTGTTTATTTACATCTTCAGCCAAGAATCTATCGGAGGTGCGTTATTTGACTTAACACTTTTCGGCTCTTTCTGTTACTTTACATCTTAAGCCAGGACTCTATAAGAGGTGAACGTCTCTGTACATCTTTAGTCAGAAACTCTATCGGAGGCAACCGTCTCTGTCTCTACGGTCGTGGCTCCCGGTTGGGAACTGTCTCTTCCTTTGTCGATACATCTCGACTTGTCCCAAGACACAGCTCCAACTGACTGATGCTGACTGCGCTCCCACTCAGCTTGGCCCTATGAGGCCCTATTTTTATGTCTGTCTCGAATTCTCTTGGAGGAGGCATGAAGGACACGGGCTGTCTATGCAAATTAAGCCTTCAGCGAATTAAATTTCTCCCGCCTTCGCACTTTGAGCCGGAGTTACATCATTCCCTTAGTTTAACCAATGAAGCAACAATATTTCTTAATGACATCATTTCTTTTCCTCTTCTTCCCTTTTGATTACATCATTTATTTTTCCGACTTTAAAATCTGTTCCCAGGATTCAATAATTTTGAGGATTTAACCTTACTTAACCTCATCAAGAGTTTATAACAATCCCGAAACAATATTTTGGCTTCAGTTTACCGCCAGCAGTAAGGCCTTCGCTTTTTCACACAGTGGCTGAACATATGATGACCCTATCTGACCTGTCGCTTACACCTGCAAAATGTTTTACTCAATTCACTTCCCAGTATAGTTTCCAAGATTCTAAAAATTTGCAATATATTTTTTTCACAATTTCTTAGCTGAATTCTTATTGCAATCGACAATAAACAATTTTATTATCTATTAGGCTTATTTTCCGCTCTACTCATTTTGGAACAAATAATCTACAGAATTAATAATACCACTAATTTCTTTCGCTCCGTCGTACTAAAGTAGGGTTACAATTTTCCACATGCAAAAATAGTGTTACAATATTACCATAGCCGGAGGAGCATGAATACTCGATGTAATTTATTATCTTCAATCATTTAAATGTCAACGCTTGAGCCGTCATGTCTCTAATCGATTCATAAATGACATGACAGATCTTCCGGTGGTAGGTTGGCGTCTATTTTTGTGGTTGTTAACTAAGCCTATAGGATGAAATTTGTCATGGTATTCAACCCGTCGCTGGGGGGGGGGGGGTGGAGGAGAAGAAATGGATTCATATATTTTCCAATGGAACCCGACTGGAATTCGAACTCGGCTCGCCGATTTCTCATCTCGATCCGATATCTATTACACCACAAAATATCAAGAAAATCTTGAATATCGGAGCAATTTTCAGAACATGATACTGGAAAATTACGACACCACTTGGAACAATAATAAGTAAAACCTGAAAATCTAAACTTCTTTATAAATGGAACTTTATCTGTGTGTGTGTGTCTGTGTGTGTGTGTGTCCGTTACCTATAGACTCCGAAACGGCTGAAAATCTTGAAAATTTACACAGTTGTACTATAATCGTCTGCGAGTGTTCTTAGCTAGGTTTTGTGTCGAGGTACCCCCGATAAATATCGAAAATCGATAATCGAAAAAATCGGGTTATAGAAGGAGTGGTCCAATTTTAATCAAATTTGATACACTCATAGACAAAGACATAAGAAACGATATTCATAAGTTTCAAGGTTGCAGTTCTTACAATAGTGCACAAAATTAGATATCGATACCAGGAAATGAAAATTTAACTGACATCCATTCATTTTTCTTTCAGTCTACAGTTTCGTTTTAACTGGAAACAACTATTGCTTTTTAGTCTTTCGTGCCAACGTCCAAAGAGTCTGAGCTCCAGGACCATGGATTAGTTTTAAAGCTTTCATTACACCCTAGCAACGCCGGGCTATACTGCGAGTGTGATTATAACATCAAAACCTACTGCCTATTTTTCTATGATGAATATATTTATAATATATGATGTACCGGCTTGATTTTCCGTTTCACTAAGTAGTTCTCTATATTGTCTTGTTAATGAATACGAAAACGATGTTAGACATGGATCTTGCCAGAGAAAATAGTTGTTTGCTTTAAAAAAAATAGTTTCAACGCACCAACCCTGAATGCAAATTGAAAGAAAAAATGAGCAATCTGTAGCCTGAATGCTTTGAAATATGATTTGCAATTCTAAAATTTCGTCACGCGAAAATCGAGATTCGTTAAAAAAAATACCTTGTATAAAAAATTACCTAGTCGCAAGTTGACATATTGCAAATGTTTACCTACCAGCAATACATTTTATTTTGCATACGTACCAAATACGTAGGTAAGTATGACACTGTATATGAATTCAAACTTACTACGTTTATAAATTAAATATCTTTATCTTATTTTAATTCATTTGCAAGAAATAACACACAAACACACGCACACAACAGACACACTTATATTTGTGTGTGGGTACCTTTATGTAATGTAGCTAATACGTAATTGCATCACTGAGAAATCATACACACCATGTATATATATATATATATATATATATATATATATATATGTGTGTGTGTGTGTGTGTGTGTGTGTGTGTGTGTGTGTGTGTGGCATTCTATAGCGTGTTTAACAAGAGCTGGACTATCGATTTGACGAGTGCCATGTCACAGGTGGTGTGCATATTGAACCACTGTGAAGTACTGTGAATTCGGTTATAAAATCTACATCCCTTTGAATATCCTGTTCGAATTTTAATAAATAAATCTGTTATTATTCAATTTATCTTTACAGTTAGAACATTTACATAGTATTTTGGAGAAGACTTATTTTCCAATCTGCAGCCTCTTTTTATAAAAAGGAACATTGCAAGTCAATCAATACTCTATCGGTATTTCCATGGCAAATGTTCCGATGGGCTCCATTCTTTAGTTCTAGCTGTTCAGACGTTTACAGTCAAGACATTTACATAATCTTTTAGGGGAAGACTTATGCTCCAATCTGCAAACTCTTTCCCAAAGGACCGTCATTGCAAGACAATCAATACTCTATTGTTATTTCCAAGGCAAATGTTTTAATGAGCTCCAGTCTTTAGTCCTATACTTTAGACTCATGCAGCTATGATATCTACAGTCTTTCGATGGAAGGTTTATTCGCCAGTCTGCTACCTCTTTCTCAAAGAAGCAACATTGCTCTATTGCTATAATAAATAACATAACAAATGTTGCGATGAACTCCAGTCTTTACTTCCACCAATTCAAACTTTCATAGCTAGGAGATGCCATGCTAATCCCAAGAAGTGAAATCACTCTCGTTTCTTCCGTAATCAATTCATCAGGATTTTTTTCTCTAGAACTACTGCTCTGTGGAAAATATGCCAAGTGAAACATTCTTCTTCTTCTTTTATGTGCCCTGTCTTTTCGGGACATAGGCGATCATGGCTTTCCACATCTCCCTATCGCTGGTGATTCTTAGCACGCTTTCCCCTGTTACACCATGCAATCCTTGTTCCATCATCCACCTGATCAGGTCCTTCAAATATGATATCCGCTGCTTTCCCCTGTCCCTTTTCCCTCTATCTGGCCTGTTAATATCAGGTTCTGCAAGCCCTTCTTCCTCATTGCATGTCCAAGGAACTTTTGCTGTCTCTTCCTGATGTTCAATATTAATTTCCTTATCGTTTCCAAACATTACACGCTTTAAAAAAATATGTCAAGTGAAATACCAATCTTCTAAAAATTGCGCGCCAGGTTAAAGATTAATACAGAGTGTCCATAATGTTCGGGTGCATTAGCAGTACATAGGGTAATATGATTTTGCAGTTCACGGAAAACATTTGCCAACTGATTTACAGTAATGCCTGAAATCGCATTAGTTATTTTAGCTTTCAAATCTTCTAATGAACTAGGTTTGGCTGCATACACAATTGTTTTCACATGAAAAAATCTAACGGAGTCAAATCTGGTGAACGTGGAGGCCAATAAAATGGTCCAACTCTTCCGATCCATCTGTTAGGAAATTCCTGATTTAGAAACGTGCAGAGCAAAGTGACAAGGAGCTCCATCTTGTTGAAAAACTGTATTATTAAGTTTAATTGTTCAAACTGCAGAATAAAATAATTCTGCAGCATATCTAAATAATTTTTGTTAAAGTTCACACAAACTTTATGGACACCCTGTATATAAAAATATGGCAGATGAAAGAAACAAATGAAAACATATGTTTTGTGGATCCCGGAAATGGGACCCGCACAAATAAATGAACAACGCCCAGTAATTGAGATAGAAAATAAGTGCATTAACGTAACGATACAGACTTAAATGAAGATTAATAGTTCAGGAATGCGGGTTAGCAAAAAGGATATGTACAAGTATTTAGAAGTGAAGCGTAGTATATTGAGTATGTCCGCGTCGGAAGCTAACGGGTACGGCGTAATAATCTTCTCGATGAGTGGAACACAGAGCTACTATGAAGTACTGTGTATTGACTGCTAATCTCTCTCTAGACTCTCGTATTCTCCAGGTAACTCTCTGTGTAAAACTCGGTAATCGGTGTTTATTTGTCCTCCCACTAGGACAAAATGTGGCACAAGTCGTTTTTTATATGGGTTCTCCGGGCCATATAGCCAAGCAAAAAATATCTGTCTAATTTTGCCCAATCGTAACTCTGCCCTTCAGCGCAGCTGCAACTGGGTTAATGCTCTCCGCCCGAAGGCAGAGAGCTGACAGTGTCAATGAATGGAATTACCGCGAGAAGACGCGGTATTCTGGTACTTATTTGCCCTCCCACTAGGGCAAAATGCGACACAAGGCCTTTTTAAATGTGGGTCCTCCGGGCGATATAGCCCAGTTAAAGATTTCTGTCTAATTTTGCCCAGTCGTGACTCTGCTCTTCGGCAGAGCGGAGCCATGACTGAGTTAATGCTCTCGAAGGCAAAGAGCTGACAATGTCAACGGAACTACCGCGTGAAAACGCGGTGTTCTCTCGTGTCGCTTCTATAGCAGTAGTATAAGTATACTCTGAACGAGTTCATCTTTATAAAAAGGAGAACCCCACAACAATATAAAAGAAACAATTTTTACTTCTTCAAGTTACTAATCATTTGCTCTATATTCCAAACTTGATAACATTTATATCTTTTCTTACCTACATTCTTATCGTAAAACGAATTCAGCCATCTTCTACCATGAGTGTCTCTTTAGTCTGGTTTTGACTGAAGTTTACTATAAAAAATAAAGATTCGTCAGAAATCATTTGATATATGGGAAGAATTCTCCTGAAGTAATAATTCCTGATTTATTTCAACTGAAACTACAAAAATTACTTACAACAACAACTTAGGAGAGGGCATTTTTCAGCTACAAAATACTATATAGTCACAATCATTGGCGATGAATTTTAGCCAACAGTTAACACATTGGTTTCACATTTGTGAAGGGAGGATCAGAAATCGTACATATCGAAATATATTACGCACCACTTAATCGCCCTCATTCATGAAACACCACCTAACTATGCTCACATTCTTTGTTTAGTTTCCATAAACGTTCAGCAAACACTTATGAATGCTTATGGATGTAATTCTTTCCGCATAAAATAATATGGTACGTAGTTTAAGATCAGACTCAATATTTCTATGTAATAAAACAAAAAAATCATGGGCTATTGGCGGGAAAATATAACATCTACTGATATACCAACAACTCCTACATCTGACGTTGTCCAGAACAAGATACCTAATGAAATTACCGGTGATTGTATGACTTTAACGTTCCGAACATAAAACTCAGGTTCGGGTCGTTCAATAGTCGATTAGCAGGGGAGGTAAATTTTTGAAAATATCGGTTTTTGCAGGAAATTTCAGAGCGTAGAACGACTGGCCGATTGTCGTGATCGAATTTGGCTCACTGTTGATGGTGGTGATAGCAAGAAGTCACATGTGATCGTGGCCAAGGCTTTTAAATCTGCTCAACATAATTCTAATATAAACTACAATTTGACCTGTGAAGGCTGGAGAAACACAAATGTACACGAGCAGGTGTCTACACTACGGATTAACTAGATATCTTAGCAAAGCATATACGGATAGGAGTAACCAGCCATTTATATAAATGAATTATAACCCGCTCTATTATAATAAAGATTTTAGTGTATTTATTTGTATATATATTTCCCTCCTGTCACGCTCATGGAAAGAGAAAAAAATAGAGAAGCAGCGCCGGCTTAGTTCATTGACTTTCTTCTTCTTCTATGTGCCCTGTCCCTACAGGACGTAGACGATCATGGCTTTCTACGTTTCCCTATTCCTTGTGGCTCTGGGCATGCCTTCTCCCGTTACACCATGCAACCCACGCTCCATCATCCACCTGATTAGGTCCTTCAGATATGTTATACGTTGCTTTTCCCCTGTCTCTTTTTGCCTCTATCTGGCCTGTTAGTATCAGATTCTCCAAGCCCTCTTGCCTCATTACGTGTCCCAGGAACTTCAGCTGTCTCTTCCTGATGCTCAGTATTAATTTCCTTTTTGTTTCCATCATTTCTAAGACCTCAGCATTGCTCACATGCTCGATCCATGATATTAACAGCATCCTTCTGTAAAAGCACATTTCAGTTACTTCAAGTTTTTCCTTAATCTTTGATGGTATTGTCCAGAATTCACTGCCATATTAAAGGGCAGACAGCACGTAGCAATTCAGTACTCTCTTCCTTGTTTCTAGCGTAAATGTCCTGTTTCTTCATACCTTACTCAACTTCTGGAACGCTTCCTTCGCCATACCAATTCGCCTTGTAAAAGAATACATTTTTATATAAATATATATATTCTTCCCTACTCGATGACATTATTATTGCAAAAAACAAAACAATAATATATATATATATATATATATATATCGATCTGATATATATATATCGATCTGATATATATATATATATATATATATATATATATATATATATATATATAGCGGTCTTTATTATAATAGGGAGGATTATATGAGTTTACTTAAGGATTTATAAAGAATATATTGGTGATCAACTCCATGTGTAATTTTGAGAACAATAGTATATATATATATATATATATATATATACAGTGGTCTTTATTATAATAGGGAAGATTTTATGAGTTTACTTAAGGAGTTATAAAGAATATATTGGTGATCAACTCCATGTGTAATTTTGAGAATGATTTGTATCACAAGAAAATGTAAATCGTTTTCACAACCAACATCCAACATTGCCTGATGACAAGATAGAAATCTCGAAACATAGAAATTTCCGTGTCGCAATGTAATTTTAATTCATAACTATATGATTATATATATATATAATTGCAAAATACTCCTTAAATTCATTCACAAAAACTTTCTCCCATCAAACTAGATATTCTAGAAAAACACTAAAAATCAGCTCCACTTAAAATGGACAAAAACACAATAGATAAAGAAAAACCATCCATACAAACCAAACCCACCTGTAACTGCATAGATAATTACCAATGTCCCTTAAATGACAATTGCAATACAATATAGCAGAGGCGATCAATGATTCCACAATGTGACATCATGAATAAGTGAACAAGCTTAAACAAATCAGATCGAAACAAAAACAATATATTTATTACTAATTTGACATTCAGATTTCAGTTAACAGTTGTATAAGATAATTTTATTATTTAATGCTTACGTTAAAGATTTTACACAAGGATCATAAGCCACCTTCCCAAACGATTTGATTATATATTGTATTATATTATATTTGAGATAGATAGATAGATAGATAGATAGATAGATAGATAGATAGAGATAGAAAGTAAGAGATAGATAGATAGATAGATAAAGTAAGAGATAGATAGATAGATAGATAGATAGATAGATAAAGTAGAGATAGATAAATAGATAGATAGATAGATAGATAGATAGATAAAGTAAGAGATAAAGTAAGAGATAGATAGATAGATAGATAGATAGATAGATAAAGATAAAGTAAGAGATAAAGTAAGAGATAGATAGATAGATAGATAGATAGATAGATAGATTTTTATTTTTGTATTGTTTGCTTACTTGTTTTTCTTTCGCTTTAATGAAAAATTAAATCTAAAATAAAAAGCATTGTTCTCATAAATTAATTTTAAAAATCACAAATTAATCATAAAAACAATAATATCAGCAACTTTCTTGGCGAACCTTTACTTAAATGACATAATATTAACAGAACTTCTATTCCTTGAACGGCGTAAACTCAATAAGTCAAAGGTATCTACGGTTATTTATTAGAATTAAACATTATTACAGAGATTAATAATGAACTAAACAGCAAATAATTTTTTGTGGAAATGAAAACACCTCTCCAAAATATGACGTGAACTTGTCTAAACAGCATCAGTACTGATGTTGAGAATTGTCAGTAGAATCAGAAAAGTCAGAAAAGTTAAAAAAAAAGATTAGTTGGAAGCAAGCTTTACATCCTGACTACAGAATTCAGCAAGACTATGTCGTTTCCAAGCGATATTATATTTCTTGATTGAGTTATCGTTGCTCAATGCAACGAAAACATGAGAGTAGCCAAAAGTATTCGAATTCACACGGTAAAAAAATAGAAAATTCTCTCTTGCTTAGCACAAACAGCTGAAAAGGAAAACTCAAAATGCACAGAAAATATTTTTGTAGAAGTCATTTTTTTAATCGTGTCACCCCAAGCAAGGCATTCCACTGCCACTATAGCGCAGGGGGTTACATAGAGCGATTGGGTATAGGAAATGTCAGAAGGGGGGTGATAGAGGATAGGATGTACATAGGGAGAGAGTTGGAGACAGTGGGTGTGAGTTAGTGTGTTAGGAGCTGTCTATTGACCTTACATTTAAACTCCTGGAGGTTGTAGCCGTCGGGGAAGCAAGCATGCGGTAGGGAATTCCGCAGGCGGGAAGTGCGAGGAAAGAAGCTTTTGGAGTAGAAATTACAGTTACATTTCATCGGTTTCACTGTAAAAGGGTGGGACCTAGTTGCCAATCTAGTATCTCGTGCAAATTCACATCTAGGGGGCACCAGTGATTTAAGTTCCTCAGAGCAGAGGCCATGAAAGTATTTATAGAAGTGGCACAGGGAAGCCACCTCACGCCGGTGAGAGACATACTGCAGGCGGTCAGCCAAGTCGGTATCAATCACATTACAGATTCTTCGCTGTATTTTGTCAAGAACCCCGAGGAGAATAGAAGGGGCACCCGACCAGATGTGGCAGCAGTACTCAATACACAGGCGGATGGTGGATTATAGCGCATCGCGGATGTCGATAAATCTCAAGAATGTATGATATACTGCTATAAAAAAAAGTTACTTGCTACGAACTTAAAACACTATGGAAGAATTGAAGCAAATTATTCAGCAACAGCAAGAATTCCAGAATACACTATTACAATGTAAACAACGGAAGTGAATTGAATATCGAGAACGTATAAAGACAATCCTTGAAAAAAAGGAAACTTGCAATGCATTGCTTTAATTTTCACCCAATTCAGTAGCTAAATCAATTAGTGAATTTAATTACGTCACAGAACAAAATATCGTCAAAAAACGATAAGAACTATCGTTTTTTAAATAAGAACGTCAACATGTCAAGGATGGTCATATAAGACAAAAAAGCCTTCTGTTACGAAAATTCTGTCCGCTGAACATGAAAAATGTCTGAATTTCATTTTTCGGAATACTCCAGAAAAAGTGTCATTTAATAAAGCAGTGTCGATATTCTCCAAACTTTTGGGTGAAAAGAATTCACTTTCTTATACACACTGGCAGTGCATGAACTATATTAAGGACTCATATAAAGATTTTGTCACCAATACAAATGAAGTCAACCGTAAGTGCAAGAAATTTATGCTGGATGAACTATTCCAAGACAGATTTAAATGTCTAATCTTCGTTAAGAATCCAGCATCAATCAGTGATGCGGAAATGTGCTGTCAAATTCTTACAAAGCTTAAACAGGATTCAAAGTTAACGCCAGGCTGTTGCAGAAGAATATAAAAAAATTCTCAATTTAAGGAATGATTTAGCGAAAAGCGAACAAAAGTATCACTAGTTAAAAAAGAAAGTAGTACCAAAAGAAATAATCCAAAATAAAAATATTGCAAAACTTAATCCCTGCTATGGCTGCTGTGTGCTTCGTTTCGTAAAGGAGTGTCCATTTAAAACAAAAAATGTTTTAATTGCGGTAAAACAGGTCACAAATTAAATTTCAGTAGGTAGTGCTACCAACTAAAAAACTGGAAAGTTCAAATAAGAGAAAACTCTTCACAGTAAAAATGAATAACGTTACAGTGAGATGTTAATTGGACACTGGTAGTAATATTACAATCATTGATGAAAAACTTAGAAGGACTAACTTGCAAAAAAGCTAACAAAGTTGCTAGTAGAATATAGGGCAAAAAATTATTTTTCGTGTGAAAATGACGCGTAACATAGCTCTTGCGGGTAAAACAAAAAAAAAGCATATTTTTAAGTCCAACTCGAATTTACTAGGCGTCGATTGGCTAGAATTATTTGAACTGTGGAACTGGCCGATTAATCCATTCTGTAAAAAGTCCTTCAGAGAAAAAAGATTGCAGCTAAAGAAACTTTGAGGAAGCTAAAAAATATATTCACGAATATTTTCAGAGGAGTTGGGGAAAATGGGCAAAGACATTCTTAAAATAAAATAAAATGGGATACCAATTTTTGAGCCTAAAAGGATTTGATAGGTTAGCAAACCACGAAGTTATTGAAAAAAATAGAATATTCAAAATGGGCCGCGCCAGCGATTGAAAAAAAAATAAAATTTGTTTATGTGCAAATTTTTCAGCTGGGTTAAATGACAGTCTCCTCCCGCATATAGACCCTCTAACAATTCCGGAGGAAATATTTGCCAAATTAAATTGTAGTATTTTCATTATTTTTTCATTTTTCAAAAATTGACCTGTCTGTGGCATATCTTCAAGTTGAAGTGGATGAGGAATTATTATATCCTGACTGCAGAATTCAGTCAGGATATAATAATTCCTCGTCGACTGTACGCAATATTATGTTTCTTGATTATGTTATCTTCGTTCATTGCATCGAAGGCATAAACTAAATGCTGAAAAGATATAGAGAATGAGAGATAGATATGAAGACTGAGATAGACAGACATATATTAACAGACTGAAGTAACCACACATATGCATGTATCTGTATCTTTATCTAAATATAAAAGTGGCCACTGATAACGACATATGTTCATGCTTGAATGCAATTTTCAGGCAATTTATATATATATATATATATATATATATATATATATATATAATATTGATTTAATTTATTGACTTATAATGAGATTGTAAGCGTAAGCACTGAAGCAAAAATATAATTATCTCCGGCAAACGCATCTTCCCATATATATATATATATATATATATATATATATATATATATATATAAGAGATGTAAATGTGTGCATATACATTATTCTATCTTTACGCGAGTCGTGTATAGATAAACCGAACTTTTATGTGAAAAGGAATATATGCTAGCATACAGATGGTGCTGTTGGTTTGCATACACACAAATAGATAGATAGATAGATAGATAGATAGATAGATAGATAGATAGATAGATAGATAGATAGGAAGAAGTTGTGATAGATAGATAGATAGATAGATAGATAGATAGATAGATAGATAGATAGATAGATAGATGTTAACAGACCGAGACAGGTAGGCAGTGAAGAGACTGCGACAGATACAGTGTAAGACGAAAGCATATAAGTATATTGCGGTTAAAAATTATTACAACGCTTAATGGTGGAAGACCCTGTAAAAAACGCTGAAAATCCGGGAGAGTTCTTGTGTCACAAGTTCCACAGAAATGCTGCCGATGAATAACGACGTTATGAGAGTATATCCCAAGGTTGATTTCCTTGATTCCAGCATTAGCAACCCAGCCATCTTAATATGTTTTCCAGCTTAAATTTACTAAACAGTCGCCTCTTTTAGTCTCTACTCGCCGATCCAGGACCTTACCTAAGCAAGACTTTCTTGAATCCCGCTCGATAGCACAGAATACTCAATGACCATTGCCTGTAGTGATATTTTCAATAAATAAGCGTTTAAAGTTCTCAAGTTTATTTTTCACTAGTCATGTGAAAGATTACAGATAGATGAATAGGGAGATAGATGTAAAGAGATGGATATAGATACAAGGTGCAAGATTTTTGGTTTGGTTGTTTTGTTTTTATGGCATATCAACCTCGGCGGGTCATTTATTGCCAACAAAATTTTATTTATTTATTTATTGCTGGTAATACCTTTTTCTTTCAACAATTTATTGTTGTTGTTTTTTTTTTATTCATAAGTTTTGTGTCGAGTAATATATTTTTTATCTTTTCGAGTATTAATATTCATTGGGATTTTTGTTTTTCAGGGCAGGGTCCCCAAGTCCTACCCTTGTTATTTAACCCATAACTGGATGGAAAGGACGGATTAATACCTTACCCAAGGGTACCAGTGCTTAAGTGAATGCAAGGTATTCAACTGGAATTCGAACTCGGCTCACCGATTTCTCTTTCCAAGCCAATATCCATTGCACCACAACGCACATCCGTCGCTAAACGTTTACAGCACCTGGTATTCCCAAGCGGTCACCCATCTAAGTACTAACTAGGCCCAACGTTGCTTAACTTCGGTGATCGAGCGAGAACCGGTGTATTCAACGTGATATGGCCGTAAGCCCGAGGTGTAAGAGCGAGGCATATACGTTTATAACAAACGTTATTACAACGGATATAGGGTGTTCTTGAACTGCAGAATCCGATCCGGCAACTCGACAAAGAAAAACATTTTCTGGAATCCCGATCGATACTACCTAATGTCCTGGCTGGCATGGTACAATAACATTTACTACGAGAAAATGCATTTAAATGCCTAAAATGACAGAGTTCATTTTACGTTGTTTAAGTGAAGCAAAAATTTGACAGATTATCTTTACACCGCTTATGCCTTGTGTTGCAGTGAATATCGTCCCGAAACGACAAATTGGGAGCCGAGTTCGAATTGAATTTGCAATGACTTACGCACAAATACCCTTAGGAAAGGTATTAATCCGTCTCCCCCACCCAAGTTATAGGTCAAATAATAGGACAGATTAGGTTCTATATCCATGGCAACCAGTCTACCGTAGAAAAACAATGGCAACCTACTGCGAGATAATCTTCTGCCTAGTCAGTCATGTCTCTTTCGAGACATGATCGCCCAAAGCGTATATCACGTATGGCATTTAACTGACTGACTGAATATAATAGTTGAATCATGATTAAGGCTCTACAGGTCACAAAATGAGGGATCGGTTTTCTATCGTTATAAAGTAATAAACTGATCCCCCACTAATGACTACGCAATAATATAATACATCTCTCCTCCAACTAGCTATGAGTCAACAGGATAAATTGGGTTCTATAGCCTTGGCTGGCAACCAGTCTACCACAGAAAGCAATGGCAAACTACTGCGGGGTAATCTGCTGCCCAGTCAATCATCTCTCTTTCGAGACATGATCTCCCAAAGCGTGTATCACGTATGGCACTTAACTGACTGGCTGAATATAATAGTTGAAAACATCATTAAGGCTTATACTAATATTAAAATGGGGGCTCAGTTTTATATTGTCATAAAATAATAAACTGTTTCCCCACTAATTACTACTTAATAATATAATATATCTCTTCACTATCTAGCTATGAGTCAAATAACAGGACAGATTGGGTTCTATAGCCTTGGTTGGTAACCAGTCTACCGCAGAAAGCAATGGCAATTTACTGTGGAATAATCTTCTGTCCCGTCAGTCATCCTTTCGAGACATGATCGCTTAAAGCGTGTGTCACGTATGGCCCTTAACTGACTGACTATATGAAGGATTGGCATTTTCTCTTTCTCTACCTGAAATGTTTTGCATCAAATTCCAAAGAAGATGATACATTTGTTTGGTTGGAAGTGTAAGGAAGAATAAATGTCTATTTCGTCGCTGTTTTACAAATAGCTAGATTCCGAAAATGCTGATATTGCTTCTGAAGGTTCTAATTTTAATTTTAAAACTGCTGTAGGAATATACTTACTTGCAAATTAGAATTGATAGTGAAAATCTCGTGCTAATGTAAACATGGAAATATTTTGTGTAGAAAGAAAATTATGGATACCATATGACTGATTTTTATAACTATTTTATTTATGAGCAGTTTCCGCATCCTTTTCCTTTCATAGCTGCTTTTAGTATTTTTAATACCTTTGCTTCTTTTTATTATTATTATTATTATTATTATTATTATTATTATTATTATTATTATTATTATTTCTAAATTTATGACTCCGAATACCAGTTTTGAAAATCCAATTGTTCAGCGATATGTATTTCTTGCCCGGTCCGCCATATCCCCTTCGTCTATGCAATATCAAGAAGCGAAATATATGATGCGAAAATATATTTATTTGAAACTGTGGCAAAAATATGTAAATCATTTTCCTCTCTGATGAAAGCAATCAAAAAAGCGAAAAAACAAAACCACTTCATCCTTTCTCTCAACGCGAGCAAAATAAAAAATAAAAAAATAAAAAAATAATATAAAATAAAAACGTAATATAAATTTGCGGGTTGACATTTAATACCATAGATTATTGTATGTATAATATATATAGACATATTATTCACTACACCAAAATGGTTTTTGTTTGAATTATTTATTAGACGCGGCGGGTCGCATCGATAAGTATCTCCTGAACGTGTGTGCCTACATGTTAGATTGTGTCCTGTTCCCATGTGTTTGTAAGTGTACCTCTATCTAAGAGAGAAAGGGAAGAAAAGAAAGCATGTGTATTATATATGTACGCCCACACACACACACACACTCACACTCACGCACACACACACACACACACACACACACACTCACACTCACGCACACACACACACACACACACACACACACATATATATATATATGTACAGTTATTAAACGCACTCACAGAGGCTTTTATTCGTACACACACACACACACACACACACACACACACACATATATATATATTGTACAGTTATTAAACGCACTCACAGAGGTTTTTATACGTACACACACACACACATATATATATATTGTACAGTTATTAAACGCACTCACAGAGGTTTTTATACGTACACACACACACACTCACACACACACACACACACACACACACATATATATATATATATTGTACAGTTATTAAACGCCACTCACAGAGGCTTTTGTACGTACACACACACACACACACACACACACACACACACACACATATATATATATATACATTTGATTTTCATATTTTCTGTTTATATAGCTTGAAGTCTTTGTTCCTTCTACATCATTTTAAAACTGTAATTTTGTGGTCCAATGACAGTGCGTTTATGAAATATGTAATAAGAGATGTAATAACTATTTACCATGTAAAGACGTACATAAATATATGTTTAGATCTACAAATACTCTACCCCCCCAATAGTGAGTATTCTTTCTTTGTAAAGATGACAAATATTAAACAATATGTTGCACGTAGATACTATCAATATGTCTGATAAATGATGTAACATCTCTATGTTAATACTTTTTAAACTGATATTCAAATTATACAAGGCATGAGAGCCACTTAAGGTAGGGGGTTACAGTCAAAATATTAATGAGTAGCAGTATAGCCCGGCGTTGGTCGGGTGTAATGAAAGCTTTAAAACTAATCCATGGTCCTGGAGCTCAGACTCTGTAGACGTTGGCACGAAAAACTAAAAAGCAATAGTTGCTTCCAGTTGAAGCAAAACCGTAGACTGAAAGAAAAATGAGTGGATGTAAGTCAACTTTTGATTTCCTGGTATCGAGATCAAATAAGTTTTTTTCGTCGTAAACTGAATTTTGAATGCTAAATAAGTCTTCTGAGTAAATGGTATCATGGCTGAAACTAAGAACTACAATTATACCTACTTAGGGCCAAACCCGAAGCAAAAACTAAAATAAAAGGGCTGAAAAAAATACAGACATACAGGCAGATAAACAGACACACACACACACACACATATTGCCTTTTATATAAATATATTTATATATCTATATCTATCTATCTATCTATATCTATCTATCTATATATATATATATATATATATATATATATATTATCGATTTTCTGCACTATTTTAAGAACAGTAACCTTGAAACCTCTGAATATCGTTTCTTATGTCTATCTCTATGAGTGTATCAAATTTCATTAAAATCAGACGGCTCCTTCTATAACTCGATTTTTTCGATTATCGATTTTGGATATTTATCGGTGGTACCTCGACACAAAACCTAGCTAAGAACACTCGCAAACACTTATATTACAACTGTGTAAATTTTCAAGAAAATCGGTTCAGCCGTTTCGGAGTCTATACTTAACGGACACGCACACACAGAGACACGCACAGAGAGAGAGACAAGGTTCCATTTATAAATAAGTTTAGATGAAAGAAATGCGTGATATGAATGGAAGAAAAGTAATAGGAAGTTGGTATTAAGAGGCGTATAGATAATTATTAACCCTTGACATCAAAAGATCAAGAAAAAAAATGCCTTTTAAGCACCTATGTAGGATTTTGTTAAAAACCTGGCTGTTTTTTGGACAAAAGCTGTCTGAATAGGATCTTTTTCTTACCTTGAAATAAAAAGAAAATGACGGTGATTCAACTCCGCGGATGTGGTTATTCATCGTTGTAATGGTCCGAACTTGTAGAACAAATGAATCAATCTGAACATTTGCGATTTAAATAACGACAACAATAGCAAGAGGCTTACATAACTTCGTCAATGCGAAAGAGGTTGTAGAGTGGACAATAAGCCTTGCAGACTGTCTGTCCGGAGTGTAATAATAAATTATAACCGGTAGAAAAATCTCTCAGCGGGGAGATTTGAGGATTTCGTAGCCACTTCTTAATTGTTGTTGTTTCCAGGTCCATCCTGCCCAAGTTGGTAGCACCTGTTAGGGTTCAAGCTATGGGCAAATAGTAAACGCCATGAACTGGAATGAAAACAAAAAGAACAACGTATAAAATTACGCTATTTACATTATTCGGACTATTGTCCTCATCTTTGTTGCCATTTGTACGACCTTAAATAATAGTTCATTCAATTTGTCTATATCTCTGAGATGAGGTAGTATTTACAGTATTTACATTATTCGGACTATTTTCCTCATCTTTGCTGCCATTTGTACGACCTTAAATGTACGACCTATTATGTTTAATCATCAGCCGTTCTAAACGTCGTATTTTTGCTTTAATTTCAGTTGAAAATAAAGACAAAAATTTTCCAACATTTGGATAATTATTTATTGGTTTTCTTCTAAGCTTTCGGCTCACATGAGCCATCTTCAGAGAGGTTGTTTAAACTTAAATATTATAAAATCCACCACCAAAAATAATAAACGCAGTTCTTAAGTTTGCGATGTGGTTTTATGACGTCACACCGCGGGATAGCGCGAAATGACAACAAAACCATGTAGTCAAATGCAATGTAATATGTTATTTCCTGTTTTAAAGTTGATTTTATTGAGTGTTGGTTGTTTCGATTTGATGTACATGGCCTCCAATATCTGCAGGTTCCTCTTACTGTGTGTATGAGTAAGGATCACCGTATTGTTGACCAAAATCTGTCTGATATTACCTACATGTTTATGTTTTTCAGAGAAATGTTGTTTAATAGTACTCTGATCAGAAAGATGACATGTAAGTCTACGGGAGAGCGTGGTTGTAGTAAAACCAATATATGTACTAGGTTTTTGATTAGTATCAGAGATGCAATCTCTGAATGGGCATGTAAATTGGTACACTACATTGGTTTTTTGTAGAGAATTTAGTTTAGTGCTTGTTGGGTTATTATAGGCTATGAGGTCAATTGTTTTAAACTTTTTATAATATATAATGAGTTTAATTTGATTATTACTTTCCACTGGTTTAACATTTCTACGTATTATGTTTTTGGGAGTTTTTTCATCTTGTTTATAATTATTATGTATTTGGTTGCAATAGTATATGTTAATAGTGTTATGTTTATTTTGATGTAAACCATTATTATTAATATTATCATTATTGTTAGAGCTATTGTTAATTTTGTCGAGATACATTTTAATTTGTTGATCAATAACGGAGTTAGGAAATCCATTATTGACTAGTGTTTGCTTAATGTTGTGTAATTCTTTATAAAATATAGATTTGGAAGAAGATATCATTTGTGTGCGTTGAAGTAAGTTTTTATAACAGCTAAATTATATCGTTGGGGGCATTCACTATTATAATTAAGAAGACACGAATTTATGCTAGTTGGTTTCCTATATAGAGAAGTAGTAAATTTATGTGTGCTAGAATCAATGAATACATCAAGGAATGGGAGTTTGTTATTAATATTAAGTTCTAATGTAAATTTGAGGACGGAGTGACTTTCAAATTTGTTTTTAAGATATTTAATTTGATCGATATTCTTAGCTAAAACAAAGATGTCATCTATGTATCTTACATATATAGAGGGTTTATTGTTGTCATTAATTATTTTATTTTCTAGATTTGCCATATAATAATTAGAAAAGAGGGGACCTAAAGGAGATCCCATCGCAATACCATCTATTTGTGTATAAACATTGTCTAAGGGATCGTGAAAGGGTACTTGTGTGGTGCATGCTAATAATAGTTTTTTTTTAATATAGTGGGTTTAATATTGATTGATGGGAGAGTAGCATGATTGTATACATCACGGATAATGATGTCAATTGTTTCCTGGACGGGAACATTTGTAAATAAGTTTTGGACATTCAAAGATGCAATTATTTGATTCATAGGTTTTACGGAATGGATAATCTGTAAAAATTCGTCCGTGGAATTAATACTATATTTACCAGGAAGATAGGGAGTAATTAGTTTGTTAAGTGTTTTGGAAAGTTTATATATTGGTGTGGGTATTTGAGAAATGATAGGTCGGAGAGGATGATCTTTTTTTATGGATTTTTACATTTCCATAAAGGTAGCCGGGCTGATAATCACCTATAATCTTTTGAAGTTTATAGGATCCTATTTCAGCATTGTTTGCAGTAATCAGTTTATTAATATGTTTTTTAAGTTGGGTTGTGGTATTACTAGTTAATTTTTTAAATTTATTGTGATTGTCCAGAATGGCCTATAATTTGGAGTGATATTCCTGTCTGTTTAAAATAACAAATGTATTGGTTTTATCGGCACGTCGGATAACAATATTTTTGTTATTTTTGAGATGTGTGGCTGCTTTTATGAGAGGCGTATTTATAATATCATTAGGATTTTTATGGTAACGGTGTTTGATTGATTCAGCTTTGAGTAAATCTTTTAAGCCTACCTGTGTAGTAATATGGTTGTCCTGTTCGAGTTGAAGTATTTGCTTCAATTTCCATTTGTTTAAACATTGAATTAGGTTTCTGTGCGACATGAAAATTTGGTCCGAGATTAAGTAATTCTATTTCATCTGGAGTAAGTTAATTGCTGCCTCGATATACTAAATATATATATATATATATATATTATGATCTACCTATATTGGAATTGCGTGTATCTATTTGTATTATCTGTTTACATGAGAATAATATTATTAATTTTAAAAAGACTAGCTCGTTCTTAATTTTCACAGAAACGAAAAGCCAACTCACCGAAAATTCCGAGACTTCAAATGAACACACTTCATAGCACCGCCACCGAAAGTACTCGACCTCGAAATTGAGTCGGGACATTAACTTTTAACCCTCACTTCAGATGAAGCTAAATTATTCAACAACCTTAACGTATTTCACTGGTCACGAAGACGAACGTACTGCACAATTTTGTAGCCAAATTTTGGCATAAGATCCCAATGTAAGAGAGAACTAACCTCACTCGGTCTGCAACGAGTTTGGCGAGCAAGATACCTAAATTCAACGAGAACAGAATATATATATATATATATATATATATATACATATATGTAGTGTGTGTGTGTGTGTGTGTGTGTGTGTGTGTATTTAGGAAGCATTTTTTGTGTTGATGCATGTTTCATTAAATAATATAGAAATCTTTTGTCTATTTATTTTATGTATTTTTCCATATTGTCTGAAAAGGTTAATAACATTATCATTAAATGAAGAAAGAAAATAACAATATTGATACATAATTTTTTATAATCCAATCTAAGCTTTCCCATACTTAATATTACTTGTTTTCACTTTTGCGGGGTCATGTGTGACGTCATGAGTTGTAGTGCAATATTCGCTTCCAGCGTTTTGTATGCACGAGTTTGTTGTTGCTTGGAAATATTCCATGTAAACAAAAACAGACTCTCATTATTGTCTGTCCACGGATTGTTACACTATAATGTAATTGGCATCTTTGAAAATGGCTTATGTAAGCCGAATGTAAATCTCAGCGATATTGTAAAAGAGTGGGACATTGATGCCAATCTCGTAGCCCGAGTGGTCGAGAAACCAGGATAAAATTTCGTCAAAGTAGTTGGCATGAAAATACTTGTAGAAAGGACAGAGGGAAGTCGATGAGAAAGTGATTGAAAGCGAACAGCTAAATCAGGATCGATCATATTGCAGATTCTCCTTTGAATTTTGTAATTTTATTTAATATTCTGCTACTGCTATTCTAGGCTTCTCCTTACCAATTTTACGAAGATTATAGATTTGGAACATTTTCTTTCTTTAATAACCCTATTTGATGGCGTTTACTCTAGTATTATGATATGAGACAATAACGTTTGAATAAACATTAACCTATCTGATTCTTCAAATTTACTTATACAATTCCTGTATTGATATTTAATATTACAGTTTTATGAGGTTAGTCTAGGTAAACATAATGGTGATACGTTGCCTTAGTAAATATCTGTGTGTTTTCTCTTTTCTAATTCTTCTCACTGTTTTTTGTTTTGTTTTTTTTCAATTGGAGTAGATAGACTAAACTATGGCCCGGTTCACACTCCACCCACGTCTATTGAACAGGTGAAGAGGCTTATCCCTTGTTTCCTGTTTAAGATGCGGTTTCCGGTTTTTCTATTTTCTAATTCTTCTCACTGTTTTTTGTTTTTTTTTCAATTGGAGTAGATAGACTAAACTATGGCCCGGTTCACACTCCACCCACGTCTATTGAACAGGTGAAGAGGCTTATCCCTTGTTTCCTGTTTAGGATGCGGTTTCCGGTTTTTCTATTTTCTAATTCTTCTCACTGTTTTTTGTTTTTTTTTTCAATTGGAGTAGATAGACTAAATTATCGCCCGGTTCACACTCCACCCACGTCTATTGAACAGGTGAAGAGGCTTATCCCTTGTTTCCTGTTTAGGATGCGGTTTCCGGTTTTTCTATTTTCTAATTCTTCTCACTGTTTTTTGTTTTTTTTTCAATTGGAGTAGATAGACTAAACTATCGCCCGGTTCACACTCCACCCACGTCTATTGAACAGGTGAAGAGGCTTATCCCTTGTTTCCTGTTTAGGATGTGGTTTCCGGTTTTCTCTTTTCTAATCTTCTCACTCTTATGTAGCCCCCTGCACATCAGTGGCGTTACCGCCTTGCTTGGTGTGATATGATTAAAAAAAAAAAATTTGAAGTCACTTACAGGGGGTAATGTAGATCTGATGGCCGGATGGTTAATATTATTACACTGAGCAGACCTTAGTTACCGTTCTGGGAGGGAGTATGTAATCTGATATGATCAATTTGTTTGAACAACGCCAGTACGGTCGAACCCTCAGTCACGATGACTTGTGATTTTGCGTTAGCGCGAACATCGATTGCTTTCGAACAGCTCCGTCTACCGAATTTCGCTCGATCATCCCGTGGTATGATACACTCAAACCCTCGGTCACCGTGACTTTAACTTCGTGCTGGCACAATCATCGACGGCTTCTGAACAGTTTCGTCAACCGAATTTCACTCACAAAGCTTAGATCAACCCATATTATGGTTGTGTCTATCAATTTCACTCAAAAATCTTGGATCAACCCGAAATGTGGTTTTCAGACACTTTCAAAAGATAGCTTCACCTGACCAGCATCTTCAGGAATTCACCTCCCTGGCAAATCGACCATGGTGAGATCCGAACCCCTGTCTCAAGGTTCTAACCACTTCTCTACGCGTCCATGAAGATTTGATGAGGTATATTCTACTTTTTTCTATATTTACTATAATAAAATTTGCAGTGAATGTTTTTACCATATATCTTTTCTGTCGAAATTAGTTCTTTACACGTTTTCACATCAAACGACATCTGGGTTTAATATTACGTCGTTAGGAAAATAATGTCTGATTTTAGAATCAACATTTATTCTTATTTGTATCTAAACTCTGCTTAGATCCTTCAAAACAGGAAGCATGAGCAACTACATTTTTGTCATTGATTCACAAGTTTGTCTCTACGTTTACAATAAAACTCTAAACGTTGGACCATCAAGAAATATTTGAATACAATTTCGGTATGTTCTTTATTACTGAATGTTTTTAGGCTTATAAAATTGACAAGATGCTTGAAAAAGTGGTGGTCATTATGCGACAGATGAGGGGAATATGATGAATGTAGCAAAGTCCAGTATCCCAAATCAGGGAGCAGAATAAGTTTTCAGCGATCAACTAGTGTCGGTCGTATTTTGCGTAACTTAATGTATATTTAATCCAATTGTTGCCAGAAAACTTCAGCTGTGATATTCAGGCTTGATTCAAGGAAGATATAAGATGCAATGAATAGCACCAATGGCAGACTACCAAGTTAAGTTAAATTCTGAAAACGACTGAGATAAAACTTAAAAAGAGGGCACTTTTAATGGGTAAAAGGTTTTTGTTACTATGATAATGATATATTAGAATACAATTAAAAGGTTTATTGTAAAACCGGATATTATTTTCCGAACAATCTAATACTTTTTAAAAGCTGCGGTTGAGAAGAATTTAATTAGCGACAACACCTCTTCTCCTGAATGCATGGGAAATTTTATCTGAAATCAGAAACATGTCAATCTGAATCATCTTCTATCAGCACTAATCTCCCAAACCCGCGTCATGTACAGGTATTGACTGGATTTCGAAATTTCATACGGCCAAATTATTCAGCAGAGTCATGAAAAGAAATTCCAATAAAAATAATGTCCACCTTGTACAAGAACCCTTGATTGCACGCTTTAATTGACAGTGAACGTGAAGTGAATTGCCGGAAAGTAGAGAGAAGTGAGGGGTATCAAATACAACAAGAGGGGAAAAATAAAGAAAAGGCTGTTGGATGGGGAAGAAAATATTTTAAATAATGTCCAATCTTTCTTTTAATTTCAGGAATCGTTTTATTGGATTGAGTTTCCAGTAACTGATATGTAATATAGAACCGCGACGAATCTAGCCGCACTGATGAAACAGCCTTCTATGCAGATGATTATATATAATCATCCGCATACATACCTATAGCTTTCCCCTTATCTCCCCCATTTTTTCGTTTTTCTTTTTACCCATCATTTCCTGTTTCCCCTCCCCCACTTTCGTTTCTGTGACACGCTTATTTTTTATCTCTTTACCCATATATAATCTTTAAATGTTGTTTTCAAAGATAGTTTGAATCGATTTTGGTATCTCTCTTTGTTTCCCTCCCTCTTCCCTACCCTCTGAAACAGCTTTAAGACGCCTGTCTCCCAACATAATCTCCCCTCTCTTTTTGAACGCACCCTCCTACTTTTTTGTAATTTCTTTCTTTTTCCTCTTTTTAAGTGAACTTCCAGTGAATGAAAAACTTCTTAAAATTTTCCATAAGAAAAAGACTACTGATGAAGCAAACATAGCAGAAATTATCATATGGCACATGTAATTTTTCGAAGTTTTATATATATATATATATATATATATATATATATATATATATATATATATATATTAGCTAGGAATAAGCGTAAATTACATGACATTTTTACTAAAATTTAAAAAAAAAACTGACTGATTTCATCCCAGGGCTTATCAAATTTCTGGAAATCGTAAGCATGAGGGCAAAAGAAATGCAAGGAAAACTAGATTCCATTGACATTCAAACCTAGCAAACAATCTCTCTGTTTGCAGAGAGAAGGCTTACGGGATTTGATATACAATGACTCTAGCATCTTTACATGATATAAAGAGTGGTACCGTGATAGAATAGTGAAACTGTTCACACTCAATCCACATACACAATTCTTGCTATTTATAACATGTTTTGTAATGGACGACCCGGGTGTATTAACAAGTTGGCTACTACTAGCAGCAGGATTCAAAATTCTAGGAGGTATATGTTGTTTAATTTTAAAACCTAACCTCTGAGATGTCATCCCTCTGTAGTCGTGTCCACAACTACATTCAAATTTGTAAATTCCAGAATTAACATGATGAGTGGGGAAGCCATCCTTACGGATGGAAGAAACAATTAGTCACGTACTTAGCAGAAAAATAACATTTGCTAATAGGCAACGAAATCAAGGGAAGATGCAAATAAACTGGACACTTTTTAACAGTATGCGGCTTAACACTGAAAAAAATATTGATGACATTACAAATAACAGAACCCAAACAACCATTGGATTTCCATTTATAGAAAGTGTCATCTTAATAAAATCTGTTTCACCGCAGAGGAAGGAATCTGAACAGATCTTAAGAGCTCTGTAAGTCAAAGTCTTAATTAAATTAATTTTACGTTACTGGTAACAAAATGAGTCCCAACGTGCATATAGTCCCGAAAAAGTATATATCCTAAATAGAGAAGTCAAGAATTCATCACAAGAACATCCAAAAAGGAAAGGCAACAGTTAGAATCCTTTTCTACGGTAAACTTAAGGGAAGAATGAGCAGAGTTTAATGATGTGAGAAATAAATCAGCATCAGCCTCGTTATTAAAGAGGCCAAAAGTATCATCCACAAAACAATGATACATTCGGAGGACGATCAATTATAGAAAATAATAAAACCTCGTAAAAATCGACAAAATATTACCAAGAGAAGAACCCAAAGGTCAACATATATAAGGTTGAAACCTAAGTTTCGGAAATAACTAATTTCAAAATTATATATATATATATATATATATATATATATATATATATATATAAGATTTTAGATTATTACAATGGGTAATACATATTTCACCGCGTCGTGATGTTATTATCGCGGCTCGTCAGACCCAAATGGTATAACAGTTGGTCAACTGTTGTACCATTTGGGTCTGACGAGCCGCGATAATAACATCACGACGCGGTGAAATATGTATTACCCATTGTAATAATCTAAAATCTTTTATAAATTATATTACTCTGTTAAATTCAATAAAAGAATTTTTCATTGAGTTCTCTTGAGTTCGTCTCTATCGGAATTTACCTGGGTTGTATCCCAAGTGTGCTATGTTTATGTATATATATATATATATATATATATATATATATATATATATATATATAAACTGTAATGGTTGTTACAATATTTTTAAATTCATAGTATCACTACACAAAAAATTTCTCATGTTCCGAAGCCAGCCCATTATGTTTTGGCTTCATCCTCAGGTGATTTTTTGTGTAGTGATACTATGAATTTAAAAACATTGTAACAACCATTACAGTATAACGCTCTACATTTGTATCGAGCACTCTTTATAAAAGTAAATGCATGAACAAAAAGGTAAATAAACCTACGAGTTCAACAACTTAGTTACAATATATATATATATATATATATATATATATATATATATATCAAAGGTTTGGGGAAAGTCATCTGGATTTTGAAGAAAGACTTAAACTTTCATGGTTGGGTGTCTTTTTTTAAAACTTAATTCGCTAGCTCAGGTTAGCTTAAAGGGATTTTCTCTTCTTGAAGGGTATTCTGTATATATTTAAAAACTCCAACAAAAAAAATGATTGATGTATTTCTTTCCATATTTTCAACAGTTAAGAGAAGAGCTCGATTTAAGAAATTAAAACGAGTGTTTACCAATGTTAAACAAGACTGCAACAGGATTTCTGTCTACTTCAAGTTATATTTTGTGGCAGGAGGAGGTCACCACTGTAGCAGTAGGGAAATTGTTAATGTTTATTAAATAGGCCTTGTATTTTTTAAAAAACGAAAATAAAACATCTAAAGTTAAATAAAAAATCCTCAAATAGTCCAATACATCTAAATCGGTAAAGGAACCATGTTTCCTTTGTCTTCAAGAAAAAATGGAATTCGAACTCGGCTCCCCGAGTTCGAATTTTAGTTGAATTCCTTGCATTCACTTACATGCAAATACCCTTGGGAAAGGTATTAATCCATCACTTCCCTCCAGTTATGGGTTAAATAATAGGAGAGATTGGGTTTTATAGCCTTGGCTGGCAATCAGTCTACCGCAGAAAGCAATAGCAATTTACTGCGGGATAATCTTCTTCGTCATGTTTCTTTCGAGACATGATTGCCCAAAGCGTATATCACGTATGGCACTCAACTTATGTGTGAAACATAACCACACTTACAGGTTTTATCCAGAATTATGAGAAGGTTATCAGAAGGTGAATTTTTGTGGAAAAATAAATGTGTACCTATAGTATGTTTAAATAAAAAATTATTAATAGAAAAGAATAACATAAATTGGTAGAAGTTAATTTGCAATGAGAAACAGTATTAAGAGTATTAAGAGTTCGTAGTAGTAACTTATGTGGATGGATGTATGAGCGTTGTCTTTGAGTAGGAATGTCTTTGAAGTAATCGCTCAGTCCTAAAGGGTTCCGTTTAATAATCAAGTATAAGAAAAGGTAAACGGGTGAACGATGAAGAGGAAGGTGAGAGAGAAAGATAGAGACAATAATAGTAATCGCTTGGCGTCTGTCAAGAGTACGTGTTAATTAAGCTCGTCTCTTCTCTCTGGAGACATTCGAATTTACTCTGTCTTTTATTTCGATTGTGGGGCTCGAAAAGGTCATTTGGGAATTCACTCCCGGATGTGATTCTGGCCTTATCATTGGACGACGAACAAACTTCGCGTCGGCTCTCGAAAAGGTCCTTAAGGTCCTTTGAATTTTGCTTTTAGATGTTTCCTAGTTTTCTATTGGCCGGAAAACATTTCACATCAAGGTGTGAAATTTAAATTTTCTTTTGGATTCGCTTTTGCGTGTGTGCCAAGCAAGGTTTTGTAATTTCAAGCAAATTCGTTTATTTCTAACAAAATCAGTCAGTGATAGCATTTAAATTTTTAAATCTGGAACTTGTTTTGTTCACTAGAATTAAAACAGTTTTTTAAGTATAAATGATGTAATTAATATGTTATGAATATGCATGCACCTTGGTTCCCCCTTACAGGAATGTGACTAGCTGGTGTCAGCCATAGATACAGAAAAAGGCGAAGACGAATAGAGGTCTACGTTCATAGGTCTGCCACTAGAAGTCTACATATCTTCGAATAGAGATCTACGTCTAGAGGTCTACTACTATTAGTCTACGTCTGTTGACTACGCCTACCTCTCAGGATACTGCATACAACGAGTACCGTCCATTACGTCTACGTACTAGATTGTTCTACCCGGTTGCATTTGCCTAAACCGCTTAACTACCTCGAATGATATATATATATATATATATATATATATATATATATATATATATATATATATATACATTTTAAATAAAATAGACCTCTTTATAATTATCCCAACCCGAGGATCCCTTCGGCCAACACTCTTCAAGGCCTTACGTTGGCTTTATTACAAATGGTTAATAAAGGACAAATGAAAACAAAGGATTACTTACAAAACTGGGGGCCAGATGGAATTCGTTTAAAAATAAACTTTAATCAGTAAATATTAAAAAGTAAAGGGTTGTAAACATACAACTCAATAGAATTAGCAACTAGATTCCACTCTTTTACGGTGAAACAGACAAAACGTAACCTCAATTTCTCTTCTAGCAGCTTCTTTTCTCGCTCTTCCCGCCTGTGGAATTCCCTTCCATATACTTGTTTCCCCGACAGCTACAATCTCCAGGAATTTAAATGTAAGGTAAATAGACACCTCTTATCACACTAACTCGCACCCATTCCCTCAAACACTCTTGCCATCTACTTAACCCCCATCCTCGGTATCCCCATCCGTCTATCACTCTCCGTCCGTAATTTCTTATAACTAACCACTCATTCTAATCACTTTCCCCTATGTAGCCCCCCTGCGCAATAGTGGCAGTGGAATGCCTTGATTGGGGTGAAATGATTAAAAAAATAAGCTGTAACTAAAAACATAAAATACATAAAATATAAAATATACTGAACCATTTGAAAGAAAAACAAATACAAAAACACCCCGCTGAAAGTAGTTGTGCGGCTGGCTAACACAATGGGTTTCGTCTTCCTGCATTGTCTCTACCTGCGAGAGACCGCATATGACTCACTTTAATGTGAATCTTACTAAATTTTTACCTAGGAAAAGAAGTTTTTGTAACTTATGTAGCTTTTTAACACTTCTCAAAAATGTAAGGTTACGTAACTTATATTTTTTAACACTTGTGCAATACGAGCGAACAGTACTTTATTGGTGTGCACGGTCATTTGCAACTATTACTAAACCAATATTTTACTATATATTTTCATAAATATTAAATTTTTTAGACATGAAATACTATATAAGAATGTGGAGAAGAGTAATACAAATAAAGGTTGGGTTAATGTTAGTGTGAGTTAGGGTTATATAGGCTTAATATATGCATAAATAATACAATAAATATTGCGTCCGTACTTCACGGTTTTTCACGTTTCGTGGATGGGTCTTGAAACACATTAATCACGAAAATCAAGGGAAAATTGTATATATATTCAACAGTTATAGGTCAGATTTAAATCAGATTTATAGTAGACCAATAAACATTTATAATAGAAAGCGCTCAATACGTGTTTGAAGACAAATCAAGCTTTGACATGTAGAGGTTTTAGATATTTAAGTTAAGGAGATCAGCCGATTACGCAAACATGGTTTCGACCTTTTCGACTTCGTCAGGAGATTTGTATCATTTGTTTCGCCTGACGAAACCGAAAACGTCGAAACTATGGGACTTAACCGGCTGAACTTTCTAACTTATATATATATATATATATATATATATATATATATATATATATATATACTGTTTAATTAAATACAGAATATATACACAAATACGAGTCGTGATTAAAAATAATTTATTATTCAACTTAAAGTAGTGAACAAGAGACAAACACAGGAAAGTTTTGTAAGAAAAATACATTGCACTTCAAACATATGTATACGATTCAATGGGTGATCTATCCTTTAAGCTGCAGCAAATCAAAATATCAAAAGTTGGGAGAATCAATCAATATATTCTAGCAGATAGTTTATAGATATCTAGTTATGTTATATCAGGAAATTAACTATATATATATATATATATATATATATATATATATATATATATATTTTAAAAAATTATAATTTAAGAAATAAATTTTCAATTTTAACTATATTGAAAATTCTAACTATTTTATTACTATATTTAAAATTTAAACTTTAAATATATTTTTAAATTCAAAATTTAAACTATATTTTAACTAAAATTTCAAATTTGAAATAAATTTCAAATTTTAACTATATTGTAAAAAATTAACAATATTTTAGAGTATGTTTTAGACGATGATGACAAATGGAAGATACTTCGCTACGTTTATTGAGTAAGTTTAATTTTGGGAATTTTATAATTTGTAATTTTTTGTAAACATAGAAAATATGTTTCATATAAAGATTTACAAGTTCTGTTTTTTTTTTTAATATTTCCCATTTTACAGTAGGGGTTTTATTGGCATCTTTTAATTGAATTAGTCGAAAGTGATGCATTATTTCAGTAAAATTTTATTATTAAAAACAAGGTGTGAAAGTAATGGCGGGTCTTAAAAGTATTCTTGGTACACCCGTTATAATATTTTATTACTGTAAAATTTTCTTTGGTGGAAATAGAACATGGGCAGACTATAGCGTCAGTTAGACATTTATTTGCTAATGAATATTTAATAGATTTTCAGCAATTGCAATTATTGCTATTTTGATCGTTAGTTTTTAGGATGTTGTTGATTTTTTAAATTATATCCGTTTAAAATTCTGTGATTAAGTTTTTTGATCAAAAAAGGTTATCATTACAGCTACAGCTTAATTTCAGTGTGTTTCTGCTAAAATATGTGCTAAGAAGGTTATTTTTAGGGAAATGTTTTTTCAATTAATTTTAGGAATTCTTAGCACCTGAAGAAGTTCGAAATGACAACGGCCGAAACAAACATGATAAAGATGAGGTCAACAGTCCGAATAATGCAAATAATGTAGCACAACATTGATATATCTACCCACTCAGATGAATTTGTTTTCTTTCAGAGCAACGCGCAGACTTTGAAACAGACATGAAAAGTCACAAGAAAGGTGGAAAATTTCGTTGAGTTTACGCGCATTATTATTATTATTATTATTACTATTATTATTATTATTATTATTATTATTATTATTATTATTATTATTATTATTATAAAACATATATTATCCCAAATCGACTGATGTATATGAATAAAATGAAATAAAACGCTCGAATATATAAAAAAAAACGTGAAACTGTCTGATGAGAATCGATAATTATATCTACGTAGAATAATATATGGCTTCTAAAAGATTTCTCTTTCTACTGTGCATTCCCATATTGTAAATATGTGCGAATGAATGAATGTTGAATAAAAGCAAGAAAAGCGAATGATACCTTTTCGTGATTTCATCGCAGATGACATTAATTTCTGCTATAAGAAATGACTGTTTCAATTATATTCTAAATTGAATGATGCATCAGGAGATAGACATATATATATATATATATATATATATATATATATATATATGTGTGTGTGTGTGTGTGTGTGTGTGTGTGTGTGTGTGTGTGTGTGTGTGTGCGCGCGTGTGTGTGTGTGTGTTTTGTGTCTGTATGTTTATTTCTGCGAAGAGATTAAAATCGATAGATAAATATAAAGAGACCGTAATAAATAAATATGAACAGATAGATAGATAGATAGATAGATATGAACCGAATGTGATAGATAGATAGATAGATAGATAGATAGATAGATAGATAGATAGATAGAACCGAATGTGATAGATAGATAGTAGATAGATAGATAGATAGATAGATAGATAGATAGATAGATAGATATAACGTGGCCGAAATAGATATGAACAGAATGAGATAGATAGATAGATAGATAGATAGATAGATATAGAACCGAATGTGATAGATAGATAGATAGATAGATAGATAGATAGATAAATATAACGTGGCCGAAATAGATATGAACAGAATGAGATAGATAGATAGATAGATAGATAGATAGATAGAGAGAGAGAGAGAGAGAGAGAGAGAGAGAGAGAGAGAGAGAGAGAGAGAGTTTAAAATGGGCCGAGATAGATATGGATAGATTAGAAAATATTATATTATGAATTGTGTGAGATACATGAATAAATATATGCACTCATTGCGATATATGCAGAAAAATGGATAAATAAGAAAACATATTTTCGTATCCATCCAAGTTATTCCTATAAGAATATATATATATATATATTATGTTTTAGAGTGATATATTGACACAGATGTATATAGTCAGCTAGATAGATTAATAGATGGCTAGATGTGAACAAACTGTGACAGACAGACAGCGTAACACTGGCAATCAGTCACCGACAGCATGATATCAATTGGAATCTCTTCTCTATCTGATATTTTCTCTTGAATTCAAAAAGTGTCCCCTGATTCCATTAAACTACAGACTTAATAACGTCGCCATGTAGTTAGAATGAAACGAGAATGCGATCAGAGTAATTCAATATTCATTTGCTCAAATACTGATTTCTCAATTTTAACAAAAGGAAACGTCGTTGTCATCGCTGCCTTGACACAAAAAGATTCTTTGCCTTCCAATAGGTGTTTTAACTTGTTTATTTCCATTGTGAGTAAAGGTGTAAATTATATATGTTAGGAATTTGTGACTTATCATGTTTATAAATTAGCGCATGCATATATATATATATATATATATATTTTTATTTTTTTTATAAGCGTTTCACCCCGAGCAAGGCATGTCACTGCCACTACTGTGCAGGGGGCTACGTAGAGAGGAGAAAGGCTGGTTAAATATAGGACATAACAGAGGGTGGGTGATAGGCGGGTGAGGATACCGAGAATGAGGGTTGGGTAGATGAGAGTGTTGTGAGAATAGTTGGGAGTTAGTGTGATAGGAGGTGTCTATTGACCCTACATTTAAACACCTGGAGATTGTAACTGTCGGGAAAGCAGACTTGTGGAAGGGAGTTCCACAGGCGGGAAGCGCGAGAAAAGAAGCTGTTGGAGTAGAATTTACGGTTACATCTTATTTGTTTAACTGTAAAAGGGTGGGACCTAGTTGCTAATCTAGTATCATATATATATATATATATATATATATATATATACGAGCAGTATAGCTCAGCGTTGATCGGGTGTAATGAAAGCTTTTAAACTAATCTATGGTCCTGGAGCTCAGACTCTTTGGACGTTAGGCACGAAAAACTAAAATGCAATAGTTGTTTCCAGTTAAAGCGAAACCGTAGACTGAAAGAAAAATGAATGGATGTAAGTCAAAAAGTTCACAAACTAAGAATTGGAGTTGACACAGAAGAGCAAATTCAAATAAACAAATATAGCATTCTGACTGCAAGACAGACCAGGATTGAATGAAATGAAATTAAGAACTGGATGATTTTATTGGCCAGGAAGAAATCCCAGCATGCATTTGTGTGCTTCTGTTTATGAATTGAGAAGGGAAAGTTTTGCAGTCATTCCCACCAGGATGAAAACCAATACAATCTATAGCATGTCCAGCCAGGGTCAGACAAACTGAAGGACCTTGTATGTCTAGATCGATAAACAACTGCCATATCTATAAATATTTTTTCCATTTAACATAATATTCTTTGTTCTCTAAAACTGGATATGTTTTCAAAGTTGAAGTCATATTTTTTCATGTGATCCAACAACAAAAAAAAGCATCAGTATATTATCATAACCAATTCAATCATCAAAGAAACCAGAAGGGACAAGAAAAAGCCAACCTCCCCCAGTCTGATCCATTGGTTGTGATTCTAAAGAGTTAGAGCATTGTCAGGTCCATCTATTCTTTCTCTCAAAGCAAAGAGGTTCCATGTTACAATCGTTATGCCCTGCGTTGGTAGCTTGCTAGTGTTTGTCGCTCCAATCAACCATTTGTCACATCTATGCTGGAGTGAGTCAATGGGACATGAAATTTTTGTTGATTCAGGCCTTGACTAATCTAGTATGGTGCTGCTCTGATTCTCCTTCCTCATGATCCTTTCAGATAGCTTAGCAGCACCCATCTCCTCTAGTAGTAGTAGTAGTAGTAGTATGCAGCATTCACCCTAGTCGGGTTGAGCCGGCTTCCTCCCTGACGGAGCAAGTCTCATTGAGATTTGTTTAAGGGCAGGGTCCCAAGTCCTACCCTGTTATTTAACCCATAACTGGAGGGAAAGGACGGATTAATACCTTTCCCAAGGGTACCAGCGCGCAAGTGACTGCAGGGCATTCAACTGGAATTCGAACTCGGCTCACCGATTTCTCTTTCCGAGCCGATATCCACTGCATCACAACGCACATCCGTCACTATACGCTTACAGCACCTGGTATTCCCAAGCGGTCACCCATCTAAGTACTGACCAGGCTCAACGTTGCTTAACTTCGGTGATCGAGCGAGAACCGGTGTATTCAACGTGATATGGCCGTAAGACCCATCTCCTCTCCAAGCTCTTGACCAACAAATGAAGACAATGGAACATGAATACAATGGCCTAGTACATGGACAGTGTTTAATTAATACAAAACAGATTCTCCTCTCACACTTTTTTGATGCTACATTCTGTTATCAAATTGTCTAAGTTCATTAGAGGAATTAATTCAACATGTATTGACCATCTTTTACTCTAAGGCCCAACAGTCTCAAGGGCAAGTAATCCTTCCTTTTCTTCAAGACAAAAGTAACTAAAATATTAACAAAGATTGCTAAAGCAATGATGGTCTACAAGGCTTTTTTTGCTAACTGTTGCTCCAGGTTAAGGTACTTAAAACATATATTAGATTGTATATAAGTGGTTTAAACTAATGGATATATATTTGACAGTTTAATATTTACTTTTTATAAAAAGTGCTCAATACAGAAGTAGAACATTTATAAATATATAGTTATTATTATTGTTATAATAATGTCACACTGCAGCTCAAAATTTTCTCATCAATACATACACAACCCAGTGAATGAACCATATTTCACTGCCTGATGGTGCATTGAAAACTGAAACTTAATAACTTTTGAGCTGCAATATGCCATTATTATAACAATAATATATATATATATATATATATATATATATATATATATATAATCTAAATCTATCTAATCTAATCTAATCTAAACTTATTTATAAATGGAACTTTGTCTGTGTGTGTGTGTCCGTTACCTATATACTCCGAAACGGCTGAACCGATTTTCTTGAAAATTTACACCGTTGTACTATAAGCGTCTGCGAATGTTCTTAGCTAGGGTTTGTGTTGAGGTACCCCTGATAAATATCGAAAATCGATAATTGAAAAAAATCGGGTTAAAGAAGAAGTGGTCCGATTTTAATCAAATTTGATACACTCATAGACAAAGACATAAGAAACCATATTCATAGGTTTCAAGGTTGCAGTTCTTACAATAATGCAGAAAATTTGATATCGATACTAGGAAATCAAAATTTGAATTACATTCATTCATTTTTCTTTCAGTCTACGGTTTCGCTTTAACTGGAAACAACTATTGCTTTTTAGTCTTTTGTGCCAACGTCCAAAGAGTCTGAGATTAGTTTTAAAGCTTTCATTACACCCGAGCAACGCCGGGCTATACTGCTAGTATATATAATTTGTCTTCTGTTATGCTCATAAAGAGAGAGAGACAATAGCAAAGCAGAACCAGCTCAGTTCATTAGAGAGACAATAGCGAGGCAGTGTCAACTCAGTTCATTCTCTTTACTACCAGTTATGAAAGCTCTAGGTTGACAATCAGTCTGCAGAAGAAGGAAATACAACCTACCGCAGAAAGGCCTTCAGCTTACACTATTTACATTATTCGAACTATTGTCTTCATCTACGTTGCCATTTGTACGACTTTTCGAGCGTTGTACACTCCGGCCTTCTTCAGGTGCTAGAAATTTCGAACAAGAACGCTTTATTACGATCAATGGAGTAAATCATTCTCATTTTTTGTGCAAAGCCTCTTTTATTAGTCATGAGTTATCTCCCTCTAACCCGACTCTAAGTTACTTATTCACCACTGCTGTAACCTTGTATTGAACTCATAATTCTTTGGGTCAAAAAGAGTTGTGAGTTAAATACCAGGCAACAGTACTGAACAAGTAACCTATAGAGTCGTGTTAGAGGAAGATAACTCATGACTACCAAAAGAGGCTTTGCACAAGGAATGAGAATGATATACCCCTGTGATTGTAATAAAGGGTTCAGTTTGAAATTACTAGCATCTGAAGAAGGCTGAAGCGTACAACGGTTGAAACGTCGTACAAATAGCAACCAAAATAAGGACAATAGTCTGAATAATTTAAATAGTGTAGACACTAACTCATCTCAGAAATATAGACAATCTTCTGACATGAATCGAAAGAGACATGATCGCCCAAGCGTGTATTTTGTATGACACTTAATTGACTTACTGAATATGAGTGCTTATAAGTAGAATAAGTACATAGCACCATGATCAATTTATAACGCCAAACATTTAGAAGCGGCATGCGATACTGCTTGGCATTCGCACCGGAGTCTCTAATACGACCATTTCAGAGTGTTTAGACAATGCAGATGATTCGGAAAATGATGGGTAATATATCCAGTCAACATCATGGTGTATGGAGTGATCACTAGTGATGGCAACGTTATGCTTCTATTCATCTTCTCACAGGGCATCAGACTCAACCCGGGGGCCTTTATAAAGTGCCTTTAGAAGGAACTGCTACCATGGGTCAAGACAGTGTCTGGTAAAACACCCTATGTCTGGTAAGAGGACCCTGCACCACGCCACACACGCAGGATAACCCAGACATGGCTATCAGACCACACCTTAAATCTGGCCACCTAACTCACCAGAGTACAACCCCCTGGATTATTTTCTGTGGGGCGGTTTTGAACGAGAGATCAACAAAACTCGTTGTAACACAAAATATTAACTGAAGGCAAGGATTATGTCAGCATTAACCAACTTCAACAAAGAAACAATCCAGAAGAGATACAGGAGATTCCAAAGTTGTCTGGGGGCTGTTCTTGAAGCCAATAGCGATTTTATTGAATAAATTACCTCTTTAATGTTTTAAGATATTTTTGTGTAATTTTGGTAAATATACATATCTCTGAATGTGCATTGCGGAGCGGTGGATATTGACTCAGAAGGAGAAATCAAAGAGCCAAGTCTGAATTCCAGTTGGGTTCATTGTATTCACTTACACACAAATATCCTTGGGAACAGGATAATTTGACTTTTCTCCCTCCAGCTATGGGTAGCAGCTGGAATAACCTATGTCTGACAACAGGACTGTGCACTACACCACAAAAGTAGGAGTACCTAGTTATACCTCTTGGACAATTTATGCGACCATATCACCCACTGCATCTGGCCACCTAAATCCTCTGACTCCTCTTGCTTATGTGTTTTTTTATAATCTTTTCGCCTCAAGCAAGGCTTTTACTGTCACTGTTGTGAAGGGGGTTACATAGGAGGAATGTTATGAGAAAGAGTGAGAGGTTGCAGGGTGTGTCAGGAAGAGAGTAGGAGAAGGAAGAGAATACTGATGAGAGTGGGGTGGACGAAGAAAAAAGCATGAGAGAGAAGATGTAAGTTAGTGAGACAGGAGATGACTATTGACTTTACATTTAAATTCTTGGAGATTATAGCTGTCGGGAAAGCAAGTATGCGGAAGGGAATTCCACAGGGGGGAAGTTCGAGAAAGAAGCTGCTGGAGTAGAATTTGCGTTTACAATTTATTTGTTTCACAGTAAAATGGTGGGACCTAGTTGCTAATCTTGTGGATTGAGGAAATTCATATATAGGGGGTACCAGTGAGCTAGGTTCATCGGAGCAGAAGCCGTGAAAGTATTTGCAGAAGAGACACAGGAAAGCCACACTGCGTCGGTGAGTAAGCGACTGTATCCTAGTTTCCAAGTCGGGATCGATCACATTACAGATTCTCCGTTGGGTTTGGGGCAAAGTTCAGCAAGAGATCAACAAAACTCCTTGATGAAACTCCAAAGATGAACTGAAGGCAAGGATTATGGCACCATTTACTAACTTAAACAAGGAGAACATCCAGAAGAGATACAGGAGATTCCAAAGTTGTCTGCAGGCCGTGGTTGAAGCCAATGGCGATTTTATTGAATTTTTTTTTTTAGTATTTCATGATATTTTATTTAATTTTGATAATTGTATCTGTTAAATGATATGTCAGATTTATTTTCATTTTTGTGTAATTTAAACTACAATTCATCCATCGCACACTATAATTGTGGATGCAAATGCAAATATGAAGTTAATTTTAATCTTTACAGACTTTAAATGGAAGTGATCAAATTGAGAGAGCAGCTGTTCATCGCGACCGGATAAAATATGACGGCTTAATACGAGCTTAGAGTTTGAAATACTGAATGTTATAAACTTGTTTTACATCGATTCAGATGCTTAGGCAAGGTCAAACGAGAGATTAGCTTCAAGGTCGGGATCATTTTTATTTTTGGATATGCTGGTTCTCACTCCTCTCTAATATTTTGAATAGGAGTAGGGTTTTTCCTCTGTTTCCTATTTCGGATTCTGTTTCCGGTTCTTTCTAATGTCTACTTTATCTTTATGCTTCTAACATCACCGCATATACACTGAATTTTTTTTTTTTACTTATTACTTTATTTTATGTTTTTAATCGTTTCACTCCAAGCAAGGCGGTACAGCCACTGATGCGCAGGGGGCTACATAAGAGTAAAAATTTAGAAAGGAGGAGAGCGAAGAAAACTTACAGGGAGTGTCAGAGAAAGGGCAACTGAGAGGTAGAGAAAAAGGAAAAGCTATACCGGGTGATGTAGAAAGAACTGGAGTCAAGTCGATAAGAGATGGATATTGACATTGCATTTAAATTCCTGAAGGTTGTAGCCGTCAGAATAGCAAGTATATGAAATGGAGTTCCACTGTGAGAAGTGCAAGAAAAAAGCTGCTGCAGTAGAATTGTCGGCTGCATTTGGTTGATTTAACTCTAAATGGGTGGAACCTTGTTATCCTCAATAGAGATACATATGTTTGATTGTCTTCCGTTTCACACTCCTCCCTTGTGTTTTGAAAAGGAATAAACGTTTATCCCTTGTTTACTTTGTAGGATTGGGTTCGCAGCTCGGTGCTATACTTCTCAAGTTTTCCGTTTGAATTCCGAAATTTTATTTTATTTTTTTCTCGTTAACAGGGTTCACCAATCGTCCGATTCACACTCCTCCGTTAGTAGATGTGATCATTTGATCCCTGTTTAGAATTGGCTTTCCGGTTCCTTCCTAATTCTTCTACAACGTTTTAATACGTCTGCTCATAAACCATAAAAGTTTAATTATACGCGTCTAATATCTCCGTCTGAACGCTAAAATTTTATTAACTAATTATTTTTTCTCCTTGGTAAGTGGAGATAGGCCTGCTTCTCGTTCGGTTTACACAACTACACGGGCTTTTGAACGTTACTTCATACAGCAGAGACGCCTCTAATCGAGATATTGAAGGTTTTGAAGAGCGTGGGCCCACCATTTAATTGCTGGCGTTTCCAGGTCTCGTCAACCCTATATGTTTCATTGAATGTGGCAAGCAAGGAAAAGATTGCTAGTTAATTTTTATTCAGAATTTCTAATGTTCTCACAGGTTTCCTTTCTTTAGGAAAAACAAAGTGTAGAAAACGTACTCTTAACATAAAATGTTAACCTCGTGTCGGGCTTAGAATACACATATAAATACATATATAAATAAACGTGTCGAGCTTAGTATATATATATATATATATATATATATATATATATATATATATATACTAGCAGTATAGCCCGGCGTTGCTCGGGTATAATGAAAGCTTTAAAACTAATCCATGGTCCTTGGACGTTGGCACGAAAGACTAAGCACTATCGGGGGCATCGATTTCCGATATCGGGGAAAAGGAGTCGTCTGAGAAGATCTACTAATGTTTAAGTCTAAAAACTATAATTTTACCAAGTTAGGGCTGATTCTGCAGCAAGAATCACGATAAAAGGGCTGAAATCCTGATCTTGATCAGACCTGATTGGATATCGGGGTATCGAGTTCCAATATAGGGGAGAAATTGGAAAAAATAAATAGCCCGTGACCTGACAAGAAGCCTAAATTTGTATGAAGTTTGGTGAGAATCGGATAAAGATTGTGGATTTGTATAAAGGACATACATAACAGATAAACAGACACACACACAAACATCTTGCCTTATATATATATATATATATATATATATATATATATATATATATAATCGATTTTCTGCACTATTGTTTCCTTGAAACTTCTGAATATCCTTTCTTCTATCTTTCTCTATGAGTGTATTAAATTTGATTAAAATCGGACCACTACTTCTATAACCCGATTTTTTCGATTATCGATTTTCGATATTTATCAGGGGTACCTCGACACAAAACCTAGCTAAGAACACTCGCAGATGCTTACAGTACAATTGTGTAAATTTTCAAGAAAATCGGTTCAGCCGTTTCGGAGTCTATAGGTAACAGACACACACACACACACACATATATATACTAACACACACACACAGACAAAGTTACATTAATAAATAAGTTTAGATACACCTGACTCAATACACCTACATAAACACTATTCATATTCAGTTACAAGTAAAATAAAATACATCTTAGAAATTGGCTAAACGTACAGCCGAAAGCGCCCAGAAAAATAAAACATTTACACAATTTTTATATAATTTATGTACTTGAAATAAAATAAAAATTTTAACATCACATTAGAAATTATATACGACCTAACTATAATAGGGCACCTAGCGTTTGTGTAATAGTTAGTCAAGCTTGACTCGCTTGAGTCATTACAATTGAGTATCGAGTTCGAGCCTCACTGTGTGTCCCTTACTTTCAGCTGTGTCTACGCTTAGAAAATCACCTTACTCTAGGTTTGAGAGGTAGGCGCAGGGCTAACAACCGTGCCCCATAAAAAAACAGTTTGTTATGCAAACAGCAAGAACGCTGCCCTACACGGGAGATGATTGATCGATTAAGTATAATACTTTCGATCGATTAAGTATAATACTTTCCCTGTCATTTTACATCAAACTTCATATAAGAGGAATTGCTTCCCAAACACACAACTTTTACACACACACTCACACACACACACACACACACATATATATATAATCTTTTTCCCAACAATGATCTAACATTTCCATGTCGCATGTAAACTATATTAATTTATATAAAAAACAAATTTTATTATATATATATATGTATATATAGTCATCCGCAGACAGATTTGTTTCGCTGTATCACAGCTCATCAGTATGGTTAGACTTCGATTGCTTTTATATATATATATTATATATATATAAAATTTTATTATATATATATATATATATATTAATAATAATAATAATAATAAAACCGACTCTGTACGTATTCTAATCTTAAAATGTTACACAAGTAATTTTTAAAGACCACGAATAACCAGCAGAATCTAACTCCGTTATTGTCCTCGGCTATAGAGCTTTGGACAAAGAGGGGAAAAAAAAAGAAAACTGCGTAGGACCGACAATACATACGGTTCTTCACAGTAAAGAAAAAAAACCCTCGAACGGAACGAACCACCAGGAAAGAAAAGTGCTCGATACTAAACTAACCAAAAAGTGTTAACAAAAAGGCAGTTACGCAGAGCAAAAACACACGAAAAAAATCTTGGCGATTTTTTTCGTATATATATATATATATATATATATATATATATATATATATGTGACACTCTAACTACTGGCGTGTGTTTACATGCCTTCTACAGATCTGTGTGCGGATGACAATATTTGTTTAGACAATGATGACATGCAGAGAAAACTAAAAAAATTGTAACAATAATGGATACATCAAAGGTAATGGCGTCCAGACAAGGATTTTTGACGTTAAGATTGATAAATAAGCTTTTTCCAAATTTAAAGTGAATCTCTATTCTGATTAGTTAAATTGAACACACATAAATTTTTTCTGTCTTCCCGCATCCATAAATAAAAACCGTATCATTTTCACAACAATGAGCTAACATTTCCATGTCGCAATGTAAACTATATTAATTTATATAAAAAACAAATTTTATTATATATATATATGTATATATAGTCATCCGCAGACAGATTTGTTTCGCTGTATCACAGCTCATCAGTATGGTTAGACTTCGATTGCTTTTATATATATATATATTATATATAGATAAAATTTTATTATATATATATATATATATATATATATATATATATATATATATATATATATGACACTCTAACTACTGGCGTGTGTTTACATGCCTTCTACAGATCTGTGTGCGGATGAGCATATTTGTTTAGACAATGATGACATGCAGAGAAAACTAAAAAAATTGTAACAATAATGGATACATCAAAGGTAATGGAGTCCAGACAAGGATTTTTGACGTTAAGATTGATAAATAAGCTTTTTCCAAATTTAAAGTGAATCTCTATTCTGATTAGTTAAATTGAACACACATAAATTTTTCTGTCTTCCCGCATCCATAAATAAAAACCGTATCATTTTCACAACAATGAGCTAACATTTTCTGATGATGAGGTAGAAATCTCGAAACAGAAATTTCCGTGTCACAATGTAAATCATATTAATTTTAAATAATAAAAAAAAATTAATAATATATATCCATGTGTGTGTGTGTGTCTGTCTGTGTGTGTTGGGAGAGTGAGTGTTTAAGATAGATACGTAGATAGATAATAGGTAGATAGATATAAGTTATCTACTCAGTGGTATGAACAACAATATACCAAATTTTAAACAGTATTATATATGTAAACACACACACACATACAAACATATACATATAAGATCATATATAATTATATATATATATAAAAGTTGTATATGCAAACAAATTTGTATATATACATATATGTATAAGTACTATTTATGAAAAGCTGAAGATATGACTAAGTATATATATATATATATATATATATATATATATATATATATATCGTCAATTATATCTTCATATTTTTATAAATACTAGCTATATATATATATATATTTTCATATATGTACATTATGTACGTAATTATATATATATATATATATATATATATATATGTATGCATGTATGTATGTATATATTTAGTCAATATATATTCAGATTTACATAAATACTACTTATATGCGTATTATGCACGTAATTATATATATATATATATATATATATATATATATATATATATGAATGATACGTGGTAATTCTGAATTGATATTGAACGAACGGACGTAGTGGCGTATCTTCTATTTATTACTCTAATTCAATAAGTTTACATTTTGTGCAATTCTTTGCTAACTGATTGTTCACTTGTCGGCCGTAGCCAGGTTGGCTGTTATCTTTGTATTGATTCTGACGCAGGTTTAGCAGCCAATTCGCTTCGCCCGCGCCGCTGTCGGGTTTTCCATCATATTGGCGGCAACGACAGATGTTGCGGTAATCGACTTCGCCATCATCGGCTTGATCCATTCACACCCTAACCCTTTCCCAGGTTTTTCTTTTTAAAGAAGAAACAGAAGATTCTGTGGTGTTCGACGAATAGGATTTAGTGAGGGAAGTGGTGGTCGGCAGAAGAGGAACAAAGTTGAAAGTAAACGATATTGTGGTTGGTGAGCAATAGAAGGGAGATATGTGGTGTTTGAAGAAAGAGACGAAGGATACATTGTTTACTTGACTTAATTTTGTCTGTTACACGACCACAACTGCAGAGTTCCCAGGGAGGTGATCTTCTATGCGCTGCTAAGATGTGGCACAAGGCCGAAGGTATGAGCAGCTAGTGAGAATCGAACAAAATAATCTAGCACTCTGGTACGCAAGGTATGTTACCCAACCTAGTTTGCTATAATAGGTGCCTTTACTTATTTGATGAATTCAGTGCTTTTACACAGACACGGAACTCGGACTGTCAGTGAGAATCTAACTCCTTAGAAAAGCTACAGTAGTGACACCGGAAGTTAAACTATAGAAAACAAATTTTAAAAAAGAAAAGGAGAAATGACAAAACGAAGGATAAATAAAGAAGCATTTAAAATGGTGGATAAAGAGGATATAGGAATCCGAACGAAGACGGTGAGAAATATAGCTTAATTTAGAAGAAAAGAAAGGGAAGAATGATAGAAAAAGAACAAAGAATAGAGAAAGAAAGATGCTGAGATAAGGTAAGCAGAAATGAATCAAAAGAAAAAAACGCTGTGAGCGAGTTTAAAATAACAATTGAAAGAGAGTTAACAACAGAAATCGAACTAACGAATAAATTGAAATCATAGTTTTATGGGGGGGGGGAATATATATTTAAAACGAATAACAATTAAAAGAAGCTGAAGAAAGCGAACGGGGAAAAAACCTGAAGAAAATTTTGAAGATAGCCGGGTGATCAATAAAGGAAGCGCAATGGCAATAATTGCAATAAACAAAAAAATTGTTGAGGAAAATATCGCAAAAAAAAAAAATGTAAAAAACAGGCGGTACGTAAGGAAGGTAAGAAGAAAATACCGTTACTTTTTGTTCAAAATCTGAATTATTCTTGTAAATGGCGGGGGAAAGCAGAGAGGTTCACTTACAAGATACGGAATATTAAATCTATCCGCCTTTAGCAACGTAAAACAAAGATGAAAAGAAACGATAGAAACTATGACAAAGAGAGAGAAAGACGACAACCAAGAAGCAAGCTATGAAAGAAAAATGGGAAGATTTGAACGGACGAATCGCAAAGAAAAGTGGATAAAAACGACGCTAAACGACTATGGAAAATGAACAGTTGTATTTGTTCAAAGATACGTATAAGTAATAGAAGACAAAAAGATGAGATGATGTACAAAATGGCGTCATCGAGGAAAAGAAAGACAAATGGGAAAAAAAGGCTTTAATCAGTTTTGCCAAAATAAATGGGAGAAAATTGATGAAAAATATGAACGCAACAAATAAAAGAAGAATGTGGGTAAAAAATAAATGAAAAAAAAATGGAAAGCAAAAGTAAAAAGAAAGAAAATAAGAGAAAGCAAATGAAACATGAAAACGACTATATAATGGTACTAGAAAAAGGAAAATAACGATAAAAAAGAAATAGACACTGAAAAAAGAGAATGTAAGAAAAATGGAAAAAAAAGGAAGTACGTAAGAAAGTACGCAATAAAGAAAGAAAGAAAGAAAGAAAGAAAAATGTACGTTAGAAAAAAGTACGTAAGAAAAAATAAAGAAAGTACGTAAGAAAGAAAGAAAGAAAGAAACAAAGAAACAAAGAAACAAAGAATTTAAGAAAGAAAAAAGAAAGTACGAAAGAAAGAAAGAAAGAAACAAAAAGAAAGTACAAAAGAAAGAAGAAAAGAATGAATGAATGAAAGAAAGAAAGCACGAAAGAAAGAATGAAAGAAAGTACGAAAGAAAGAAAAAATTAAATAATGTACAAAAGAAAGAAAGAAAGTACGAAAGAAAGTACGAAAGAAAGAAAGAAAAGAAAGAAAGAAAGAAAGTACGTAAGAAAGAAAGAAAGAGAGTACGAAGAACGAAAGAAAGTACGAAAGAAAGAAAGAATGAAAGAAAGTACAAAAGAAAGAAAGAAAAAGAAAGAAAGAAAGAAAGAAAGAAAGAAAGAAAGAAAGAAAATACTAAAATAAAGATATTGGAAATCCTAAAAGAAAATGACTTAAGAATGACAGACAGGACGAAAGAATGGAAATTGATAGAATAAAGAAATTGGAAATCGTGATAGGAAATGACTTGAGAATAAATAAGGAATGAAAGAAAAATTTAAAAAAATGAAAGAAATTGAAAGAACGAAAGAACGAAAGAAAGTAAACAATATAAAAGAAAAGAAAAAAGATGGAATGAAAAAACGCAAATGATGAAAAAGTAAGAACTTGAAAAGAGAAGAGACGTAAGAATTGATGAAGATAACGAAAGAAATAATAAGAATTGAGTAATGATTGGATGAAAAGATATTATTATTATTATTATTATTATTATTATTATTATTACCCGGCCAGATCGTTAGAGTCGAAGCAGAACGTCGCCGCCATTACCAATGCTAAAACCTCATCGCAATCAATGCGGCCGTTCAGCTAAAGTCATACCAAACTAATAAGACATCAAAAGAGAAGAATTGAAGTAAAAGCAATAAATAAAAGGAATGGTAAAATATCTTCCTTAAAAAGACAGGAAATAAGAAAATCTTTCAATTCCGTTTTATTTTTTTATTTTATTTTATTTTTTTTTTTTTTGGCCTGGTATGTGAAGAACTCGACATCACTAAAGCATCAGATACAATTTCTCCGTACAGATCATTAATAAATGTATGTAAAGCGAAATAAATGGCCTGATTTGAAAAAAGATCCCCCGAAAGCATCTTGGGAAATCATTGACTGATTTTACCCCACCTCCTTGCACACCACGACAATCGCTATACATACATATGTATTTATATTTACATAACTGTATCTTAAGTCTTTTTTCCATGTATACACAGGATAATGCATACACACACACACACACACACACACACACACACACACACACACACACACATATATATATATATATTTATATATATATATATATATATATATATATATATATATGTGCGTGTGTGTGTGTGTGCGTGTGTAGAGATTAAGGGGGATATATTTTCATGGAAATGGCTGGATTAACCATTCCATACAGGAAATATTTGGCATCCATTGACGGAGCAGTTACCGTTTCTTCTTCGTCTTCTTCTTCTTCTTCTTCTTCTTCTTCTTCTTCTTCTTCTTCTTCTTGTGTCGTGTCCCTTCAGGACGTAGGTGATCATGGACTTCCACTTGCCCCTGTCCCCTGTCGTTCTTAATATTTTTTCTTTTGGTATCTCTCACAAACTCCGCTCTTCCACAAGCCCATCAAGTATGTCTCCTGCTGTTTGTGCCCTGAATCTCTTTTCCTATATCCGTCCTGTGAGTATCGGATTCTCTAAACCCTCCTTCATCATTACGTGTTCCAGGATCCCTCATCTGTCTCTTATTGATGTTAAGTATAAATTTTCTTCTAGTTTGCATCCTCTCCAACACCTCGTTGGTGCTCTCACGTGCTTGATCCACGGTATCCTCAGCATCCTTCAGTAGAACCACATTTCTGCTGCCTCGAGTCCCTCCTTCATCCTTAAAGATATCGTTCAACATTCGCTGAAATATGGAACGACAGATATCACATAGTAATTTAGCTTCCTTTTCATTGTTTCTAAAGAATTTTTTGTCTCTCATTTCTAAGGCTAGCTTTTGAAATGCGTTCTTGGTCATGGCAATGCGTCTCCTGATCTCAGTGTCGCACTTTCCATCATCTTAGAACGCTTCTCTAGTGTTTTTTGCCAACTACAGGTCGGTGGGGTTCAGTTTAAATTTATAAAATATAACTAGCAGTATAGCGCGGCGTTGCTCGGGTGTAATGAAAGCTTTAAAACTAATCCATGGCCCTGGAGCTCAGACTCTTTAGACGTTGGCACGAAAGACTTAAAAGCAATAGTTGTTTCCAGTTAAAGTGAAACCGTAGACTGAAAGAAAAATGAATGAATGTAAGTGAAATTTTGATTTCCTGGTATCGATATCAAATAAGTTTTTTTCGTCTTAAACTGAATTTTGAAGGCTAAATAATTCCTCTGTCTAAATGGTATCATGGCTGAGACTAAGAACTACAATTATACCTACTTAGATCCAAAGCCGAATCAAAAACTAAAATAAAAGTGCTGAAAAAAAATACAGACATACAGGAAGATAAACAGACACACAAACATCTTGCCTTATATATATATATTATCGATTTTCTGCACTATTGTAAGAACTGCAACCTTGAAACTTCTGAATTTCGTTTCTGATGTTTTTGTCTATGAGTATATCAAATTTTATTAAGATCGGACCACTCCTTCTATAACCCGATTTTTTCGATTATCGATTTTTGTTATTTATCAGGGGTACCTCGACACAAAACCTCGCTAAGAACACTCGCAGACGCTTATAGTACAACTGTGTAAATTTTCACGAAAATCGTAGCATTAGGCTGTTTCTGATGAAGGATAATGATCTTCAAGTCCTACAGCATTCATTCGCGTGAAGACACTTTAATAACGGATCTAAGAAAAGGGTTTTAGATAACGTGTTTAGAAATATCCTGAACGAGTTGGATAAATACATGATGTCAATATTAGAGTCTAGATCCAACGAGGCAATTTATATACATTGACTCAAATTCTTGGGTTTATATTTAAGATTTGTAGTAAATTTCTCTAGAGTTAAAATGGACAGGAAATTTTTGAAAACCCTGATCTACATTATTTACATTATTCCGACTATTGTCTTTATTTTTGTTGTCATTTGTACGACGTTTCGGTTGTTGTACGCTCCGGTCTTCTTCAGGTGATCGGAATTTCGAACGGAACACTTTATTACAATTACCGGGTTATATCATACTCATTAGTTAAAGACACATGGTTTAGTGCATATAGACGTTGGTTGGTTTCTGTGACTTGACACAAAGAGTTGTGAGTTCAATACCAAGCTACAGCAGTTGTGAACAAGTAACTTACAGGGTTGGAAGGAAATAAATCATGATTCAATCGCGGCTTTATGAAAGGAATGAGGATGATATTACCCCAGTGATTGTAATAAAGGGATCGTTTCGAAATTCCTAGCACCTGAAGAAGGCCGGAGCGTACAACTGTTGTAACGTCGTAAAAATGGCGACAAGTATGATAACAATATACCGAATAATATAAATACTGTAAATACTACCAGATCTCTGAAATATAGACAAATGATCTATTATTAAACGTCGTACAAATGGCAACAGAGACGAGTACAATAGTACGAATAATGTAAATACTGTAAATCCTAGCTCATCCCAGAAATATAGACAAATTGAATGATCTTTTATTAGAGGTTGTACTAATAGCAACAGAGAAGGGGAAAATATTCCGAATAATGTAAATACTACCTAATCTCAGAAATATAGACACAGTGAATGATCTATTATTAAACGTCGTACTAATAGCAACAGAGAAGAGGACAATATTCCGAATAACGTAAATACTGTAAATACTACCTAATCTCAGAAATGCAGACAAATTGAATGATCTATTATCAAACGTCGTACAAATAGCAACAGAGACGAGGACAATATTCCGAATAACGTAAATGCTGTAAATACTACCTCATCCCAGAAATATAGACAAATTGAATGATCTATTACTAAACATCGTGCAAATGGCAACAGAGACAAGGACAATAGTACGAATAATGTAAATACTGTAAATACTACCTCATCTCAGAAATATAGACAAATTGAATGATCTATTATTAAACATGGTAGTAATAGCAGCAGAGACGGGGAAAATATTCCGAATAACGTAAATACTGTAAATACTACCTAATCTCAGAAATACAGACAAATTGAATGAGCTATTATTAAACGTTGTATAAATGGCAACAAAGACGAAGACAACAGTACGAATAATGTAAATACTGTAAATCCTAGCTCATCCCAGAAATATAGACAAATTGAATGATTCATTAGTAAAGGTCGTACTAATAGTAACAGAGACGGGGAAAATATTCCGAATAACGTAAATGCTACCTAATCTCAGAAATATAGGCACAGTGAATGATCTATTATTAAACGTCGTACTAATAGCAACAGAGACTAGGACAATATTCCGAATAACGTAAATACTGTAAATACTACCTAATCTCAGAAATATAGACAAATTGAATGATCTATTATTAAACGTCATACAAATAGCAAAAGAGACGAGGACAATATTCCGAATAACGTAAATACTGTAAATACTAACTCATCTCAGAAATATAGACAAATTGAATAATCTATTATTAATCGTCGTACTAATAGCAACAGAGACGAGGACAATATTCCAAATAACGTAAATATTGTAAATACTACCTAATCTTAGAAATATAGACAAATTTTATGATCTATTATTAAACATCGTACAAATAGCAACAGAGACGAGGACAACAGTACGAATCATGTACATACTGTAAATACTACCTAATCTCAGAAATATAGACAAATTGAATGATCTATTATTAAACATCGTAGTAATAGCAGCAGAGACGGGGAAAATATTCCGAATAACGTAAATACTGTAAATACTACCAAATCTCAGAAATACAGACACATTGAATGATCTATTATTAAAAGTCGTACAAATAGCAACAGAGAAGAGGACAATATTCCGAATAACGTAAATACTGTAAATACTACCTAATCTCAGAAATATAGAAAAACTGAATGATCTACATGTTGAGAGGCCAGTGTACATAGAAGAATAGCCCTCGTGCGCTGTTTATTTTCTCTTCTAGTTACATGTGCCGTAATTGTTTCTATCGGAAATAGTTTTTTTGTTCATAATTTTGAAGCTGTTCGTGATTGTGTAGTGTCAGACAATGGAGTTTGATGAATGTTCATCTTCTTTTTCAGCAAAATAATACATTCGTTTGAAGCCGTTTTAAATGTTTGATATGAAAGCCAAATTCGTGTATCATATAAATAGATGGGGACACACACACACATTTATATCGTAAATATATGAGATAATTTGGAAAAATAGTTATACATGTTCAACGATCAATCGGTGTTATTAGAAAATTGATTTATCTGCGAAACATTATAAAAATATGTTTTCCAAATTGATTTATACATTTACCATTTCGTAAGATTCAAATATTTCTTCCGTATTTATTTGCAATAAATAAATAGGCAAATCGATATATAAGTTCTGTCCGAGATGTCAGTCAAGTGTCGTACGTGATACACGGTTTGGGCGATCATGTCTCTTTCGAGACATGACTGACTGAGCAGAAGAATATTCCGCAATAGGTTGCCATTGCTTTCTGTGGCAGATTGGTTGCCAGCCAAGGCTATAGAACCCACTCTGTCCTATTATTTAACCCATAACTGGACGTAAGAGACGGATTAATACCTTTCCCAAGGGTATTTGTGCATAAGTGGATGCAAGGAATTCAACTGGAATTCGAACTCAGCTCCCGGATTTCTTGTTCCAAGTCGATATTCACTGCACCACAACCCACATCTGTCCGAGATGTGTCTAGTGATTTTTCAATGTCTCAATAAACAGCTGAGCGGCCTTGATGCAATATGTTAGTCAGTAATAACGTACTTCACAACTCATCGGTGAACTGACACTCTCCTTAAGGATAACTCAAACGATAGTCAGACTCTATCGTGCGAATCTTTACCTCCTGTGTGACTCTGAGTAACACATGCGCACACAAGTTTACACATAAAATTTGAATGAAATTGAAATGAACATCTCCGCCGCAGATCACTAATTTTCCATTCTATGTTGTTAATTGGAACGTAGAATGTCTTCTTAATTTTAACACCTCCAAAACAAAATTGCTCTCCAATATTTATTTAGGAGACCTCTCTCTTTTCTATCAGAATGACTGATGCTAACCTCCTTGAAAGTGACTCATTGCGCCTTCTCGGACTAACATTATTGGCTGTCATCAAGTGTAAAGGCTGTATTGAATCCATTCCTATGTCAGCTGCTAAGAAATTTGATTCAGTGTCGCACGCTTGACAGTTTTTCTCTTATAAATCCATCTTATATCTTTTCGATCACGCTTCGGATATTGCTGCTACACATGGCCCGTTGCTTCTGTTATATATTTTGAGATTCTTGATAAAATACGAAGACGAATAACTAATATTCAGTCATTTTTTTCACCGCCGTACAGGTGCCCCCTGTGTCTTTTCTATAAATTATTTCAATTTTTCTTTCCCTGTGTTTTTTCTATAAATTCTTTCATTTTTCTTTTACCCTGTGTCTTTTCTATAAATTAATTTATTTTTCTTTCCCTATGTCTTTTCTATAAATTCATTTATGCTTTTATTTCTCTACGTCATTTTTATAAATTCTTTCATTTTTTGTTTTCATGTGTCGTTTCTATAAATCGTTTATTTTCTTCCTCTGTGTCGTTTCTTTAAACACTTTCATGTTTTTCTTTCCCTGTGTCTTTTCCATAAATTCATTCATTTGTTCTTTCCCTGTGTCTTTTCCAGAAATTCTTTCATTTTTTTCTTTCCCTGTGTCTTTTCCAGAAATTCTTTCATTTTTCTCTTTCCCTGTGTCTTTTCCATAAATTCTTTCATTTTTTTCTTTCCCTGTGTCTTTTCCAGAAATTCTTTCATTTTTTTCTTTCCCTGTGTCTTTTCCAGAAATTCTTTCATTTTTTCTTTCCCTGTGTCTTTTCCAGAATTTTTTTCATTTTTTTCTTTCCCTGTGTCTTTTATATAAATTCTTTCATTTTTCGTTGTGGTACCTAGACTTTATGAATTTAAGTGCAGTACTAAATTGATGACAAGTTCCCATCAATTTACATTTGAAATTGTTAGCTGTAACTGTAAGTTCTATGCTAAAAGTTTCTTTTCTCGCACTTCTCACTTGTGGAACTGTCTTTCGGCGCCATGCTTTCCAGATAACTTTGATCTTCAAAAATGAAATGCAATGTCAATCTTTATATACTGTCTTCCATATTAACCTTCTATCGTTTTTTCTCCTTAGTAATGTTTCGGTTTTTTAATTCATTGACACCCAGCAACCGCTTGCGTGCTAGTGGCTTTACTGTTCTCATGGGGGGGAATTCGATTAAAATCTTGCAACTTTCCCCAGGTAACTGGATAATTTACTAAGCTGAAATGATCGGCTCTTTTTTAAGACTCCTTCAGTATTTAAACTGAATATATTTTCTAATAAATATAGTATTTTGAAGGAGCGAACAATTTGAAATTTGATCACCTTGCCGTCAGCTAAGTAACAATTAATAAAATAGTAAGTTTGAAATCGATACGGTTACACAGTGGTATTGTAGTGACTACACTTTTTTTTAATGATTAGAAGTTTATCACTTGTTTACTGTTTTGAATTAGGTTTCAGATTTCTTCTAAAGTCTACTTCAACTCCATACTTTTAATATCTCCGCCTAAAAATTCTTAAATTGTATTTACTATTTATTTACTTGTTATTGTATTTTGCTCAGTCGGAGAAGATAGGTTTGCTTATGGTCTGGTTCACACTTTTAACAGTTTTTTTTAACAAGAGTAGCGGTTTATTCCTTATTTCCTGTTGAAAAATTCTGGCATTATTGGCTTCCTTGAGGTGATGCCTTTTACTCTTTAGCTACAGATGGAGTGGTTCATGAGTCTTATACAAGAGAAACATCACTGTTAAAAAAAACTAAACAGAGTCTGCAATGCTAATCTTTTAGTGGGATGAGAAAAGATTTTATCTTCAGTTCACGTCCTTTTTCGCTCACCCACACCTTTTCTAGCTGTTCAAGAACACACCCCTCACTCCCTCTCTCTGTCTCCTCCTCTCTCTCTCTCTCTCGCTCTACCCTCTTTCTTTCTTTCTTTCTTTCTTTCTTTCTTTCTTTATCTATCTATCTATCTATCTATCTATCTGTCTGTCTGTCTGTCTGTCTGTCTGTCTCAGCAAAATGATGTGTTAAGTGACAAGACGTGTCTCATCACCTCAGCGGAGACAGTCCCTGGGTGAACCACGTCATGTATTACATATCTTTTCTTAATCATTTTCTTTATCTTTTCCTTTCTCTCTACCTTTGCAACTGCCATCACACCTGTATTCCCATCCTTCTCTTGCTTCCTTCTCTGAGACCCCCTGTAGCTGGTTCGTCTTTCTCTTTACTCTCCTCCTATCTAATCTTTTTCTCTTATGTAGCCCCCTGCGCATCAGTGGCGTTACCGTCTTGCTCAGGCTGAAACGAGTAAAAAAAACCATTTCACCCCAAGAAAGGCAGTACAACCAATTGTGTGACAGTGAGAGAAAAGACTGAGTACAGGGTGTATTGAGAATAAAGATGACCGGGATTCAAGATAATAAAAGATGGCAATTGATGTTGCCTTTAAATTTTTTGAAATTGTAGCTATTAGAGAAGCAAATAAACGGAAGGGGGTTCCACATGCCAACCTAGTAGAGCGCTTAAATTCACGAGGACAAGACACCAGAGAAAAAATATCTCGTCTGATTATTTGCCATCAAAATATTTGCAGTAGAGATAGAGGGAAGCCACGTCATGTCGGTGAGAAAAAATATCACATAAAAATATATTTCTATCTTTCTCAGAGCAATTTGTTACTGTTCTCCGACAGGCAATATGGATTCCGCTTTGACAGGTCCACGGCCGACCTGCTAACAACTGTAACGGAGTACATGCTACAGGCCCTTGATGAGTCTGACGAGGCTCGCGCGGTTGCTCTGGACATCTCCAAGGCTTTCAACAGGGTTTGGCACCCTGGCCTCCTATGCAAACTACGCGGTTATGGTATTACCGGTCACCTGCTTGACCTAATCTAATCTTTCTTAAATAACCGCAAAATGAAGGTCGTTCTGAATGGGCGTGCCTCTTCGTCCTACAGCACGAATGCTGGTGTCCCACAGGGCTCTATCCTGGGCCTGACGCTCTTTCTTATTTTCATCAACGATCTCCCAGATGAGATCAAGTCCCAAGTAGGCATCTACGCAGATGACACTACAATATACTCCCGCTCCAGTAAGAAACCTGTCGTGGCGAACAGACATAATCTCGCTGCTGACCTTGAGCGGGATCTACACTCTGTGGTGAACTGGGGCAAGAAGTGGCTTGTCAACTTCAATTCATCTAAGACCAAGCTGTTGTCTGTCAACCATTACAGGCAACCTCTTCTGCTTCCCATAAGCATGGACCAGGTGATTCTCCCGGAGAGTAATACACTACGCCTCCTCGGACTTACCCTGACCTCAGACCTCAAATGGAACCACTATATTGAATCCATAGCAAAATCTACTGCTAAGAAGATTGGGTCACTATGTCGATCCAGAATGTTTTTTCCACCTGAATCCATCCTGCATATATACAAGTCAACCATCCGTCCGTGCATGGAGTACTGCTGTCATTTATGGTCAGGTGCCCCTGCCGTTCTCCTCAGTGTTCTTGACAAGCTCCAAAGGAGAGTCTGTAATGTGATAGGTACTGATCTGGCGACTCGACTGCAGCCACTTTCCCATCGTCGAAATGTGGCCCCCCTCTGTCTCTTCTATAAATACTTTCATGGCTTCTGCTCGGATGAGCTTAAGTCAATGATGCCTCCTCAACAGGTGTTTACCCGTGCAACTAGACTGGCAACTGGGTCCCACCCATTCACAGTCAGGTTAGCCAAATGCAGACGACAATTCTACTCCTGCAGCTTCCTCTCTCGCACTTCCCGCCTGTGGAACTCACTCCCGTATTGTTGCTTTCCTGACGGCTACGACCTCCAGAAATTTAAATACTCATCTACTAACCACTGGCCTCTAGCTCTCTCCCCTCCCCTGTATAACCTTCCCTTTCTCTCCACCTATGTATCTGTCATCGCACCTGCTTTCTCAGCTTTCTATTGTTCCTTTCTGACTAGCTTGTACTCCTCGCTCTTTTCTAATTAATCTTTATACATTTATGTAACCCCCGGCACATCAGTGGCGTTTCCGCCTTGCTCGGGGTGAAATGATTAAAAGAAAAAGTATATAAATCTCTGTAAAATTGGTCCTGGGCATGACGATAAACTGCATCCGGCAGCAAGGCCTCTGATTGGGAAGTTGTGAGGAGCATGGAACCACCTCTTAATTGCTGTTATTCTCAAGTCCACCCTGACCAGGAATGGTAGTACCTGTTAGGTTTCCACCTATGGCCAAATAGTTAGCCCCTAAACTGGCGTCAAAACACTATGAATGTATAAAAATACACTTTCATAGAAATATATACGTAAAAAAGACTTTTATACAATTCTGAAGAAAAAATTATTACCATAAAACATTTTTGAAGGAAAATAATTATTCTCCTAAATAATAAGACATTTTTGAAAGAAAAAAGGAAAAAATATTGTCACAATGAATTTTTTTAGGAAAAAATTATTACCAGCAATACATTTTTGAATACAAAACTAGAAGACATCTTCAGTTTTCTTAAATAAAAAAAAATCATTAAAATCTAACTACATCAACCGTCTTATTATAACTAAACATTAAAAAATACCTTAAAACCTTACCTTTTTGGGATTAATAAACCCATAGCGGTTGATGTGCCGTTAAACTAAAATTCAAATTCAAACTCAGTAAAATTCCTGCACCTGTTGAATTGCCCAATTTTGAAACTGTTTAAGGAGAGCCTGGAGAACCTGATACTGACTGGACAGATAGAAAGAAAGAGAGACAGAGGAAGGCAGCGGATAACATATTTTCAGGGCCTGATCAGGTGGATGACGGAACGAGGGTTGCCAGGAGCAACAGGAGCAAACATGCTAAGAGCCACAATGGATAGGGAGACGTGGAGAGCCATGATCGCCTAGGTCCAGAAGGGACAGGGCACATAGAAGAAGAAGAAAGAATTCTTCAGAATGGCCGACATGACTTGAACGCAAAGGTAACAAAATCCGCCAAAATATCCAGACGTTCAATATACACCAATTCGTCTTCCAAAACGAGAACCGTCGACGAGGCACTATTATCTTCTTCTTCTTCTTCTTCTTCTTCTTCTTCTTCTTCTTCTTCTTCTTCTACATCCTCTGTCCTTTCAGGACGTAGGCGATCGTGGCTTTCCACGTCTCCCTATCCCTGATTGCTCTTAGCACGCTTTCTCCTGTTACTCCACGCAACCCTCGTTCCGTCATCCACCTGATCAGATCCTTCAAATATGTTATCAACTGCTTTCCCCTGTCTCTTTTTCCCTCTATCTGGCCTGTTAGTATCAGATTCTCCAAGCCCTCCTTCCTCATTGCATGTCCCAGGAACTTCAGCTGTCTCTTCCTGATGTTCAGTATTAATTTCCTTTTCGTTTCTATCTTTTCAATACTTCATCATTGCTCACATGCTCAATCCATGATATTCACAGCATCCTTCTATAGAACCACATTTCAGTTGCTTCAAGTTTTTCCATCATCTTTGATGATATTGTCCAGCATTCACTGCCATATTGAAGAACTGACATCACATAACAATCCAGTACTCTCTTCTTTGTTTCTAGCGAAATTGTCCTGTTTCTTAATACATTACTCAACTTCTGGAATGTTTTCTTCGCTATGCCAATTCGCCTTCCTATCTCTGTGTCTCACTTTCCGTCTTCTGTTAGAAGACTTCCCAAGAATTTAAATTTTTTTACCTGCTTGATTTTAGTATCCCCGACCTGTATTTGGCATATTGGGCTCTCCTTTTTACTGATGACCATACATAGAACATTGAAAAGTGGTGTCTTTTTGATTTGGCCAGCGTGTTAATACACTATATGACACTTTATGGATGTCTCTAGCATTATTCAAAGAATAACTCTGGGTACTTATATATCTACCAAAGTCATGAACTTCAACAACTGCTATCGGTGCTTCCAAGAAACGAAATTCATTTGTAATTACGAAATAAATGTGTTTTATCATTTGATAAAGCACAGATAGTATCGAAACAACATAGCTACTTTTGTAGTGATATTATGATATATTATTGTAAATAAATATTATACATATATATAAATATTCAAAATATATATATATATATATATATATATATATATATATATACTTGTGCGTGTATAATTTTAGTGTGTATATGTACATTTTCTAATAAACAGGAACTAAGAAATACATTTGATTGAAAAGCTTCACCGCATTTTTTATAAACACTCAATACGCATGCGTCACTTCCTTCTTGCAAAGACCAGCATCTTCCTTCTTTTCTTTTCTTTTTTTTTTTTTTTGCTAATATTTTTGTTTCTATTCTTTGCTTCTTTTGCTTAATCATTTTTTGTCTGTTTCTCTCTGAATTTATTAGCTTTCTCAGGAGGAGCACCTTTGTCGGAAAACACGAGATGAAATTTTTATGGAGTGAAATCAGTTCTCGCAAATATATAAGGAAATATTAAAATACATTTCGACATGAGAATCTCATATCTATACTGCTCCTTAAAAATTTATTGTTATTCCTAAAACTTCTCCATATATTTCTGGAGGCTATGACTAGAACCAAAGTGACAATAAGTATTTTCACCTTCCCAGCAATTTCTCCAATCATTTTCAAGATCCTTAATAACTTTTTTTAATCGTTTCACCCGAAACAAAGCGGTAATGCAACTGGTGCGCAGGGGTCTTCATAAAAGAAGAGTTTAAGCAGGAGGAGAGCAAAAAGACAGACGAACCGGTGACATGGTGTGTAGTAGAATGGGCAAGAGACCGATGGGAATACCTGTGTGAAGACAGTTGCGAGGGTAGAGTGAGAAAGAACAAGGACAAGATACACGAGGTGAGTGGGAAAGGACGAGAGAAGAAGCTTGGGTCAAGTGTACAAGAGATGGAAATTGATGTTGCATTTAAATTCTTGGAGATTGTAGCCGTCAGGAAAGTAAGTATACGGAAGGGAATTCCACACGAGGGAAGTGCGAGAAAGGTTATTAAAAAACAAAAGATACTGGAGATAATAATTATTTAAATACTAGCAGTAGAGCCCGGCGTTACTCGGGTGTAATGAAAGCTTTAAAACTAATCCATGGTCCTGGAGCTCAGACTCTTTGGACGTTGGCACGAAAGACTAAAAAGCAATAGTTGTTTCCAGTTAAAGCGAAACCGTAGACTGAAAGAAAAATGAATGGATCTAATTCAAATTTTGATTTCCTGGTATCGATATCAAATAAGTTTTTTTGTCGTCAACTGAATTTTTAAGGCTAAAAAGGTCCTCTGAGTAAATGGTATCATGGCTAAGACTAAGAACTACAATTGTACCTACTTAGAACCAAACCCGAAGCAAAAACTGAAATAAAAGGGCTGAAAAAATACAGACATACAGGCAGATAAACAGACACACACACACAGAAACATCATGCCTTTTATATATATATTATCGATTTTCTGCACTATTGTAAGAACTACAACCTTGAAACTTATGTCTTTCTCTATGAGTGTATCAAATTTGATTAAAATCAGACCACTCCTTCTATAACCCGATTTTTTCGATGATCGATTTTTTATATTTATCGGGGTACCTCGACACAAAACCTAGGTAAAAACACTCGCAGACGTTTATAGTACAGCTGTGTAAATTTTCAAGTAAATCGGTTTAGCCGTTTTGGAGTCTATAAGTAACGGACACACATACACAGACGCACAAACAAAGACAAAGTCCCATTTATAAATAAGTTTAGATACAAGTCTTATTAACTAATCTAAGGCTGTCGGAGGACAAGGGGTAGATTCATGTTTTCCCAAGGGTATTTGCGCGTATCTGAGTATAACGAATCCAGCTGGAACAAGAGATGGAACCCAGCTCCCTGCTTAACAATTCCACGTCATTATTCATTGCACCATCCGCACGTGCAAGGTTACAGCACCTGGTATTACAGTCGCTAACATTATAAGGTTTCATATTGTCTTGATTCTCATGAGCGGGACCCGTAAAAAATAACGAGCCATCATTTCTGTCATGTCACTGACTTTTTTTGTATTGAGGTATGAGTGACATTTTAGTTTTCTTTTTCATTAAAACTTTCTCCCTGTTCATATTTTCTGTTCATGCTGCTCCTACTATAACCATTTTCTTCATCTGTAAAGAAACTGTCTAACATTCATCGGCATGCAAGGCGGGGAGCAGATACATTAGGTTGTCCCAAAAGTTCGTAAACACTTGCGAAATGGGTCTATCTGGTCCAGCACAATCGAGACAAGCGATGGGTTCAGAAAGGGCAAGAGACACCGTCAGTTCCAAAACAAGATCGATTCGTCAAGAAAATCATGTTGTGCGTTTGGTAGAACTTTAAAAGAATCGTGCATTTTGAGTTGGTTCCGAATGGTCGTGCCATCAGTGCCGAACTTTACAGTCAGAAACTTGAGCGGGTCTCCGAAAAGTTCAAGCAAACGTACCCTACTCTGATCAACTGAAAGTGCGCTTTGATGCAGCAGGACAATGCCAAGCCACACACCGCCAGGAAGACCAAAGGCAAGTTTGACGAGCGGGATGGCGTTGAGGTTCTGCCACATCCAACCTATAGTCCTGACTGTGCTCCATCAGATTACGGCCTTTTCAGCTCAATGCAACACTTTCTAAGGGGTTTGGTAAAGTCGATGAAGCATGTCAAGAATTCTTTGATTCAAAGCCGGCTGAATGGTACTTTGACCAGATACGAAACCTTGCAGATCGATGGCAAAAATTCCTAGAAAATGATGGTCTTTATTTTCAGCAATTATTTTTGTTGTTTTTGCGAGTAAAATTTCAATTTTTTGCAAGTTTTTACGAACTTTTGAGACAACCTAATAAAAATGCGATTCACTTCAATGTTCTTTGTTTCTCACAAAATAATCTTATGTTTTCGGAAGTCTTCATCGCTATTCCGAGGTGTTTCTGGATCTTTGTGCAAAAAGAGGCAGAAACTGCATTCAAAGATTTTCTGGCGTCCATATCTTCAGAGTTTTATCGAAAAGGTCTGAACGTCAGGAAATCTTTAAAGAGTTCATTACTGTTTAAATTCGCCAAAACTCTAACCATGTTGGACTTTCTGCTTTCAGACATGGTGGATCCCAGGCCAGGACAGGCAAAAGGGCCTTCTCGTCTCGGGCAAATAACGAGAGACAGACTCTGCGTATGTGGATTTCACAAGAATTTTTTCCCCAAGTGTAAGTGCTCAGAATGCCCCACGTACAAATCGGTGTTGTGCAAGATCTCGCCTTTGTGCGAAGGCTCAGATAAATTCTGAGATTTATCATAAAGGCATAAATAAACGTGTAACTCGATTGCATAATATATGCAGATTCAGGGTACATACCTTCTGTTTACATTTATTCAAGGTTAATCTTAAATCGGATATTATTTTCTGAATGGCATATTACTTACCTGCTGCTTCAGGTGAAAATCACCATCTCTCAGTCGCGTTTCTGTTCTCGAACAGAGTGTAGATCTGTTGTATATTTATCCGAGGGCATATATGCATCTGAGAAAAAATTATTCTGAGAGGTCCCGGTCCAGGGGATCGGTTTACCGAGGCAGCGCCACCAATATATGCTTGTGAAACAAAATTACAAGTAAATACATTTTTGTAAACGAAATTACAAATATTCCCAAGAAAATTAAATTTCGGTGTTAAATGACTTATAAGAAGTTAATAATGCCGCTAAAAAAAAAACAAAAAAAAGAATTCTCTTACGTCTACACAACTCAGTCAGTTAAGTGCCATCCGTAATACACGCTTTGGGCGATCATGTCTCGAAAGAGATATGACTGACTGAGCAGATGATTATACTGCAGTAGGTTGCCATTGATTTCTGCGGTAGACTGGTTGCCAGCCAAAGCTACAGAACCCAATCTGTTCTATTATTTAACCCATAACTGGAGGGAAGAGGCTGATTAATACCTTGCCCAAGGGCATTTGTGCGTAAGTGAATGCAAGGAATTCAACTGGAATTCGAACTCGTCTCCCCGATTTCTCGTTCCGAGTTTATATTCACTGTACCAGAGCGCACATCCCACACAACTACCTCCTTTAAAAACCCACTTGTACCATATATTAAGTGAACATTAAATACAATTATGGATCCAACCAACACCTTTATTCATTTTCATACACTTAGGTACTCAGTAAATAGAGGCTTAGAGTCAGTGATTTGACCTAAAGATTTCTGAGTTCAATCCCTGTTTACAGTATAGGTAAGCAAAAACCATTGAGAGTTGAGTTAAACGAAGATAACTGACACTTAAACCACTGGAAGAGGCATGGCTCATGTAACTTGAACTATTTACTTCAGTAAACAAAATAAAGGTTTTAGTTATAACACGACTCCTGGCTGCGTCCATCCAATCTTTCTAAACTTTCGGTCTATTCCGCCACATTGTGTTGTTGATCTCGGATTTACCAAAGCTGGATTGCTTATTATCACTTGACGAGGGTGGTTCAGACATGCGAGGGATTGGCATATAATCCGGATTTAAGACCACAACGACACGGTGTAGATTTATATATATTTATATATATCGAATAAATACAAGATTACAAGCAAATCAAAATCAATGACAAAAAAGAAATATCAGTTGGCTAGTATTTCAGTAGCACGATAATATTCATGTTGAATTATTTCCACGGGACGATGATTTCTTCAACTTCCAGGTGGTTGAACTTTGTCTCTTGCAAATATCTCTCTGTCGTCTTCTTTCTAACAGCAGGCCTTGTTTCAGCGCGACCGTATTATTTAAACAGCCAGTCACTAGCCCAAAATAATCATCCGAATTATCAGTCCCAAAAACTAATTTCGTCTTTCGCTCTGGTTTTGAGAAACAAGCACCCAGACCGGTGTGGGGAAAATGATGGATAGGTTTTCCATTTCCCTCACGGAATAACTATTTCCAGCTCAAAATGAAATTTTTCATTTTTTTTTTTTTTTTTTTTTTTTTTTTTACTGTTAAAATATATTTCTGGAAATTTTTACTATAAAAATGTATTTTTTAAGCAGGTAGATGACGGAATGGAGGTTGCGTAGTGTAACAGGAGAAAATGTACTAAGAGCCACCAGGGATAGGGAGACGAAGAAAGCCATGATTGCCTACGCCCTGAAAGAACAGGACCCATAGAAGAAGAGGAAACTTAAAGGGAACAAAAGCCCTGTACCGCAAGTCTAGTTGGTACACCGTTAATTTTCGTTTTATTTTGTTAGTACAGGATAAATGAGCACTGAATACAGAACAATAAAAAACGTTTTAAACACGATTAAATATTTAGTTAAAATAAATAAAACTGGATACTGGGAATGTCACCCAGTGTCAGTCAGTCAGTTAAGTGTCATACGTGATACACGCTTGGATGATCATGCCTTCAAAGGGACATAACTGAATGGGCAGAATATTATCCCACAGTAGCTTTCTGTGGTAGACTGGTTGCCAACCAAGGCTATAGAACCCAATCTGTCCTGCTATTAATACCTTTCCCAAAGGGTATTTGCGCGTAAGTGAATGCAACAAATTCAACTTGAAATCGAACTCGGCTATCCGATTTCTCGTTCTGAGCCGATATCCCCTGCACCACAACGCACATCCGTCATCCAGTATACATACCGCATATTGGCCCCCTCAGACTCTTTGAGTGTACAGGATGCCTAAACACCTAGCAAACTTAAAAACATGACCTCCCGAAGAGTGGATGGAACTTTTTTTAGAACCATATGCCATCCAGCACAGTGGCGTAGACTGGTGTTCATAATTATCTATTCAATCCCTACGGTGAAAACACTCTATTGATGAGTGCAGGACAGAAAACAATGGCCAGGGCAGAGGTGACAAAATCAACAGCAATGTATCCATGACCGAGACGAGTCTTCAGGTTGAAGTCCATCGGCTGTGAATTGGTCTGGAGAAGGTTTAATTCCACCTGGTATACTTGCCTAGAAGATAATTTTCTTTTTTACTGTTGTTCATCCATGAAAAACAGGAGCCACTCAAAGTAGAAAGTAACTAAATGGAAATGTTATTATGGCGTACATGGGTGGACTATGGAATGCATATTTTGTTAAATAGATAATGGTTAAGGATGTGCGTTGTGGTGCAGTGGATATCGGCTCTGAACGAGAAATCGGGAACCGAGTTCGAATTCCAGTTGAATTTGTTGCATTCACTTACGCACAAATACCCTTCGGAAAGGTATTAATCCGTCTTTTCCTTCCAGTTATGGGTTAAATAGCAGAATGGATTGGGTTCTATAGCCTTGGCTGGCAACCAATCTACCGCAGAAAGCAATGGCAACCTAGTGCGGGATAATCTTCTACCCAGTAAGTCATGTCTCGAAAGAGAGATGATCGCCCAAGCGTGTTTCACGTATGGCACTTAACTGACTGAGGTAATGGTTGACCATCGATTTGTAGAGGTTACGATTGTACTGATCAGTGAATCTGTTCCACATTTTCTTTTTATCAGAAAGTTTGATAATACCACTAAATTTCAAGAGGCTACTGGGAGTAAAAGAGAGTGAAAATCTTTTTAAAGGGACCAGAAACAAAATCCTAAACAATAAACAAGTTGTAAACCTCTACTTCTGTTTAAAAGACAAGGCAAAAGTATGATGCTGACTTCAACGGTAACACAGAATTTGCTTAAAAGAAAAATGTTTAAGAATATGAAGACGAATTTAATAAATAGTACAAATATCTATTATTAATACTAGTATTAGTACTAGACTAGTACCAAATTAATCCGAATATAGGGATGTCATATTACGGAATGTGTGTTGTGGTGCAGTAGATATCGGTTCAGAACGAGAAATCAGAGAGCCGAGTTCGAATTCCAGTTGAATTCGTTGCGTTCACTTACGCGCAAATACCACTGGGAAAGGCATTAATCTGTCTCTTCTTCCTCCAGCCATGGGTTAAATAGCAGGACAGATTGGATTCTATAGCCTTGGTTGGCAACCAGTCTACCGCGGAAAGTAATGGCAACCTATTGCTGGAAAACCTTATGCATATCCAGATCGCCCGACCCTGTGTGAAACTTAACTGAGTTACGATGGAAATGAATATTTTACAAGATATGCCACCAGTGTTATTGGTGAAATTTTATTGATTTCACTATTGGATCATGTTATTTGAGTCATAGAAATTATGGCCTGAGTTGAATACTAGGAATGTCCAAGATTTGTGGTCCCAACAGAACGGTGCTACATGCCACACAGCCAATGCAACAAATGTTTTATTGAATAAGAAGTTCCCAGATAGTATCATCTCTCGAAACAGTGTTGTCAATTGGCTACAACGATCGCGCGACTTGAAGCCTTCAGATTTCTTCCTCTGAGGTCAACTTAAATGTAAGGTCGATGCCAACAACAATTCAACAGCTAAAGGATGAGATAATAAGGCATATTAGTGATATTGAGTAGCAACTATGCAAAGACATCATCAAACATTTTGACCATCGAGTGGAGGTGTGCCGCCGAGGCCTTGACAGCCATTTGGGCGATATTATTTTTCACACATAATTGTCATGACTCTTTTCGGACTTGTGTCACATCTAAGCTACGCTTAGAAAATCGCCATAATTGACCTGACTCAAATGACATGATCCAATAGTAAAATCAATAAAATTTTACCAATAACGCTGTTTTATTGACTGCTAACTTCGATCGGTCTTAATGGAACCTGGTATTCATGCAAATATATCAGCTAGATTGCTATGTAATATCTGTCCTTCTGTATGGAAGTGAATGCTGAACAGTCTCCTCAAAGTTGAAGGAGAAGCTTGAGGCAGCAGAAATGTGGTTTTACAGAAAGATGCTGAGGATACCATGGACAGAGCACGTGTGCAACAAGGGAAAGCAGCGCGAGGCGTACTTGTTAGATCTGAGCAAATGGTTGATGGAGCGCGGCTTAGAACAGATACGAAGAGAAAAATTATTGAGGGAGACAGAGCTAAGTGGAAGTCCATGATCGCCCACGTCCTGAAGGGACACTGCACATGAAGAAGAAGAAGAAGAAGAAGACTGATAAAAGACTCCAAAAGCCCCTACGCTTGTACCCACGTTGTTTCTAACCTTCTGATGTAATGTACAACACCAGTGTGTTGCAGTTAGAGGAAACACCTAACCGATTGCTCTCCCAACAACTATGGTGGTAAAAGGCAAACAGGGGAAAAAGACAGGAGGCAACTATAATAACACTGCATCGGTAGCTACAGCAATTTTAAGAACAAAATTCTTACGTAACCGAATTCACAAGACACCGTGTCTTTCCAACTACAGACTGCTGGTTTTTCTGTTGTTTTTATTGGCAGGACGCATATTAGAAAGTCCCGGATCTTTACCAGTTGTAGAGAGACCCGTATCCCTTTAAATATGTTATCCGCTGTCTTCCTCTGTCTCTTTTTCTTTCTATCTGGCCTGTTAGTATCAGGATCTTCGAGCCCTCCTTCCTCATTGCATCTTCAGTTGTCTCTTCCTGATGCTCACTATTTATTTCTTTTCGTTGCCATTCTTTCCAACACCTCATCATTACTCACATGCTCGGTCCATGATATCCCCAGCATCCTTCTGTAGAACAACATTTCTGCTGCTTCAAGTTTTTCCTTCATCTTCGATTATATTGTCCAACATTCACTGCCATATTGAAGAACTGACATCACATAGCAATCTAGCACTCTCTTCTTTGTTTCTAGTGAAATTTTTCTGTCTTAGTATTTTACTCAGCTTCTGGAACGCGTCCTTCGCCAGGCCAATTCGCCTTCGGATCTCTGTGTCGCACTGTCTGTCTTCTGTTAAAACACCTCCTATGTATTTAAATTTTTGTACTTGCTTGATTCTAGTATCCCACACCTGTATTAGGCATTTTGAGTTACACCTTTTGCTGATGACCATGCATTCAGTTTTCTTAAAGTTTATTTGTAGTCCATTTTTGTCACTCTCCACCGCTACCTTCTGTGGAACAAACTAAGCTGATTCTAGTATCCCCCACCTGTATTAGGCATAGCTAGAAAAATCACAGAAACCAAAATGATGATTGATGAAGCCTATGGAGTTGTTTCGGTTAAGAAAAGTGCGTATCGTGAATAATTTGTGAATTTAAAAAAGTAATCATGACCTGTAGGACAATCCTCGCAGCGGTAGATCAGAAGAACTTGGAAGGAGCGGTGGTTGAAATGTCCTTTTAAATGATGACCCCTACCATCACTAAGTCGAAGTTGGAGCTTGCTAAAAAAAAAAAAAAACTTTGTAGCGATACTCAGCTGTCCGCAAAAAAAAAAAAAAGCGAGAAACCCAGTTTTACATAAATTCTAAGTTTGAGTTTGAGTTTTGTTTAACGGCATATCAACACCTCTGTGGGTTATTTAATGCCAAACAGGTGTCGTTTTAAGGTATATTTTTTAATGTTTGGTTATAGTGAGAAGATTGATTTAGTCAGATTTTAATGAATTTTTTTATTTTTATTTTTTCTTATTTTAGAAAACTGAAAATGTCTTCTAGCTTTGTATTTAAAATGTTTCGCGGACAATATTTTTCCTTCAAAAATGTTATAAGATAATTTTTTTCTTCAAAAATATATTGTTGGTAATATTTTTCTTTAAAAATGTATATTTTTCTATAAAAGACTATTTTTTCGTATATATTTTTATAAAAGTGTGTTTGTATACATTCACAGTGTTTAGACCCCAGTTTGGGGGTTAACTATTTGCCCATAGCTGGGACCCTAACAGGTGCTACCACTTCGGGTCAGGGTAGACGTGGGAACAACAGCAATTAAGGGGTGGTTCCATACTCTTCACAACCTTCATATCAGAGGCCTTGCTGCCGGATGCAGTCTACCATCTTGCCCAGGACCTATAAATTCTGAAAGTAAGGTATTTTGCAATGACTCATCACCTTGATATTACTTGCCAAATATGAAAAGGATTTTTTTATGGAAAGTCATTGTTTGAATTGATCAGAACAATCTTAGGCATCAACATCAAAATCTGATAAAAAAAAATTATGCTGCGTATTTAATAGAATGTATTACGACTTGTTGTTTTATGGTAAATATCTTTGCTAACGAATGTTGCTTTGAATTTGAAGCCTTTCAGTTGAACAAGAAAAGCTATTTACAGAACACGGAGCCAGAAAGATTGTGCTTGTCCATTCGTTAAATTTGAAGCACTGCAATTAAAGTACAAAGAAATTAAAAATTCCATCCCGCTGCATGTTACAACAAAACCAACCAACCAACCAACATGAAAGAACTCTTTAATGACATTAAGCCATAGAATATGCTACAATTTCTTCAATAAAACAAAAGTACAACATAAAAAACACATATCACCGCCTCTAGTAATCATGGCGAGGCAAACATGTATATGCACAAAAGCTGAGTATTAGCTACCATGTATTCAATTGTGAAAGCAGAATAACATATTTTATTACATCAAAGCTCTAAAGAAAATTAAATTTGGGCATTGGATGAAAGTATCGCAATAGACACAGTTTAGGATATGAGAGCCGTTCATTGTTTGAACTGAATATCAACCTCGTATGAGTGATTTACTCATACGAGGTTGATATTCAGTTCAAACAATGTACGGCTCTCAAATCCTAAACAGTGCCTATTGCGATACTTTCATCCAGGTTTGTGTGATCCCAAATAGATACCCGGATGAAAGTGTGTACAATATTATTTTGCTAGTTTTGACTAGCAAAATAATATTGTATTATTTTAAACTTTTGGTTATGCAATCTAAAATCTTCGTCAGGCGTTTATAAACGCGTTGGATAATCATTTAATCTATAACGCCCGATGAAAACGAGAGGTTGAAACCAAGCCAGCATAACCGGCTGATCTTTTGAATTCAGTCAGTTAGTTACCATACGTGATACACACTTGGGCGATCATATCTCGAAAGAGACATGACTGACTGGGCAGAAGATTATCCCGCAGTAGGTTACCATTGCATTCTGTAGTAGACTGGTTGCCGACAAAGGCTATAGAACCCAATCTGTGCTATCATTTAAGCCATAACTGGAGGGAAGAGACGGATAAATACCTTTTCTTAGGTTATTTGCGCGTAAGTGAATGTAAGAAATTCAACTGGAATTCGAACTCGGCTCCCCGATTTCTCGTTCCGAGCCGATATCCACTCTACAACGCGCATCCAATCTGAATTCAAATATTTGAAAGCTCTACATTTTTAGTTTTTGTTTAGATATATAATGAACACTTTATTAAAAATGTTTACTGTCTAATTTGATTCTGATCAATAACTAGTTATATATATATATATATATATATATATATATATATATATATATATATATACACTAGTCTTGGGACGTCGAAGACTAAACTGGCTACCTCATCCCAAATTATGGTGAGCAGGAAGAAAAATAAAAGGCGGAAGAACTCTCGACAAGTCAACGGGGCCTCAATACATCACCGTCGAGAAGGCAAAAAGAAACCACTCGACTATCAATCCCAATATATACTATGTCATTTATCAAAAGAAACCAATTTGTTTTCTTAGAATTTGATACCGGGTTGATTAGGTCCTTTATTGAAGCGTATCAAGGGCGTTAGAGGTTTTCTGGTTCATTTTTGCATTGTTTGAACCATTGAAGTTACATGTTCATGGCTCAGTCCCTTCAGTCAGATGACTGGGCACTGGTTATGGTGCAGTATCTTTTGATTTTTGTATGTTGTTTTCGTCTGGCTAGTTGAGACATTTCTAACTGCTTCGTGTTCGAAGATTGTTGTTACCTCCCCTAACACGAGTGTGGTGACGTAGAGAAACTACTTTCTTTCTCATTTGGTAGCCTAACAAGATTCATCTGAATGTGTGGTGACATAGAGAAACTACTTTCTTTCTCATTTGGTAGCCTAACAAGATTCATCTGAATGTGTGGTGACATAGAGAAACTACTTTCTTTCTCATTTGGTAGCCTAACAAGATTCATCTGAATGTGTGGTGACATAGAGAAACTACTTTCTTTCTCATTTGGTAGCCTAACAAGATTCATCTGAATGTGTGGTGACATAGAGAAACTACTTTCTTTCTCATTTGGTAGCCTAACAAGATTCATCTGAATCGCCTCGACTTCTGATACTTTTCGGTTCGACTGCATAAAACGAACATTCCGACGATACTCTTCTGAGCTTTCCTGTTACCTGTAGGAGAGAGTTCTCTTATGGCTCTCATCCTTTCAGGGTCTGGTTTAACGGTCTCAAAGTTCAGAAGTTTAATTTTCTTTACTCGGTAGACAAAATTATTCTCATTTAAGGTAAGACTGCACTTTTCAAAGCGTTCTTAGAATCTTGTCAATTTAGTGTCATGTTCTATTTCATTAATATTGCAAATGGTCACGTTATCTATATATGCGAATGTCCCCTTTAGAACTCTCTTTTCAATTATTCTATCCAAAATGTTTTGAAACCCACCTACAGCATCCTTTTCAAATTATACAATTAACCACCGGCTTCATAAGCCTTGTGTTTTACTAGTTTAGAATACATCTATACTTTGCTATTTTCGAAACCATCTTTGTGATCTTAGTTGGGAGAGACATTTTTAAAGGAAAAGAATTTATCGTCTGTGAATAATCTATAACAAACCGTTTTTTATTTCTCTCCACAGAGATAAACTAAGCTCAATATCTGAATCCAACAGGCGATTTATTCGCTCCGTTATTAATGTCTACTCTTCTACTGAGTATTTTCGGGATTTCAGAGGTCTAGAGTTAGGCGACATATTTTGGGGATTTCTCAGGTCTAGAGTTAGGCGACATATTTTGGGGATTTCACAGGTCTAGAGTTAGGCGACATATTTTGGGGATTTCACAGGTCGAGAGTTAGGCGACATATTTTGGGGATTTCACAGGTCTAGAGTTAGGCGACATATTTTTCGGGATTTCACAGGTCTAGAGTTAGGCGACATATTTTGGGGATTTCACAGGTCTAGAGTTAGGCGACATATTTTGGGGATTTCACAGGTCTAGAGTTAGGCGACATATTTTTCGGGATTTCACAGGTATAGAGTTAGGCGACATATTTTGGGGATTTCACAGTTCGAGAGTTAGGCGACATATTTTGGGGATTTCACAGGTCGAGAGTTAGGCGACATAATTTGGGAATTTCACAAAGCATAAAGTAGGGGCGACAGTGGACAACCCTGTCGAGCCGACCTAGACAGCCCCAGAACGCCCGACAATTTTCCGTTCACCTGTACCACAGCTTTGGGCGAGTTTGTGGTTCGAGTAGCCTAACCAGTGGAACGTGGGACAATCTAAAAGATCTATGTCGGCTTCACGAACTAACATTCTATCCAGGTGCCTAGCTACCTTGGTAGAAGGCCAACTATTAGCCCACGTCCACATCTTCCCACCCTTGTGATCGACCCGGTATCTATCGATGAGACCGAAGTCTTCGAGGAGATCGTCCAAGCTACGATCACGTGCCTTCCCTCTAGCTCCCCACCCTCTATCTAGCTTGGGGTCCAAGTCCATTCCAGTCCCCAACTAAGACGAGTTGCGTTGAATCCACCAGGAAGGGCTCCAACCGCAAAAAAAAACGAGACGCGCTCCTCCCGGTCGTTGGGCGCATAAACCGCAACCAGTCGAAACGCATTGCTTTTCACTGCAATATCGGCCACGATCAGCCGGCCCTCGGCACCGACACGGACAAGATCCTTCTTCGCGTCCAGGGTATGCTTAACCAGCAAAGAAACTCCTCTGGTCAGCCGGTTCTGAATAGATGACAAAGTCGTTAGACAGCACACAGGCATCGGCCTTGCAAACAAATGAGTCTCTTGGATCTCGGCTACATCCACACCGAAGGACAAGAGGTCCCGAAGCAAGCGGGCCGCTTTACTCCGGTCCCTAAGGCCCTTCAGGTTCAAACTGGCTAACAATTGACATCTTTTAGACCTGAAATGAGAAAGAGAAAATTATTCCTGATCACATAACGCGCGGAAATCAATGGCAGTAGGGACCCCGACGGTTTGTCCGAGACTTCCAGTACCGATATAGGACGTAATACGTCCGTCTAGGACAATCCTGCCGACGTCCGTAGGGAACGTTAGTTTTACGTCCCTGTAAAGAGAGGAGTGAAGAATTACAGGGAACCTACCCGAACAAAAGTGTAACAGTCTTTGTAAGTACTTTATGCCAATTTGGGCCATATTAATATTTGGGAAAGCATCCATATCTCCTTGCAGGAATTCCCACACTTTAAGGTTCCCGGTGATTCTGACCAGTGTCATAACACCGGGGGCTTTCGGAAAGTTAACTGGATCTTTGACCGACTTACCGTCGATCGAAGATAGTTTAAAAAGAGGCCTTAAAAATGTCTTCTTTTGGGAAAATAGGTTCTTCTCCAGGGCTGGTCTGTTTATCTTGCAGATATTTGCATGGCAGAAGGGGTTCTTTTTCTTTTTGGATTTAGGAGAGGATTTCTCCTGCGGCGGGGAGAGTTTATCCACTTTAGGGGAAGGACTTTCTGGTTGGGAAAGGGTTGTGAGAGATGTGAGGGAAAGAGAATATTTTGTCTCATAGGGGAGGCAGACTGACTCCTCCCTTCAACATAGACAGTCCGAATAGGTGATGCAGGGACGGATAGTATCTTGGGGGTAGCCATGACCCGCTCCGCCCTGCCGCGTTCCACTGGCTCTTTCTTTCCTTTCTTTATTGCACCTTCTTCCTTTTCTTCCCGTCCCCTCTTCAACGATGAAGAACGTGGAGGAGGCATTTCCTCTACTTCCATCTCCAGATGCTGTTGTTGTTTTGCTCTTGTTGTTGCCTCTGTTGTTGCCTCTATTGTGTCAGCTGTTGATTTGTTTTTGCTTTTTTTCTGAGGCTTTTTTTTTCAATGGAGACATTTTGCTGAGTGGGAGGGGAAGCCACCTTTTTCCCTCTCTTAAGTACCTCAGTCCAATCGCCTTGACTGGTTTCCTGAAAGGGCTTTTTTGCTGATTCTGATTTTTGTGCTACCGGCGGTGTTACCAGAGTCACCTGAATTTCAACCGAGTTTTTCCTGGGGCACGTTTTAGACATGTATCCGGCCTCCCCACATGACCAACAATGTGGTCTGCGTCCCTCTACGACGACATACGATTTCCTGCCCTGACAAAGCAAAATGTCGAGGAATTTCAGAAAGTTTGGTCTATCCAACACTATGTTTATACAGACATCCTCGGTGGAGACACCTGCCTTGCTTAAGACTCACGTCACCTCGTCCACTGAGCCATATTGGGCAAAGAAACCACCCACATGGTCACACGGGACTTCAATTGGCATCCCATGCACAATTATCCTTGTTCTTCGCGTTCCAAGGTATTCCGTCTGAAGTCTAATTTCTTTTGCTGACATTGTGCTTCCGGCTTGTTCTTTAGCTTCTTCTTCTGATGTTAACAGAATGTCCTATATTGCACGGGATCGTCTCGCTAATATCGTTGGTTTGATTTTAAGAGTCTTTAGGGCCTCCTCCATGTTCTCCCTGCTGACACCAATAAATTTTCTGGTTTTGACATCTGATGTCAGCAGGGAGATCGTCTTGGTTGCAATAACGTTACTACTTCCGGAATTGGCAAAAGTTCATTATCTTTTATGAATTCCCTGTATTTTTCTTGCATATATATTTAATATTGGGAATCATTTTAACCGGTGTTTTTGCCCATGCTGACGACAAAGGTGCCACCGTCGGTATGGCGTCTGATGTAGATGGCTGGGGTGACAAAGACATACTCGGGCTTGCACCCCCCCCCCCACTCCGAACGAAAACACAAAATACGTTCAAAACTCCAATGGATGAGCAACAAGAAAATTATTTTAAAAATGGCAAAACAAAACGTTGTACTCACGGGTGACACAAAGATTTCTAAATCAAAGTCACGAGCAGTAACTGTCTAGTCCAACAACAACTAACGAGATTCAAGAACTTCCAATTGCTGTTCTCCATATGGCAGGATTATATGTACACTCAGTCGAGTCTATTATAATATACAAAAGGGGGAGATTCTACAACAATTAGCTTTCAGACGACAGATTTTAGCGAAATGATTTTCATTCTTGCAATAAAAACCCTCCAATTTTTTAACTGGATACTGCTTCTCGGATACATCGTGCATCCGCAGAAAAAACACCTTTTTCTTACAATGGATCTGATGGCAGTGGATGTCAGAGAGTCTTTCTTTTTGTTTTTCCTCTTGCTGAGAAGTTAAGGCGTTAGTTTGGGTTTCTGAAACTGGCATCGTTTGATAACAGGTTTGAATATCAGCAGAATAAGCTTCAGAATTTAGGATAGACCTTTCCATACTTCATGCTTGATTTCCAGCTTCTGTGAGAGTGAGCGATTTTTAAGAAGTATCTAGAAAATAAGAGGCGAGAATAAGCCAGAAATAAAGGCTTTCTCTTTGTGAATTCAAAGATGTTACAATACTTGTTTACAGTCCTTCGCCAAAACATGTAATGCTTAAAGATATTGATCCAAGGTTTCTTCAGCCTGTTGAGTTCTGGTTGCAAGTACATATCTGGCATATATCTCACTTTTTTACGAAGTCTCTCTTTAGAATTTTAATAGCTTCTTAAATATATGTACATTTAATATTCATAAGTTTAGCACACGTACATTGTTTAATATTCATAAGTTTAGCACATTCAACATGTTCACAAAAATCAAAAAGCGCCCTCTAATCTATATGAAAAATGAAGTTTGTTTTTTCCATGAAAACACAATTCTACGTACAGCAAAAATAACTTTAAAAAATATGTTTAATTTTTGTTTTGTTCTACTTAACCTACTGTAGTATATTACGCTGGATCTGGACAAACAACGTGGAACACGGATATATAAAAATATAATCCTATATTTTTATTCTTTGTCGGGCACGCTTGTGTAGAGCAGGTAGGCAGCCGGAGAGAGATCGCACACACGAAGGAGCCGTCGGAAGTCGGTAGCCAGCGGGAGTTCTCTGCCTCTTCAGCCAAAACTTCTAGACTTTATATAGTCTTAAATCTCTACGTATTTTTGCCTTTTCGGGTTGTCGCTTTTATGACGTCATCAACGGCTAGATATGTCTGTCAACCACCTTTGGCTTTAGTTAACTTTTATCTATGGCCGGATGTATCTGTCAATCACTTCCTTCCGACCATCGTCTTTCAAATTGGTTTTTGCTTGTTTTTTATTTTTGTACTTTGTTGACATCATCCACGGCTGGATATATTTGTCAACCTCCCTTCACCTTTGTTGACCTTAACTAGAGCCGGATGTACCTATCAATTATCAATTATGCATAATAAGTGGCAACAACTCATAGCAAATCATCATAAATATAGAATTGAATAAATACTAATTGTATTTTATCTTTTTAAGAACATAATAGATTAAAACCAATCTTGTATATTGCAAAACAGAGTGGGCGCTTTAGCACTGGATGGCAGCCAGTCTAGCAGAAGGACTACATGGGATTCAAAATCGCGGAGAAGGCATGAAATATCATTCCCCGGAATCCATGCTAATTCTACAAATATCAAATATAAGGAAAGAAAGTGTTTACTACTTGATTTTCGTACTTTTATTTCATTGATATATTTTAAATTTCGTTTTTCCATTTATTTGTTTTTTCAAGTAAAACCAATACTATCAGTCAACAGAGGCCTCCATTATCGCGACCCATAAAACACACACACACACACACAGATACGCACTCACTCACAGATATGCACACATATCTTCATGAACAAGCATTCAACACTAATATCCTGTCGACACTGTCGTGTATTCCAGCTCTCGTCATGGGCCCAATCCAATCCATTGTTGCCGAAGATACTCCGTTATTCGTGTCGAGTCGAAATATCCGAAATTTTCTAATCGTCATGATATGCAGTTTAATCAGCCCCAGGGAAATATGGCGTGTCTCGTTACCGCTGTAATTGATGAAATGGCGTGATCCGAGGATCAAATTGATCTCGGCTCGGACAGGTCATCACCGGACGCAGTTCATTTTTCCGTTGAATCACAGTCGATTTTCGTTGACGTTTGGAAAAGGCAATGAAATTTCACGCATGCGCTGCACGCGCTTTTCAAGAGACGATGTGATCTTGCAACTCTAAAGATTTAAATCTTCTTGTATGTTCAGAAAAATAAAGCGTCGATGTATATATCTGTTTGCACGTCTTTGATAACATCTGTCAGCTTTGAAAATCAGCGTTTGCAGTCTCAACTTTCCACCAAGTTTCGAACACCTAAAGTGTGTTGAATATACATCTTGATTACTCAATATTTAGTACAGTTCTAAATAGACGCAGTTAGGTTTACAGTAACCGAAGTTGAGCAACATCGAGCCTGGTCAGTACCTAGATGGATAAACGCGTAGTAATACAAGGCTTTGTGTATTTAGAGGTGCGGGTGGTGTAATGGATTTCTTAATCAGAGAACCGAGTTCTAATTCCAAGTGGATTCCGATTCGTCTCATTCACTTACGAGCAAATACTCATCGTAAAGGTATAAAGCCATCTCTTCGTCTCCCAGTTTTGTGTTAATCAATAGAACCTTTCTCAGTAACTCATTATTATCTTTTAAAAAAATCTTACAATCCAAATCTATTTTCTAAAGTTATATAACCTGAAAATATTAAATAAACCTTAAAATATCAAATTAAACGATCAATAAGCTCTAAACTCTTGTGTCAGTGGTAAATATCATGTTATTAATTCCTGTTTTTCAATTTATTTAAGTTCAGAATAATATCTTAATTTTTAGGAGAGTTTCGTAACATTTTGATGCATTGCGTATATTAGGTGTATGGGTAAGTTTTGGAGGCTATCCCAATGCGTAACAACGCATTGGGATGGCCTCCAAAATAGCCTTCCAAAATAAAGGAAGCTAAAGAAAGTGTTGACTGTTACCTATTTATTATTCATTAATATTTCGAGATCAAAGTCTCATCCTCAGAATGGTAGGAGAGCTTGATTTCAGTTTTGTTATTATCACAAAGTTTCAACCTTTGTCTCTTCAAACTTCTTCAGATGTCTATCGATTCTGGTAACATTCAGAAAATTTCGAAATTAACCCTCCATTCAATCTATGATTTTAGATTCTTGTCATTTCACTGTCTACTTCTAGAAGATATTTTCTTTATCTATATTTATGACATGAGGTAGTATTCACATTATTTACATTGTTCGGATTGTTGTCCTCATCCTTATCGCTATGTTTGTGACGTTTCGGCTGTTGTACATTCCGGCCTTCTTCAGGTGAAAAGAATTTTTAACCGATCCCATTATTTCGATCATTGGGGTATATCATTCTCTTTCCATGTGCGATGCCACTTCCGGATTCCATGTAGTTGTCTTGCTTTAACTCCACTGTCTATGTCATTTGTTCACCGCTGCTGTAGGCATATTGAACTTACAAATTTAAGGCGAGCATTTGTAGTAGATGTTTTAGTAAACTGTAAATATAGTTGGAAATCAGTTTTAGGGGGATAACTGTTTTGGACAATTATTCTTCAAGCTAACAGTCCACGTATAATTGATGAGTTGCCAGATAGGTTGTGTTTCGTAGGAAAGTGTTTTACGCGAACACGTTCCATGCAATAATTGTGGCTGTGGCCACGAGAAGGTTTCACGCCAATTTTGTCAACGGTACGTGATTTATCGATTTGCTGACAATCAGTGTGGGATTACAACAGACGAGAAAGAGCGGGTTTATCGTTGGGGCGAGAAAGAACGAGATTTCTCAGATCTAGAAAGGAAAGGACAATGATATAAAGGGATAAAAATGCAGAGCTAATCGGAAGGAAGTGCAGACAAATTCATTGCACATTAATCTGATACAGGTGTCAGTGGTTTCGGCTCAGATGGTTTCGGCTTCTTTGTTGTAATCTGGGTAATTATAGGAAAGCAATAAAAAGATCGTGATTGGGGAAGCCATGGCCGTCTTACTAACGGTACCGAAAATTATCAATCAGCGTCAGGGCCGGCTATCTCGACGAACGATTCGGAATTCACCTGATCGATAAGGCAACGACACTATAGCCTTGCCAGAGATAAAAGGTTTCATTCACTCTAATCAATTCATGTTAAAAAATTCCGCAGAACTAACACACCAAGTGATCGATCGTATCTTTAAGTAGTCTTTTTTGTACTCTGTCGAGAGAGTTATGCGGGCAAATACACGCAAAAAACATTAACAAGAATGAAACATTATCAAGAATCGACATTGTAATAATCTGTTTAGAAAATTGGATAAAACGTGATTGTTTTCCCATGGCCAGTTTGCCGAAAGGGGACTTACAAATAATCAAAGGATCGAATATCTCAACCAATATTTTAGGTTGAGTCAAAAGTAATGTCTGTTTTCAAGAAACAATTGTTATGACTCATTTATACTTCCAACTAACCGTTCCTTAAACATATCAAAACAATTTACACTGTTTACATTGTTCAGACTGTTGTCCTCATCTTTATTGCCACATTCCCGACGTTTCAGTCGTTGTATGCCCCGTCTTTCCTCATGTGATATCGGCTGGAATTTCGAATCGGACTCTTTGTTTAGTCCACATTGGTTGATTATTCTAAATCTACGTGCTATTCCTTTGGATAACTCAGTTTAAGTTAATTCCTCTTTGTAACTAAACCCTCCAAGTTTTGGTTCCCTCTGCTGTAGCCAGGTATTGAACTCAATCCTCCTTGGGTTAAGTCACTTTAAATCCCTCAAACAACACTTCAAACAAATGGTTCAGTTCAAAATTCAACGCCGGAGTGTCTTCAGACCCCGGTGTTGGCTGTCATAGTGTGCACAGCTCTTGGATCGGCTTTGAGTCGTAGACATTTTGAAAGTTTGGATATGTATCTTAATGATCTATCAGTTACACCAATTTATTTTAACGTTGTGACCAATGCTCTCTATGCAGTGCTAGGGTTCAGACGAAATTTGGAGCTGCTAAGGAAGTACAGACGCGTTTGTCAGCAACTAATGTAGAAGTGGCTAAAGTCAACACAGCCTTGAAATGTCGTTTGGTTGTTTAATGGCATATTAAATAATTGTTTGTTTAATGCATACTAAATAATTGTTTTTTTTTAATTACATATTAAATGATTCTAAATAAATTAACTTTTATTCGGTTTTCAATTTTTTTAAATTAATGAATTATTTTTATTTATTTTCAAAAGGTCGATGAAAACATGTAATAGTTTGCATGTCGTTAATTTGTCCTCGCACTGAGTAGAATGGTGGTGAGTTTTCTTGGAATTGAGTTGATAAGAAGATGAATCGGCGGTGAGTCGGTGGCGTTGTGTTGGCGGTGATGAGTCGTCTTGTGCGTGCTGTCCACCTAACTTATGGTGGAATTGCCATTTATTTAGATTTCTTAAAAAGCAATCAAACCATAAACGCAGATTTTCTAGCAGAAAAAACAACGAATTACCTCGTCAAACCAAACGACAGCGTGTCGCGTGTATTATACGACGGAAAATGTAGTGAGGAAGAAGAAAAAAAACTAAATAAAATTAGTAGCACAAAAAAGTTGCTATGAGTATCAGAAGTTATGTTAATGGCTATTTCCGCCTTGTCAGGCGTGACCAATCAGAAAAATTGTTCCGAGTTTGAGTTTGAGTTGTGTTTAACAGCATATGAAACACTGTTGGTTATTTACCATTCGTTCTTGCATTGAATACTGTTGCCATATCTGGTCGGGCGCTCCTGCTATTCATCTCGGGGTGCTCGACAAAATTCAAAGGAGGATCTTATATGTAATCGATTGAAATTTGGCAGTTCGACTTCAGCCACATTCGCATCGACGGGACGTGGCTTCCCTCTGTCTTTTCTATAAATATTTTCACGGCTTCTGCTCTGACGAGCTTATCTCCCTGGCGCCCCGTCTACATGAATTTACTCGTGCTACCAGACTGGAAACTACACTACCGGCCATAATTATTAGGCGACCCCAGTGTTTTAATAAATGATGCATTTCATACTATTTTTTAGTATTTATTGCCAAGTGAATAATTGTAAATGAAAATAGAATGGTCCTTTTGTTAATATTGCACCATTACATCTGCATCAAATGAATTCATAAATATTTCATAATTATCTATATTGTAGTTTATATCAAACACTGTTGGTATTTTAATGCCAAAAAAGTGTTGTTTTAAGGTATTTTAAAAATGTTCTGTTATAGCGAGAAGGCTGATTTTAATGAAAATGTTTTGTTTTTTTTCTTTTTATTTTAGAAAACTGAAAATGTCTTCTAATTTTGTATTCAAAAATGTTTTGCTGAGAATATTTTTTTTCTTCAAAAATGTGTTATAGAAATAATTTTTTCTTCAATGTATTGTTGGTAATATTTTTCCTTCAAAAGTGTATATTTTTATATAAAAGTATATTTTTATGTATATATTTCTATAAAAGTGTATTTTTATATTTTCAGAGTGTTTGACCCCAGTTTCTAGGGTTATCTATTGGCCCATAATTGGGACCCTAACAAGTGCTACCACTCCGAGTCAGGGTGGACATGAGAACAACAGCAATTAAGAGGTGATTCCATACTTCTCACAACCTTCTAATCAGAAACTTTGCTACCGGATGCAGTTTATCATCATGCCCAGAAACTTAGAGCTTGGTGAGCGAAATTGCGTTTCTGCTGTTGCAAGGGGAAGATTGGGCTTCTTTTCCACTTTTTCTTATTACATTACTTGCCAGATTTGCGGTTGAACTTTGTTTTGGCACATTGATTTCTTACAATTTATATGAACAGTAACTGCAATGTGGCCACAAATAATTGATCGTAATGTACCCGGCAACTGTCAATAAGAAAATATTGTTCACGACACTGCATAGTAGGACATAACCAGAATAAAAGAGTAATTTGGTCTCATTTGGCCTGTTTTACTCTAACTGCCATATTCACCTGACTTTGCAACAACTTGTTAGTACATTTTACAAAATGGAATTTCGAACCGGGCCGGAATTTCCATTGGGGTAGATTGTTTTAGTTACACTCTTTTTCTGGATGTCTCAGTTTCAAATATTTTCTTTTTATAACTCAACAATTTTTTACTCACCTCTACTGTCACAAGATATTGAACTTAAAACACTTTGGGTCAATCATTTGATTATTTCAACCAACGTTTTTATCTACTAGGCCATGATAACGCATTTAAATTTCCCAAGATCGAAATAGAATGAAAAGCAAGAAGTCGGAAGAGACTTCCATAAGCAAAAGTTGCGAGGAAATAAACTGTTAGCATAGAATTTACGGTTAGATCTAGTTATTTCAACTGTAAAGTATTTTCGTCTTTAATCGATTCACGCCAATCAAGGCAGTACTGCCACTAGTGCTCAGGCGATTAAAAACTAGAAAGAGAAAAAAGAAAGAGGAACAAGATAAAGGGTGTCGGGAAAAGGATAAGAGAAAGACGGGAATCAAGGGAATAAAAGATATCAAAAGACGTTGCATTTAAACTCTTGGAGATTGTAGCTATCAGGAAAGCAAGTGTTCGAAAGTGCAAAGCGGTTACATTTGACCGTCTTCACTGTAAAAGGGTGGGACCTAGTTGCCAGTCTAGTAGCACGAGTAAATTCATGTAGACGTGACACTAGGGAGATAAGCTCGTTAGAGCAGAAGCCGTGAAAATATTTGTAGAAAGAAACAGAGGTCAGTTAATTGGTAAAAAAAACTCTGTTTTACTGTGCTTATATAAGATTTCTCTAAAAAGTAACGGGAGTGTTGTCACAGTAAAAAACAGGACCTACACTACCGGTCATAATTATTAGGACACCGCAGTTATTTTAAAGAAATGATGGGTTTCCTACTATTTTTAAATGGATAAGTCTAAATGAAAATAGAATGGTTCTTTTGTTATTATTACTTTGCAAAATTTTACAGGTCAAGGAAGCAAAGATGAACTCGTCCGAATCACCCTAAACTTTTTTCATTCTTTCATTGATGAAACTACAATATAGATAATTATGAAATATTTATAAATTCATTTGATGTAGATGTTAGTGTGCAATATTAATAAAAGGACCATTCTATTTTCATTTACAATTATTCTCTTGGCAATAAATACTAAAAATAGTATGAAATGCATCATTTTTTAAAACACCGGGGTCGCCTAATAATTATGGCCGGTAGTGTAGTTTCCAGTTTGGTAGCACGAGTAAATTCATGTAGACAGGGCGCCAGGGAGATAAGCTCGTCAGAGCAGAAGCCGTGAAAATATTTATAGAAAAGACAGAGAGAAGCCACGTCCCGTCGATGAGAATGTGGCTGAAGTCGAGCTGCCAAATTTCAATCCATTACATATAAGATCCTCCTTTGAATTTTGTCGATCACCCCGAGATGAATAGCAGGAGCGCCCGACCAGATATGGCAACAGTATTCAATGCAAGAACGAATGGTAGATTTGCATATGTGCAAGATGGATTTTGAGGAGAGAAACTTCCTGGCCAGACACAGTCATCCGACCCTTCTAGCAGTAGCTGTAGCTGTTGATTTGGTTTAGTAGTCATTCGATGTTGTGATTAAACCTTGCGACCAATCTATTAATACGATTAAATTCATGACGTCTAGCTACCAAAGAGGAAAATTCATCAGAAACAATTACCATGAAATTTTGTTTTAAAAAGGTATACAGAAGCTACAAACAATGTAAATAGTGTCAACGGTTACAAAGCCTCATCTCAGAAATATAGACCATAAAATCGCATTCAAACATTTAGACTTCAGCATTAAAAACCCATAGAGGTTGATAAGAAGATTGGGTCACTATGTCGATCCAGGATGTTTTTTCCACCTGAATCCATCCTGCATATATACAAGTCAACCATCCGTCCGTGCATGGAGTACTGCTGCCATTTATGGTCAGGTGCCCCTGCCGTTCTCCTCAGTGTTCTTGACAAGCTCCAAAGGAGAGTCTGTAATGTGATAGGTACTGATCTGGCGACTCGTCTACAGCCACTTTCCCATCGTCGAAATGTGGCCTCCCTCTGTCTCTTCTATAAATACTTTCATGGCTTCTGCTCGGATGAGCTTAAGTCACTGATGCCTCCTCAACAGTTGTTTACCCGTTCAACCAGACTGGCAACTGGGTCCCACCCATTCACAGTCAGGTTAGCCAAACGCAGACGACAATTCTACTCCTGCAGCTTCCTCTCTCGCACTTCCCGCCTGTGGAACTCACTCCCGTATTCTTGCTTTCCTGACGGCTACGACCTCCAGAAATTTAAAAGCAAAGTTAATACTCACCTACTAACCACTGGCCTCTAGCTCTCTCCCCTCCCCTGTATAACCTTCCCTTTCTCTCCGCCCATGTATCTGTCATTGCACCTGCTTTCTCAGCTTTCTATTGTTCCTTTCTAACTAGCTTGTACTCCTCACTCTTTCTAATTAATCTTTCTACATTTATGTAACCCCCTGCACATCAGTGGCGTTTCTGCCTTGCTCGGGGTGAAATGATTAAAAAAAAAAAAAATATGCCGACAAACGAAATTAACCAACCAAAAAACCAACGTGAAAGAACTTTCATGACATTATATATTATCCTAAAATTTCTTAAAGAAATCAAACTACATTTGTCTATAGTTCTGAGATGAGGTAGTATTTGCAGTATTTATATTATTCGAACTATTGTCCTCATCTTTGTTGCCATTTGTACGACGTTTCGGCTGTCTAACGTGAGATTGATAGAATCACTAAAAAAATCATGGCGTCGAAAGTAATTCCCAAGATTTGAACCAATTAGATTTTTCTGTTTGGAAGTATATCGTCAATGTTAGACGGACATCCAACGTGATCAATATCTTTGCTATGATTTTTCTCACCATGATTTTCCTTTTATTGATCTTTGCTCATCTTCTTTCTTTAATCCCACCCAACTTTTCTTTTATTTTAGATTTTCCTTTCTTTTTTTTTTTCGTTCGTACCTCCTTTCTTTCCTTAATCCGATCCCTAATTCCTTCCTTTTTTTTCTTTCTGTAAATCTATCACACGTGTCTATTTGTCTTTCTTGGTGTCCCACTTTTCTATTCTTTTAATTTCTTTCTTTCTTTCTTTCTTTCTTTCTTTCTTTCTTTCTTTCTTTTAGATTTTCTTTCTTTCTGTCTTTCAGTCTTTCTTTCTTTTCATCCTAACTTTTCTTTTTTCCTTTTTTTATCCATTGATTAACTTTTTCTCTTTCATCCCACCTTTCTTTTTCGTTGGATTTCTTTCTTTCTTTCTTTCTTTCTTTCTTTCTTTCTTTCTTTGCATTCGTACGTTAATCTTCTTTGAATTTTCATTCTTTCTTTTTTCTTTCTTTTTTTTTTGATCTCACATTTTCTTTTTCTTGAGATTTATTTCCATCTTTCTTTCTGACCCACCTTTCTTTTTCTTTTGGGTCATCTTCCTTTCTTTCCCAACTTCTTTCTAATTTTCCTTTCTTTCTTTCTTTTTTCTTGGAATTTTTTCTTTATTTCTTCTATTTTTTTATTTCAACTTTCTTTTTTCTTTCTTTATCTTTCTTTTTACTTTCTTTATATTTTTCTTTCCATCCCACCTTTTTTTCTTCCGATTTTTTATTTTTGATGTTTTCCCCTTTTTTTCATATTTTTTCTCACTCGTTACTTTATCTTTAGTTTCTTTCCTTGTTTCAAATGTTTATATTTTTCTTTCCGTTTCCTCGTTTATTCCGTGTTTCGTTTTTGTTTCTTCTGTCTTACATGTTGGTTAACTATTTTATTTTTCTATAGATTTCTCATATTTATTTTTTTATCCGTTTTTCTTTCTTTCTTTCTTTCTTTCTTTCTTTCTTTCTTTCTTTCTATAGATTATCTTTCTTCTTTATCTTATCAACTCCTGCTAATTATTTTCTTTCTTTTTCATATTTATTTCTCTAGAATCTATCGTTACTTTCTTTCTTTGTTTTATATTATTACATCTTTCTTATTCTTCTTTATTCCGTATTTCGTCTTAGTATCTTCTGTCTTAAGATGTGCCTTGTGATGCAGTGGATATCGACCCGTAACTACAAATCGGGGTGCCGAGTTCGAATTCCAGTTAAATTCTTTGCATTCACTTACGCACAAATACCCTTGGGAAAGGTATTAATCCGTCTCTTCCCTCCAGTTATGAGTTAAATAACATGACAGATTGAGAGCATTATTAACAAAAGAACCATTCTATTTTCATTTACAATTATTCACTTAGCAGTAAATACTAAAAAATATTATGTAATACATCATTTTAAAACACTGGGGTTGCCTAATAATTATGGCCGGTAGTGTATATGTATGTGTACATGTATATAATGTACATATATGTGTATGTATATATATATATATATATATATATATATGTTATAATGTACATACATGTGCATATGTATGTGTATAATATACATGTATGTGAATAATGTATATGTATGTGCATATGTAAGCAAGGTTAAAATTTTTATATTGTTAATGTGTAAGCAGATTAAATGGTGAGCCTTGACAACAAATATATTCTGTCCTAAATATAAAATTATTAATATTAGTGGTAGCAGTAGTAAATACACCGAATATAAAATTAATAGGCACTAAAACCTAATTTATATAAATCAGACTCGTGTACCTAACAAGTTTTATTTTAAGCATTTTTTTAATGATTATTAGATTTCGTGCGCAAACATTCAATCAACCCCGCGGTGTTTATCGAGTCTCTTTTAACCCCTAGGCGTTTGTCGACCCGTTGCATAGTCCCATTGACCCACCCCCAACGGGTCGATATTGATCATTTAGAGACTCCTGATTTAAAGCTTTCAGTATCGAGTCCATTTTGCTTTATGTCATCGACGCCACCCTTCCCGAAATATTTTGACATAATGAGCAAAGCCGACACTGATTTATCCTGATTTCGCGTATAATCTAAAATCAATAAGTTTTGAACAAGAATCAAACTCCTATATGAGATCCGCCATGTTTAGTCAGCGTGCCACGACTATGTGACTCTTGTTAGCCGCAAAGTTGGTTTTTCAATGTAGGGCTTACGTAAGATTTGCCACCATTTTCGTTCCTGATCGTTGCGGTGACAAAAACATCTGATTCCTTTTTCTATGCGCTATGTTCATAGCTCTCCACATCATCTTTGCTGCTTCAATGATATTTGTCGTTTTATTATCACTTCAAAACTTTGTTAAAACTTTCTTTTTGCTCACAAGTTCCGTTTATGTAATCCTCAGTATCATTCTGTAGAACCAGATCTTTGTTGACACAAGTCTCATCTTCATCTGTGATGTGGATCTTCGTCGATAATTTGTTGTGGAGTTGTGGCGAAACTTCGACGAAAGTGTAGTGACCGGTTCGTGTCGGAAGTAAGACACGGAACAAGAAGGTAGATTGAAAACAGTGTATTAGTATGACAAGAAGTCCGAAGGTATTATTACGCAGCTTATTGCCTGACTAGTGGCTGTCGTTAACTGCATAGTTAACTGCTCTCGTTAACTGCTCTTTGTTAACTCCCCTTAGGCATCAAGCAGGTATTTACTTTTAACAAGAGGAAGAGTCCATTCCTCGTAGGAGGGCACTATAACAATCTGTTATTTTTGAGCGAAGTGTCCAGCATTTGCTGCTATATAGAATGATTTATATTACACATCAAGTTAGCAATATTTCCTTCGTTTCTAATTCTTTAATATAATTAACCTTTGGCAGATATATTTCGCTATTCCAACGCACTTCGGATTTCACTGTCACATTTCTAATCACGTGTTAAGGACACTTCACCTATAGTTAATTTTTTGCATTTCTTTTATTTTGGCCTCTCCGATCTGTACCTCGCATCTTACGATTTTTCCTTACTGACCACCATACATTCTGTCTTCTTATGCTTGATATATACTCGTTCGCTAGAAACAAAGTAGAGAGTACTGGATTGCTATGTGATGTCAGTTCTTCAATATGGCAGTGAATGTTGGACAATATCTTCGAATATGAAGGAAAAACTTCAAGCAGCTGAAATGTGGTTCTACAGAAGGATGCTGCGGATATCATGAACCGAGCATATGAGCAATGATGTTTTGGAAAGGATGGAAACGAAAGAAAATTAATACTGAGCATCACGAAGAGACAACTAAAGTCCCTGAGACATACAATGAGGAAGGACGTCTTGGAGAACCTGATACTAACAGGCCAGATAGAGGGAAAAGGAGAAAGGGGAAAGCATAACATATTTGAAGGACCTGATCAGGTGGATGACGGAACGAGGGCTGCATGGTGCAACAGGAGAAAGCGTGCTAAGAGCCACCAGGGATAGGGAGATGTGTAAAGCTATGTTGGCCTACGTCCTGAAAGGACATGGCAGATAAAAGAGGAAGAAGAATACTCGTTTCTGCTAAACTTCGTTTGTGTCATATGAGTATCTAATGATGCTGTGCTCGCCATTAATAAATCATGGTAATACTTCGAATCTCTTTGGATTGTCTAGATGTACAGTTTAATAAATCCGGTAAGAAGATATATGCTTGTCTTAGGCTACATTATATTTTTCTCCATTAATCAGTTCATTAACTGTAGGTGATTTACTCAGCGTATATATATATATATATGCGTGGGTGGTGCGGTGAATATCGATTTAGAACGAGGAATCGGAGAACCGAGTTCGAATTCCGGTTGAATTCCTTACATTCACTTAAGTGCAAATACCCTTGGAAAAGGTATTAATCCGTCTCGTCCCTTCAGCTATGGGTAAAATAACAGGATAGATTGGGTTCGATAGCCTTGTTTGGCAACGAATCTACCTCAGAAAGTAATGACAACCCACTGCTGGAAAATCTTCTGCCCAGTTATTCATGTCTCTTTCGAGACATCATCGCCCAAGCGTGTATCACATATAGCACTTAACTGACTGATATATATATATATATATATATATATATATATATATATATATATATGTGTGTGTGTGTGTGTGTGTGTGTGTGTGTGTGTGTGTGTGTGTGTTTAGGCAGCAAATTTTCTTTTACACATGTCAGATTAAATAAATTGCAAACATTGTGTCTGCTTATTGTTAATATAATTCGTTCATACTCACGGATAATATTGTGCGTATTATAATTGAAATAATATGTAATGAAACATTATAACTGAAAAATTAATGATAATAACATCTGTCAATGTTACACCTCATTTTTACACCTGACATCTTTCAATTATAATACGCGGAAGATTATTCGTGAATATGAAGTATTTTATTAAAAATAAGCTGACACAATGTTTGCAATTTATTTAATCTGACATTATATATATATATATATATATATATAGTTACTTTTACAAAATAAAGTTTTCCTAGTAATTCAAATAGATCGTTTTGTTGTGTTTCATCACATGCTTTCGCATAATCTATGAAACATAGATATGCAGCGTTCATGACTTGTATTACTTACCGAGATTATTTTTATCATAGATATTGCATTTCTTGTTCCAGTGTCTTTGAAAAAAAGCCACACTATTCTTATCCTATTTCTGATCTGATTATGGATCCGCTTCATCCGATTTGTGATAATAAGCTTAATCATGGGATTATATCGGAAGCCAAATGGAGATCGTCTCAAAAAGGAAAGCGACCTGAATTAAAACTTCTGAACATTTAGTGAAACACGATGTTCAGTGGTTGTCAAATATTCTTGTAACGAAGCCAATTAAGCTTATCTAAACAAAGTATTAAGAAACAGGAAAAATTCGTTAGAGACCAAGAAAAGAATGATGAACTGCTACGTAATAAATATGAATACTTCACTATGATGGTGATTACTGGAAAATTTCGCCAAGGGAAAAGAGAACACTTATGGTAATAGAGATTCGGTTCTACAGACGTATACTGAAAATTACACGGACGGAATATTTATGCCACAAGGAAATTTTAAGTAAAATAGAAAGAAAAATAACGCTTATACTTAGAATAAAATAGAAAAAGTGGATGTGAAGGTCAAAACAGAGTCGCAACACTCTGTTTCGTGCTTGAAAGCACCAAAGAGACTGTCATCACTCGGTATTGACCTCGGTGTCTAACTTTATATTTACATACCATCCATGATAATCTGTACTAAATATAGCATACTTTAAAACAATTTTAATCGTTCATATATATATATATATATAGATATATATATATATATATATATCGCACAGATCCGTTTCGCTGTATCAGAGCTCAACAACTGGATTGAAACCAAACCGAACTAGCATCAGCCTGCGATTCTACCTCTAATCTATGGATGCTCGGTAGAATTTAAAGTTTATCAAATTTAACTAAATTGCTGCTAATAAAGTACTCAATATTAGACTAGAAAGATAATTATCAAATTGGATATCGTAACGTTTAATACTTATCGAAGCTAACTTAGAGTTTCGTAATTTTCCAATTACTCATCTGCACTTGTCGCTAGTCAGAAATAATGATCGCGAAAAGTCGATAACTTGTGTTGGATCCATAGGTTTTGATCGTCATTATATCTAAATATCTCACTTTACTTGAGATTTCTGGCAAGTGCAGATGAGCGGTTGGAAAAAAACAAAAACATTGACGATTCCATTTAACAGACACAAGCATATATATATATATATATATTTTCTGAAAGGTTTTTTTCTGTTGCTGAGGTGATGTGTCGTTCCCCGTGGGGATCTTCATATCGAAATGGCCATTCAACATCTTTGAATTAATCCTTTTTTAATATATATTTGCTCTGTAATATTTTATTACATGGAGCTCTTTTCCTGTATCATTTTTTAATATTAAAATAAACTTTTAATATTAATTAGGATCGGGTTTTTTGGAATTTACCTTCCTGCTTTTTTCCCTTGGATTGAAGTATCTGAATTAAAATATATATATATATATATATGGCAGTAACATTTCTTTCTCTTTCTCGAACAGTGAAGACATTACAATAATGCATTCACGAAACTTTTCAGTCGGTATGATTGAAATAACACTGCTCATATTATATATATATATATATATATATATATATATATATATATATATATATATATATATATATATTGGAAACACTCTTGTATGCAGGTCTCATTATAAATGACAGAAAAGATACTATGATTACTTTCATTGTTGGCTGCTGGGTTATATAATTTAAGTATTATATATTTGCCCAAATATACAATGAAACTGGCATATATATATATATATATATATATATATATAATGTGTGTTTTTGTATGTATGTATTATTATCACAGCTATTAATTCCTTTGATTTTTGTTGTATATACCTTTCTTTCTTTCTCCCACTCGGAGATCTGATTTCAAAAATCATGACATTTTACACCGATCATTTTTGTAGAAAAAAAAAACATAAAGTTCTTCGTAATATGTGATCTATATTTGTGAGTACAATTTTTTGTATTTCTTTAAGGCATTAGCTACTAGAAATCCCTTCAATACCGGGCCTTTTCTTATCAGTCCGAGGGTTCTAACTGCAACTGGATTTACAGATGTCTTCATATACCGTTATTATTATTTTTTCTTCCTCTTCCTCCTTCTTCTCGTAGGTATACGCATTCGGTTTATTATTCCTGATTTTAACTTTTTCTTTTTTACAATAAAATTAACAGCAACCAGTCAAAATATAGAAGTCCCACTGTCAAAAATATCCCTTCCGATCGAGAAATTTCACGTAATTTGATTCAGACAGACATTTACCGGATTACCAGTGCATTAAGGCGGAAATATTCTGATATATATATATATATATATATATATATATATATATATATATATATATATATACTGGATTAAATCAACTTCTTGTCAATATGAGATTCAAAAAGTATACTTTGCGGAATGTCGTCCTTATTATTGCCAATTGTGTGACAGATAACCATGTCTTCGAATTAAAACTTATAATTTGGTGTCGATATATTTTATTAGTACTATCGTCACTCCAATCAATAAGTGACTATCTTTTTTGCGCTGTGCAAATCATTGGTATTTTATATGCAAATGCTTTTCAGAATGAGTGGTGAAAATGCCTGTCAATGGCAATAGAGAGCCTCTTTGCGTTCAGCGTTTACATTCGATGCAAGTCGTCAATTTTGTACTTGCCAATCTTATTGAGCGAGTTGATGAGTGGCAACCAATAATTACCATGCCCCACCCTTTGCTTAAAACCACGCCTACTTTCGTTCCCTCTGTTCCGTTTGTCTGTCACAAATCACCGCCATTTTCAATGTAAAGCAAACCAGTGATTATGTCAACCCGCTCATTGTGACTGTCAGTGCAACTTTCAATTCTTTGTTGTAGACAGACGCCATTCAGTGAATACAAGCGGAGGTTGCTGTTTGATTACACAGCCCAGTCGTTTAAAGACGAACCGCATCTATTTTTATTTATTTATTTTTTTTTTTGCTGTTTTTGTTTCGTTGCCAAGAGAAAAGACTTCATGTGATCACGTACTATGTTTTCTAGTCCACCAGGCGCAATTTTCATGTGAAATGTGTCTAAAAACAAACGGCCCTCTTTTAATGACAGCACTTTCACAGACTTTTCATAGCATTACTACACGCTGCTATAAAACATAATTTCAATATACCAATCCGTCTTTCTAATCATATGACGATCAGTATTCATAGCTATTATGTTTTTGAACGAGACGGTAATTGAATTTTATCTATAATGATTGGAAGTTGACCGTATTCCTAAATTCGTAATTAGGAAGAATAAAAAAGTAGTCTTTTTTGGTTCCTTTCTGACAACCTCTCTAAAGAAATGATTGATATTTTCATGGAGAAAAAAGAATTCGTACAGTTTTATAGATAATTATTGTATCGATGTGTTGTGTAGTGTAACAGATAACGGCTCGTAAGGAATGAGAAATCTGAGAGCCGATTTTGAATTCCAGTCGGGTTCATTACGCGCAAATACATTTAGGAAATGTATGAGTCCATCTCTTCTCCTGATTGTTCGTTTGTTATGAAATGACTAATAGAACAAGCTAGGTCTTATAGCTTTGGCTGGCAAGCAGACTACTGCAGAACGAAACATCAACCTACTACCTAGTCAGGCATATGACCACTCAAGCATGAATCGCGTATCGAACTATGTTAACGGAGTGTCTCTGTAAACTAACACTCAGAAGTTTTAATAAATCTTTTATTCAAGATAGCCAGGAAGTTTCTCCCATCTGAATGCATCTTGTACATATATAACTCTACCATCTGCCCGTGTATTGGATACTGCTGCCATATCTGGTCGGGTGCCCTGCTATTCATCTCGGGGTTCTTGACAAAATCCAACGGAGAATCTGTAATGTGATCGTTCCCGACTTCGCAGCTCGGCTGCAGTCGCTCTCTCACCGGCGTGATGTGGTTTCCCTATGTCTCTTCTACAAATACATATTCTGCTCGAATGAACTTGGCTCACACGTGTGACACCTATGTATGCTACTAGACTAGCAACTAGGTCCCACCCTTTTACAGTGAAACCGATAAAATGTAACCGCAATTTCTACTCCAACAGCTTCTTTTTTCGTATTTTCCACCTGTGGAATTCCTATACTTTCTTCCCCGACAGATACAATCTCCAAGAATTTTAATGTAAGGTCAATAGTCCTCTCCTATCTCACTGGCTCTCATCCTTTCTCTCAAGCTCTTTACTCAATCCACTCCACCCTCATCACAACAGTATTTTCATCCTTCTATTACCCTCTTCCTGACACCCCCTATAACCTGCCCCTCTTTCTCATCACTTTCCCCCTATGTAACCCCCTGCGCAACAGTGGCAGTAAAACTGCCTTACTTGTGAGGGGAATGATTAAAAAATATATCAATTCTTATTTTCTAAGTCAATTCTTTGGGAATATATATATATATATATATATATATATATATATAATGAGAAAGGATCTAGTCGAATATTATATTTCGTATCATCTGAGCTGCTTCAGCTGCTTATAGCGAACCAGTTGTATTTCCGATCTGGAGCATGATGCCTCGTTTCAGAACATGGCCGTTTGCTCAAGATCATTGTGCCTTTTCAGCATCCACCTTTTATTGTACGATCACTAAAGTTAAGCATAGTCAAGCTTGGTCAGTACCGAGATGGGTAACCGCTTCAGAATACCTGGTGCTGTAATTCTGGGTGTGCGGATAGTGTAATAGATAATGGATCGTAATTGTTATTTGGATAGCCGAGGTCAAATTTCAGTTGGGTTCACTTAGGCGCAAAAAGCATTGGAAATCGTATGAATCCACATCTTCTCCCCTAGCTATGGGTTACTTAATAAGAATTGTATCGATTAAACCATTATTATTCCCTACTTTAAAAAAGTGGAAACAAAATATTTAGAATTTGGTATTAAAAACCTATAAAGATCTTGATATTACACTGCTGATTACACGAGTTGCAGTTCAATTACGTGGCCTGCCATACAGCTATCGATTCATAATTTTAACTCGTTCATTCTGATTGCCAACCACGGTTAAAGAGGCAAGCATTCCTTGCTATTTAACCCATAGTCGGGAATTTCATATTACCAATTGGAATTTTGGCATATTGTTGCTAACAATGTTCTCGGAATCTACTTACTGAAATTGCATTGTTCAATGGAAATTTGTGATGCAAATGGTTAGCATATCTTTCTTTCGGTATACCTTTTCTTTTCCTGGATTTTTCTGTTTTTTGCTTGTTTGTTTGTGTTATGGCGGCATCACCGACAGACTGAATGAACTCTTCCAACTATTACTTATACTTCCCTTCACAAGAGGAGAAAGGGAGTAGCCTGAGAAGAACTCCTCAGTGCGGCCCGAAATCAGCCGAGAGTCGGTCTACGAACACTGCTACCTTAACGACTATTATGAGTCCCAGTTCTAAGGCCGTGGGTCGAATCTTAGTATTCCACACTAACTGGTATTATCGTTTCTACGAACCAAGTTCCAAGTATTGTATTCGTCTGTATTTAATATATATTCTTATTTTCTTATTTGGTTGTTTTTGCGTTATTCTTACTGGACCTTTAACCGGGTCCATGACAGTTTGTTTTTATGTTTTCTCTTGTTTTTGTTTCGTTTTGTTTTTCTCTGCATCTTCCCTATAGTGGAAATATGTTTACGGCTGTTAATTGGTCGGTGGTGATTCATTAATGTCGGTTGTCCGACATTTCCTCAATTGGTTCTGATGGCGCTTGTGTTTATTCTTGGGGCCTTGAATTATATATACGAGATCTCCCACTCTTTGCTTTACTGTGCCTACTTCCCAAAACGTCGTGTTGTTCTTATAGACTTTGAATAATACTTTTTCAACGATGGAGTAACCTTTTCTGGGGAGGGTAACCGTTTTTTTTATATTTTACCTGCTTTGGAATGAGCTTATCAAATACTGATCTTATCCTTCTTGCGAACATCGTTTCTGCAGGTGAAAGTCCCGTTGGCGTATTGGGGTTTGGTGTAATTCTATACACCTGCAGAAATTGTTTTAGCGCCTTATTGGATCTCATTCTCGTCGCCAATTTGATGTGGATCCGATAGCGGAGCCACGAAAGAATAACTAGGACTACGGATAATAGTTTTAACGTATTGTATTTAACAAGGGAAATATAACTACAAGAATGGCAGTAAGCAACGCCTACCTGGCGGGCTGCTCTCGGAACTACTATACTTAGTTGTCCCTCCCAGTAAGGGCAACATGTGACACATGGTCAGTTTAAGACTGGGATTTCCGAGCTATATGGCCCGGACAAAAATACCTGTCTATTTTTCCCCAGTCGTGCTTCTACCCTTCGGCGGAACCACGACTGGGTTATTGCTCTCTGCTCGGAAACAGAAAGCGCCCTCTACCCAAAGGCAGAGAGCTGACAGTGACAAAGTAGCAGCCCGGAACTACTGCCCTGAGAGTATAAACCTTATGGTTTAAATAATAATAAGTACCAGTAGGTACGCGCCCACAACGTATATATATGAAATGATTTGTTTGAACATTATTTTTGATCGCTACTCGAATTTAAGTAGATATTCTGTTATATAATCAAACTGTATATATATATATATATATAATTTCTACCGGCCTGATTATTTACGATGAATTTTTGTTACGAAAATATGTGTCATTCGGCAGGATTCGAACCTCCGACGCCTATTTACATGGGGAAAGCCACCAATTGATCTGGTGCGTCTTAGACCTCTTGACCACGAATGATCAATAGGATAAATGAAGTCAAATCAAACCTATATAACACAATTTTCAATTCACTGTAACTAACCATATCTGCACTGAAATGTATCGTAATGTCAACAAATGTAAACATGTTACGGAAATTAATGAAGATTAACGAAATGGTCTTTAAACGACCGACAATTGGAAATGATTTGTTTGAACATCATTTTTGATCGATACTCGTATATAATTAGATATTCTGTTTTATAATCAAACAGTATATATATTTATTTCTACCGGCATATATATATATATAAATAGGGTGAAAATGAACGCAACTTTTAAAGCCATTGTAATGCAAATTAAGCGATTATGAAAACAACAACGTATATTTTTTTAACAATTTGCTATGAAATTAGGTTTATGATCCATCTCTTCTGGCTAGTGTGGTTTCTCTTGAATCTCTAGTCCATTCTTATATATGCCCCCGTCACTCTCTACTAAATTCAATTAACTAACTTTTCTTTGTCTACCGTTCCACTTTCTCTCCTGACTCTTCCGTACTAGGTGGTATTTCAGATATTGACAAGGCCATTTCCTTTCATCTGTTTGCCAATAGACTTGTGTTCGATGACTTCAATGTCTATGTTGCCACGAAGGAAACACCGTCACTGGTCTTGCTGTCAACCATACTCTTAAATTCTCAAACACTCAGTTTCTCAGGTAAGTGGTGAATTTCCCCTTCTCGAGTAACCCAGAAGGATACGCTTCCCGTTTAGAACTCTGCTTCATTTTCATCTCTGACCCTAGTCCTTCCGTGCATCTTTGCTATTTTGGCAATTCTGATCATGCTGTGGTTTCTATTAATATACCTTTCCACACACCCTCTTTCCAGGGTTCTCCTACCAGCAGAATATCTTAAAGCTGCCAAAGAGTGAACTGGGACGAGTTCCAACTGAGTGATGTATACATAAGTTCGTCTCTGGTCTCTAATACAATTTTTAATTTTGGCTCCCATAAGGCAAACGGAGTTCATTGCATTCCAGTCGTCGTCCAAAAGAAAAGTGTCCCTGAACTCTCCTAAAATTCTATAAATATTGCTTCGCTACTCCCTGATTGCCTGTTTATTGGAAGTTTTCCTCTGTAGTTCTTGTTTTTAAAAATTCTGGGCAGCCTTTCCGACTCTCTAATTATTGCCCTTACTGCGCTTTGGCAAAGTGTTTGAGGCTATTATCAATGCTGGAATGGTTCATGTCATATCTCTCAGCCTACTCTCTGACAAGCAGTATGAGTTTCGCTTCGCCACGTCTACCGCTGATTTGTTAACTGCCATCACTGAATATATATGCCAAGCTTTTCATAAAAACGGGGAATTTCGAGCTATTGCCGTAGACATCTCTAAAACGTTTGACAGTGTTTGGCAAACTGGCCTTCTGAGCAAGCTACAGGACTCAGGTATCTCTGAACGATTGTTCGATTTAATCCAATTGTTCCCTAACAAACTGTGAAATGAAAACCGTCTTGAATGGACATGTTTCCAGATTCTTTTATACGAATGGGGCATACCTCAAGGCTCTATTCCAGGTCCTGCGCATTTCTTGATCTTCATCAATGATCTTCCTGATGTAATCAGTTCACAAGTAGGCATCTATGTGGATGATACCACCATTTACTCTCGTCTCGATAAAAAAATCTGCCAAGGCAAGCAAAGTAAACCTTGCTGCTGCTCTTGGAAAATAACTCTAATCTGTGATGGATTTCGGTAAAAAATCACTCGTTAATTTTCCTGCTTCCAAAGCGATGTTGCTCTCCCTTAACCACTATAGACAAACTTTCCTGTCTTCTATCTTTATGGCCGACACTAGTCTTCAAGAAAGCAACACAGTGTGCCTCCTTGGTCTCACTCTCTCAACCAACCTCAAATAGAACGACTGCATTGAATCAATAGCTATATCTACTTCAAAGAACGTTGGGTCACTGTGTCGGGCTAGGTTTATTTTTTCGTCAGAATCTATCTTGCACATTTATAAATCTACCATTCGTCCGTGTATTGAATGTTGTTGCCATATCTGGGCGGGTGCTCCTCCTGCTTTTCATCTAGAGTTTCTCAACAAAATCCAAAGGATGATCTGGTATGTAATTGATCCCAATATTGCAGCTTGACACCTGTCACTTTCTCACCGATGCGATGTGGCTTTTCTGCAAAGATTATTACGGCTTCTGCTCCAATGAGCTTCTTTCCCTGGTGCACCCATCACATGAATTTACACGTGCTACTAGATTGGCAAGTAGGTCCCACCATTTTACTGTCAAAATAGTCAGATGTAACTGCCACTTTTATTCTAGTAGTTTACACTCTTGCACTTTCAGCCTGTGGAATTTCTTTCTATATACTTGCTTCCTCGATAGGTACAATCTCTAAAAATTTAAGTGCAACGTCAAATGTCATATTCTTAATTCTAACATTTCTCTTATCCTTTCTTCTACATCGGAGGTAATGTGTTTCATCTTTCTTACTCTTTTTCTTTTCTTTTCTCTCACTGCAATCTTCTGGGCACCAGGAAGGAATGATTATGAAAAATAAATAAAAATAATAAAATTTTATGACATCAGTCGACAGTCTAAAGTAAGCTGTCACACATCTTTTAGAGAAAGATTTGTTAAAATAAACATCAGATTATTATTTTTTTTAATCATATCACTCCGAGCAAGGCGGTAACGCCACTGATGTCCCGGAGGCTACGTAAGAGTGAAAAGATTAGAAGAGAGAAAACCGGAAACCACATCCTAAACAGAGAACAAGGGATGAGCCTCTTCACCTGTTCAATAGACGTGGGTGGAGTGTGAACCGGGCGATAGTTTAGTCTATCTACTCCAGTTGAAAAAAAAGTGAAGATTGGAAGAGAAAACTGGAAACCACATCCTAAACAGGGAACAAGGAATGAGCCTCTACACCTGTTCAATAGACGTGGGTGGAGTGTGAACCGAGCGATAGTTTAGTCTATCTACTCCAATTGAAGAAGAAGGAAGGGAAAAAAGGTATCGGTGGTGAGTTAACTAAGTTTTAACTTAGTTAAAGTCCGGTCAAAGAAATTTCTTTGAAAAAAGGTTAAGAATACTCGTTCAAATAACCATGAAACTATTGTAAAATTAGCCACAAAAAATAAAAAAAATCAAATCAAAGCAAAATTATAACTTACTTTTAAGAATATTTCAAAGCTGATCCTAAACTAAACGCACGTGTACTAACGCCAATAGAGAAAAAGAATGCATTTAATGTATTACAAATAGATAACGTGTCAATGGTCAACTTGACCAGTCAGTTAAAAAATAATTATATATATATATATATATATATATATATATCACTCGGGTGGAAAATTTTGAGACTAAAATTTAGTCGGCGAAAATGTTCGAAAATCGTCGATGGCAGTGTTAGTTACTAGTTATCATGATCGAGGTTTTGAACGTACTTGTTTAAGCTATCATCGATCACACCAGATTGTGTGCTTTTGCTCAGAAAGGACAACAGACTTGGCTCAGCATAGATGCACAAGCTGGCCATACGAGTGGTGATGAAACTAAGTAAAGTAAAACTGCTGTACACGCAAATATATTATGTGTAATGTGTTTCTATGTGAGTATATATATATATATATATGGCGGAAGAGAAAGAACATTAAGGAAAACTACACAAAAGCCCGGCAAACGATAGGTTAATCACCTCGCAAGGGCAGCGGCCTAAATTCAATCAATGCCAAGTAATCTGTAGTTAACTGTTGCCTGGTCCGATTTACCTGTCGGCCAGTTTTTTCACTCAGATGTTTCATTATTCTGAAGTCGACGTCGAAATGAGCCCACTCTGGTAGCCATGACTGTCTACTGTTGATGAATTTGCAAACGCGTTGGCTCCATATTAGCTTCACACTGATTACGAATTATCTCCCTTCTCTGCACCATTTTCATTTACTCGTACTTTTCCAAAAGCATTTTAAACTTTTTGGTAATCTCCATTTGTTCTGAGTTATTTTTCACATTCTTCCTTTTTCTCATTCCTCTTTGTTAATCCTTCTTTGCTTATTTTTCTTATTCTTCTTTACTTCTAGTTTTTCCTTTTACGTTCCTCTTCCATTTTTATTCTTTTTTTCTTTATTTACTTTTTCTACTTTCTTTTCTCTTTTTCTTTTTCCTGTCTCATTTTTGTCCTTTATTCATTTACCATTTTCTTCTTTATCTTTTATTTAATTCTTTGTTTTTTCTTTCTTTTTCAGTTTTTCTTAATTTATTTTTCCCTAATTTCCTTTCTCACTGCTATTTCATTTTATCCTTCCTTTTCTCATTTTCTCATTCTTCTTTCTTTTTCATTCTTTTTTTCAGTTTTCATTTTCTTTTTCATTTTTTTCTCATTCTTCGTTTTTTTGTTTTTTTTTTAACTGTAATCTATTTTTAGGATGTGCGTTGTGGTCCAGTGGATATCGGCTCGGAACGAGAAATTGGGGAGCCGAGTTCGAATTCTAGTTGATATTCATTGCATTCACTTATGCGCAAATACCCTTGGGAAAGGTATTAATCCGTCTCTTCCCTCCAGTTATGGGTTAAATAACAGGACAGATTGGGTTCTCTAGCCTTGGCCAGCAACCAGTTTACCGTAGAAAGCAATGGCAACCTACTGCGGGATAATCTTCTGCCCAGTCAGTCATGTCTCGTTCGAGACATGATCGCCCAAGCGTGTTTCACGTATGGCACTTAACTAACTAACTAACTTATCTATTTTTCTTTTTATTTATTTGTTTGGCACTTTTTCGGATATTTAAATGTTTTTAAACTTATTTTCTGTATTATTTTCTATATTCTAATATTTTTTTCTGTCGGTTAGAATTTCAAGATGAAGCTTTTTATTTTTTTGGTATTTTATATTTTACACAGATTAGTATTGTCACATGTTTTACTCAGCCAGATCAGTGGCCTACAAATCGTATATAGAGTACCTTTCTTGCATTTCCTTTCATCCTTTATTTGAAAAGTAGTCAGTCAGTTAAGTGCCATACGTGATACACGCTTGGGCGATCATGTCTCGAAAGAGACATGACTGAGTGGGTAGAAGATTATCCAGCAGTAGGTTGCCATTGCTTTCTGCGGTAGATTGGTTGCCAGCCAAGGCTATAGAATCCAATCTGTCTTGTTAATTAATTTATACCTAGAGGATGAAGAGATGTATTATATTATTAGGTAGTAATTAGTGGGGGATCAGTTTATTAGTTCATAACAATAGAAAAACGATCCCCAACTTTGTGACCAGTAGAAGTTTTAACTATTATATTCATTCAGTCAGTTAAGTGCCATACGTGATACACGCATTGGGCGATCATGTCTCGAAAGAGACATGACTGACTGGGCAGAAGATTATCCTACGGTAGGTTGCCATTGCTTTCTGCGGTAGACTGGTTGCCAGCCAAGGCTATAGAACCCAATCTGTCCTGCTATTTAACCCATAACTGGAAGGAAGAGACGGATTAATATATTTCCCAAGGGTATTTGCGCGTAAGTGAATACAATGGATTCAACTGGAATTAGAACTCGGCTCCCCGGTTTCTCGTTCCGAGCCGATATCCACTGGACCACAACGCACATCCTGATAAGTAGTATTCTTTTCAAATCCCCGTTTCTATATCCAATGCGGCCAAAATATTAACTGAAAGTCGTTTTGAAATTATCCTTCGCCAGTATATATGAGATTTCTCATATATTTTTCTTTTTTGATGTAATTCTCTCTTTGCCTTATTTTCATCGATCTCTATTAATATGTCTGTATGTATTTAAATCGATTTGTATAGATCTACCTGATGTTCGTATCTATCATGTCATCGAATTAATTTATTAAATTATTTTTACGATATACAGTTAAGCCTTTCCTAAGATTTCTTTTCTTTTGTTTTCTTAATATAATCTTTCTAATATTGACTGAATTGTTTGTTTAAAGGCATATCTACTTTTTGGGGGTCATTTAATACTCAAATTTAATATCTTTGTGAGTTTTGAATTAATAAAAATATAATTTATGTTATTTTGCTTTCACAATTAACTGCATAATACTTAGGTTTATACATATACATTTTTGTGTGGTAATGGTTTTTTGGTAATTTGGTTTTGTTTGGCGTCATATCAACCTCCAGAGTTATTTACTGCAAAAATAAAAAAATGCTTTCAACTACATATATTTTTACACAATTTTTACACATCCGCCACATTCTCCTCATCCTTCATTCACTGATTAATATTTTTAAGCACTTAAGCACATTTTAAATATTAAAATTGGTAGATCCAAACCAGAGGTGGAATCAGCTTTCAAAGATTTTGTTGCATCACAGCCAATGCATTTTTATCAACGAGCTATAAATAATCTCATCGATCAATGGCAGAGGTGGATATTACTTTAATTAAATTGTTTATTTTCTGTCAATATATTTATCTTTTATGAGGCATATTGACAGAAAATAAACAATTTAATTAAAGTAATTTTTTATTAAAGCAATTGTTAGCTCTGCTACCTTTGTCATGGTGGACTGCTTAAAAGAGAAATTATTTTCCAAATTCAAAAATAAAGAGCACTTGCATGAATTACCCGAGGTAAGACAACTATCTATTATCAAAATAAAGTTTAAAAAGGAACTTTTAAACTATGTTGAAACTATTTACAGCTCAATTTGAGAGGGGGGAATAAGAAAAAAGTCAGTCATATCCACGGATAATAGAATAATGAACGGGAGTGTGCAAAAGTCTTAGGACAGGGGTGATTTTAAACTTTATTTTGATGACTCATAAAAGATAAAATAGTTATTGTCCTAATACTTTTGCACAGTACTATATATATATATAGTAATGAACTTAATCACAGTAAGTCAACACTAATAATAACAGACTAAATATCCGAAAATAATGCTAACAGTAAAATAAACCGTCTTCTAACCCGGCGAGGACTACCTTGTGGGTTAAATGGAGCCTCTTACCCTGAAGAACCGGTCGTGTGAAACCGCGGTAGGTGGTGGCTCAATTCTAGATTTTTGTATATTATATATATATATATATATATATATATATATATATATATATATATATATTTGTGTGTGTGTGTGTGTGTGTGTGAAAGAGAGAGAATGATAGATAATTCAACTATAAATAAAATATATTTTTACAAAAATGGATAAAGACTAATAAAAACTACTTTTCTTTACCGACCTGTTTAGTTCTCTAGTGTACTTTATGTAAGGATTTAATTTCCCAAAAAGTATACATCTATAACAGATTTAAAACGTCTTTAGGTTTTAAACGTTTTTAATTTTAAAACGCTCCAAAATATTTCTCAGGCTCACTGTGAAAGTCAAGATAAACTATGGAGAACGCCACATGATGCAATTTAATGTCTGATAAACGAAAATGGGTAAATGTTGGTATTGTTGTTGAATTATTATTTTATTTGAGTTTTAGAATTTAATTTATGTACTTATTTCTTTTAAATAATAAAAAAAGTTTTTATTTAAATATTTTCTTTTGAATATTTAATATTTTTATAGTCTTGCATATTGTTTTAGGAAAGAGTATATCTTTTAGGAATAGAGTTATTTGAAAATATTCAGGGTGCATATTATCGATTTGGCATAATTCGATAGCAACACTTTCAAGACACTTTCGTTAATTTCTCTTTAAATTACTGAGGCGTTCTTTAGGTCAAGATTGTGTTTGAATTTATGACTAATGCATTTGAGCAATTGTATTAAATGCTTTTTGTGTTGTCAAATTCTTTTTTTTTATTTGTAATGTGTGCATATTTCCCCAGTCTATTGTGAGGAACAATTGTGAACTATTACTTATAATATACCCTCTTATTATTATTTTGAATATTTTTGGTTCTGATCATATCCATAATAGTATGGGGTGTGATTGTAATTATAATGAAATTGTTAAGATTGGATAAATTTCTATGGATCGTTGATGTTAAGAAGTTGTTAGGTAACATTATATATCCATTCTAGATGTTTTTTTCTGTTTTTGTTTTGATTTTGTTTTTCTTGTTGTTCTTGTTGCAACAGGGGTCAACAATTTTCACACGTTGATACGTCATAGATAATATGAGCCAATTATGTACTTATTCTGAATTCGAAAATGATCTTCGAACTGGATGATTGGCTCCAAATTTAGAGATATTTCCTCATTTATGTCATACACCTGAGTAAAATGGATGCCTTAAAAGTATAAAAATGTTGCTTCGCAAAATCTACTTTGATGTTCTGTGCTGTTCTACGTAGGCGACTAGAGCAATACACAGACGCATCAAGATGCTGATACCCACGTCTATTGAACAGGTGAAGAGACTCATCCATTGTTCCCTGTTTAGGATGTAGTTTCCGGCTTTCTCTTTTCCAATCTTTTTACTCTTCAGTAGCCCCCTGCGCATCAGTGGCGTTACCGCCTTGCTTGGGTGATATGATTAAAAAACATATGTGTCTATTCAATAAAATACAATCGGAAAACTGTCTTTAGAAGTACACACAGGAGCAATTATTCAGCAACTACATATTCCTTTCTTAGATTCTAACTTGTAAACCGCAGAAGGATCATCGCTGGTGAGAGTCCAGCAGTAATCATCCATCATTGATGTACTCCACCTGCCCTGATACAGTATCTCTACATCTGCAATGTCTTGATTAAATTTTTCACTCCTGCTCGTCACTCATAGCACCACAGGTAAGGGGCAAAAATCATAATGTGAGCCTGAAAAGTGGATCTTCAGCGACATATTACAGTCAAGGTGATTGTATGCCGCAGGAAGCTCGAATGCAAAAATTTTAGAGTGTTTGGATGTCAATCTGAGGACAGTACAGAAAATTTGGTGACTACAAAGGTGTTTGGAATTATCCCTAGTGATAATGACGTTATGCCCTTATTCATCTTCCCGCAGGGTATCAGACTCAATACAGAGGCCTACACTTAAGAAGGTAGTACTTCCCCGAGTCAAGATGGTGGCTGCTTGAAGTTTCCATGTCTTGCCCCATTTTGCAGAAACAGGGAAACTTAATCATGGCTCTTAGACAATTTCTACGACATCACCCATTACATCTGGCCACCTAACTATGCAGGGTGCAACTTCCTTGATTATTATGTGACCAATAGAACTCCACGTAACACCAAAGATGAACTGAAGACAGCATTATGGCAGCATTCACTAATTTAAGCTAGGAGAGCTCCCAAAAGAGATTCCGAAATCGCCATGAGTTTAAGCTCATGGTGATTTTATTGAATAAACATGCTCTTTAGTGTTTAGATGTCAGTGTTATTTTTATTGTTACGTAATTTATACGATAATTTATCCATCGCACTCTGTAGATAAATATGAAATGGATGATTAATCGATCGATGACTCAAAATATGCGCGCACTGTTTCTTATAATGTTAAATTGCAAAAGGTTTTCTTACAAGAATTGGCTTTTACTCAATCGAAAACGTATGTGTGAATTCTTTAATACAATTTTATTTTCGCAATTGTTTTTTTTTTGTTTTTTTGTAACAAAATCAGCTTTTGTTATTTACTGAAAACTTTACAGGAAAGTGAATGGCTTTTTATAGGAAGCAATTAGTAAGTTTTTCTTCCGAAAAAACTGTCAATTTTAGTTTTGCCAAATATAGATAAAACTCATTAGAATTTCGCCATTCTCTCTTTTTCTTCAGTTCCATTGTGTCAAATCCATTTCAGAAAGCATTAATAAATAAATCGAACGAATTTGTTTCTTTCGTTCCTTATTCACTTTTTAAAAGGTCTTTCTTTTTTTTTTTCTGTCATTCAGACTTTTATATTTATTGTTTTATTTCAACCACATTCTGTTTTAAGATATTTATCAGTCATTTATTTCTTTTCGTGTCGACTACAAAGAATTTGTTGTAATTGCTATAATCTGCGAGAAAGGAAGAAATTATAGATATATGCTTGAACAAATTTTTGTATGATCGAAAAGAGTTTTGTCGTGTGAACAATGATTCTGAAGTGAACTCTACTCTTAGTTCTTACTGTTTTACTATTGAAACTGCTAAACCGTAAGTTCTATTCTAATAGTTTCTTCTTTTGATCTTGATAGAACTTTGCTACTTTTCTATTTACTACTATCTGCAAAATGCTAAATTTAGTCTTGTAGTGTTGTATATCACTTCAATGAAGAATAGGCCGGACCCAAAATTGAAGATCTTCTCGGCTTTGCTGATAAAAAACGCCAACACGACAAATAAAAAATATATTTTCATTATTATTATTATTATTATTATTATTATTATCTATTCATTGTGATAGAGTCGGTGTTTAGTTGGCGGGTGGCACACACGATGCTGAGAACTCGAATGCCATCCGCAACTGATCAATTAACTCTCAAAACTCAACCGATCTCTGTGTCAGTTGGTTTCAATTATAAATGCCCGCGTTTGTGATACAGTGGCTATCTCCCCGGAACGAAAAAGCAGCGAGCCGAGTTCGAATTCTAATTGCATATCTTTACGCAAAAATACCGTTGAGAAAGGTATTAATTCGTCTCTTCCTCCAGCTATGGGTTAAATAACAGGTTAGGTTCTATAGCCTTTGTTGGAGGCACCTTGGCGTGGTGTAATGTTTAGCAAGCTTGTCTCGCTAGAACCTATTACAACTAGGTAGTGGGTTCGATCCTCACTGAGTGTCTCATACTTTCGGCTTTGTGCCGCATCTAAGCGGCGTTTAGAAAACCGTCTATAGCCTTTGTAGTCTACTACAGAAAATAATGGCAACCTACTGAGGGAATAATCTTCTGCCCAATCAGTCGTGTCACTTTCGGGACATGATCACCCAAACGTGTATTACGTCTGGCACTTAAATGACTGACTGATTGCATACAATTTATATGCTTACGGCATATCACGTTGAATACACTGGTTCTCGTTTGATCACCGAAGTTAAGCAACGTGAGCCTGGTCAGTACTTAGATGGGTGACCGCTTGGGAATACCAGGCGCTGTAAGCGTTCAGGAACGGATGTGCGTTGTGGTGCAGTGGAGGTCGGTTTGGAAAGAGAAATCGGTGAGCCGAGTTCCAATTCCAGTTGAGTACCCTGCATTCACTTCAGCACTGCTACCCTGGGAAAAGGTATTAATCCGTCACTTCCTTCCAGTTATGGGTTAAATAACAGGATGGGGCCTGCAGGCAGTGTTGGTGTCTCAATAAAAAAAACACCGAAGCATCAAGTATTCAGCTATTTGACAAGAATATGAATTTCTCTATAAACTGCGCCAGGGTTCCAAATGCACAGGAAATACTGGAGGGGTGTAGTGAGTTCTATCTCGGCCAAGGCCGCAGGACGCCGACAACGTATATAAGCAGATGACACTCATTTTTATCCGAATTATTCGGTTAAGTCATCATTAAATAAATTGGTTTTGTGGGAAATATATTCTTCAAACAGGTCAGGAACTATTTATAACTCATCCTAGAAAAGAGTGCTGGGTTGTTATGTGTGGTTTACACACCGAAAATAGATTCGTATTGCTGTACACCAGTGAAAATGTCCTAATCCGGGGAAAAATAGGATTTGATTGCACCCTGTCACTCAAGTGGGTCTAAAACTGATCGTATAGTGAAAGAAAAGAAATTAAAGCAGTTGTTTCAATTAATTTGCACAAGGGTGTATTTTTCATTGAAAATTCGATGCATAAATGTATAGTCGAGTATACACAGTATATATTTCACCAAGAGATGGCATTTTAGAAATATATCAATAATATAACCTAGAGTAAAGTTGTTAAATAAAAAAAGGTGATGTTTAATACAGACTCTGCAGTATCGGAAAGGAATAACATACAGCAGGTTATGCAATGGTGGGCGCGCATGCGTACTACCATTTCTCTGATAAGCTAGTGCCCAAGGCGACAGCTGTTAGCTGCGGGCTGTAGCCAAAAGGCTGAGAAGGTCATAGTAAATATTCGTGTCAAATGTCAACGATTGTTCTGAAAAGAAAAGAGGCGGGTAGACAGAACGGAAGTGGCTAGGAGCTGATTAGCCACTATTGTTGTGCATATTTCAGACAAATCCTTCAGTTCGATCGATCGATCAGTAGAAAGAAACTTTGGGTTTTTTTTCTTTTCGTTTTGCTTCAGCCTATAGCTTTTCGCGCCATGATCTTCTACACACCATCCCCGAGTGTTTTTCGAGTTGAATGTCATGGTTCTTGGTTCATATCTTGCCTACCTCCTAAAAAGGCTTAACATTTTCCACCTTTTTACCTTCGACCACAGGTAACTTTTCCCCTTGCAAAATATGATCTGTAAACATTTTCAATTCAGTTCCTTTAATATATTTTCTTCAGAACGTTAGTGATCAGAATTCTCCATAATTTTCTGATTTTGTTGCACTCAGCAATATTTACTCATTTACGATTCTTTATTTTTGCTTTGTAGTATTTGCTGATGAAACCTGATCAACATATTTTTTATAATCATATCGCCCCAAGCAAGGCATTTTACTACCACTGTTGTGCAGGGGGTTACATAGGAGGAATGTTATGAGAATTAGTGACAGGTTATAGGGAGTCTCAGGAAGTGCCTAAGAGAATACTGATGAGAGTGGAGTGGACGGAGAAAGGAGCATGAGAGAGAGGATGCAGGTTAGTGAGATTGGAGATGACTATTAACTTTACATTTAAATTCTTGGAGATTGTAGCTGTCGGGGAAGCAAGTAAACTGAAGGGAATTCCACAGGCGGGAAGTGCAAGAAAAGAACCTGAGGGGTAGAATTTGCATTTACATTTTATTGGTTTTACAGTAAAAGGGGGGGACCTAGTTGCTATTCTTGCGGCTCGAGTAAATTCATATATAAGGGGCACCAGTGAGCTAAGTTCATCGGAGCAGAAGCCATGAAAGTATTTGTAGAAGAGACACAGGAAAACCACACTGAGAAAGTGACTGTCTCTGAACTGCTAAGTCGGGATCGTTCATACTCGTTGAAAGGGGTCTGGCGCGTCTGGGATAAAATTTAGCACAGAAAAAGTCAAAACAGTAGTGAATAGCACAAGCAAAGCCGGTACCGGACGGAAGTTTCCAGTTTCAAATACTTGGATGCAACCCTATCAAAATATGTCACCTACAAAGCAGAATTCCACACACTGATTTCTACAGTTGCAGCAGCGGCGGCCAGAGTGGAAAGCATATAGAAGAGAAAACATCAACATTTAAACCAAGATCAAAGTCTACAAATCGCTTGTTGTATCCATCCACTTCTACGGGTTATAAGACGGAGACACTGCTGGTTGAGACGGGTAAAAAACGTTCCAGAACAAATGTTTGAGAAAGCTTCTCCAGAAACAAAGCATTGATATAAGTGTTATTCGGACTCTGCTCCGTCGGAAACAACGCTTAAAGGTGATATTCTGACTTTAAATGCAGTTGTACAGACACAAATAATGCTGAACGCACTTCTTCTTCTATGTGCCATGTCTCTTCAAGACCTAGGTGATCACGGCTTTCCACGTCTCCCTGGTAGCACTTAGCACACTTTCTTCTGTTACCGCAACCAAAACCCGCTCTGCCATCCACCTGATCAGGCCTTTCAAATGTATTATCCACTGCTTTCCCCTGTCTATCTTTTCCTCTATCCGACCTATGAGTTTCAAATTATCCAAGCCTTCCTTCTTCCACATGGCCCAAAAGTTTCCGCTGCCTCTTCCTGAATAATTTCCATTTCGTTTCCATCCTTTCTAAAAGTATTTGTCTCCCCTGCTATACTCTATCTTTACAAGAGCCAGATCAGACTAAAAATAGTCTGTTCATTTTAACGCTGTAGCAAGTATCTCTCTCTATTGCAATACTCTATTTTTACAATAGTCAGATTAGACTAAAAATCATGCGTTCATTGTAACGCTGTAGTAAATTTTTGTCTCCCCTGCAATACTCTATTTTTACAAGAGCCAGATCAGACTAAAAATAGTGCGTTCATTGTAACGCTGTAATAAGTATCTCTCTCCTCTGCAATACTCTGTCTTTAGAAAAGCTAGATCAGACTAAAATGGTGTATTCATTGTACCGCTCTAATAAGTCTCTGTCTCCAGGTGTTATACATTTTTTACAAGTAGAACAGACTAGAAATTGTGCGTTCATTGTAAGGCTGTATTAAGTATCTGTCTGCCCCTGCCATATTCTTTTTTACATGAGCCAGATCAGACCAAATATAGTTGGTTCATTGTTCCACTCTAATTATTGCCATAAGCCTTCTTTCATTCTCTGTCTTTAGAGGATTCTGACAGATAGGATATAAAACAGTGTAGCTATATCTTGTTTTGGAACAGCTTAACTCGCGCTTTTCACCCTTGACACAGTTCTCAAGCCTCTAGGTTGTCTAGAGGATGATAAATTGCCACTCCTTTCTCACATACGAAATGTCGTTAGCCTCCTGCTACTCTGACGCCATTGAAACATGTTTTCAGTAGATATGTTCCTGGGTCCCACCAGTTCAGTCCTTCACAGCTAAGTCCACCTTACCACATGCACAGGCAATAATTATCCTTATTCCCTTTGTATTTCAATCTTAAGATATAAGTTCTATCCGAGCAGCTTTGTCTAATGAGCCACTACTTTCTAATACAGTCTCTCGATGAGATGTTTTTCTGAACAATTCGTTCTTGAGCTCTTCAAATCTCGAGTCAACCATTATCTACTTTTGTTGTGACGTAGCTCGAACACGTGACATACGGGTCACAATATATAAAGGACTAATATCGAGAAGCTACAATGGAGTCGACAGCTGACGGCTAGCACGGTCGTTGTCTACTCAGCTCACTAGTTGTTGCCATCCTACACGGACGTGTACTATTGTATCTACCGAGAGTAAACGTATTACTTTACTTTTATCTGTGTATTTTCTTTTCTCCACGATATAACAACTTTCAATAATTTCATTCAGTAACTTTCAACTTTAGGTGGCGTTTGGGCCTTTTATTGAGTGAAAAAAAAAATCCAGCACTCTTCTTCATTTGTAAGTATATTTTTTTCAATCCTCTAATAAAATATTTAGTTTCTGAAAGGTGACTTTCACGATTTCTATTCTAAGAATTACTGCCAAATCACGTTGAAATACCAGTTCCCTTTGGATCTCTGAAGTTAAGCTACGTCAAACCTATTCAGTACTTTGATTGGTGTCCGCTTCGGAATACCAGGTTTTGTAAGCTTGGATGTGAAGAGGGTGAAATGAATAATGACACGGAAATGTTAATCGGAGTGCTAAGCTCTAATTACGGGTATGTTCGTTATATTCACTTACGCACAAATATTCATGAGATCCACCTTTTCCCCCTCCGTGTGTGGGTTAGTTTTCAGTAATTGTATCACTAAAAACCGTTATTATTTCAAAAACAAGATTGCGGACGAAATAGAGTTCGGCATTTAAAAAATCAAACAAGTAATAATAAGGTACACTGAGGTACTCGACACACAGATATTAACGCGTTTATGAGTATATAGCCATATCATATTAAAACACCGGTTCCCGCAGGAACAACGAAGCTAAGCAATGTCGGAATACCAGGTGTTGTGAGCTTGAATGTGTAGATGGTGTAATGGATCATTACTAGGAATTGTTAATCGGAGACCCGTGTTCCAATTCCAATTGTGCTCGTTATATTTACTTACGCGAAAATGTATTTGAAAAACTTATAAATCCACCTCTTCTCTCTCAGCCATGGGTTAATTATTAAAAATAGTATCACTAAATCATTATTATCTAAAAGAATTGCTTGCTATCTAAAAATATTCATGGTTTTAAATAACCTGCAATGCGTTGATAAGCCGTAAAAAATGAACAAATCAATCAATCAATGAAATACGGATTACGTTCACAAGCATGTCATTTAGATTTATTTACATTCTCTGGAATATAAATGTACAGGGAACTAACGTAGTTACAAAGTGAGGCATCAGTTTATATGGTAATTATTATATATAATTGATCCCCCAGTGTATATCCACATAATAATGTGTCTGTTTATCAAATACAGCTTAGGAATTAATCCACCTTTAATCTAAAAGTATTTTCTGTCTTTAAATAACCTGCAAAATTTAATAAGCCTTAAAATACCAATCAATCAAATTAAAATCAAACTCCGATACAGTTGTTACTTCCTCCATGCACCTTGTCCTTTCAGGACGTAGGCGATCATGGCCTTCCACGTCTCCCTATCGCTGGTGGCTCTTAGCACGCTTTCTCCTGTTACACCACGCAATCCCCATTCTGTCATCCACCTGCTTAGGCTATTCAAGTACGTTACACACTGTTTTCTCATATCTCCTTCCTTTTATCGGGCCTGTTAGTATAAGGTTCTCCAAGCCCTCCTTCCTCATTGCATGTGCCAGAAACTTTAGCTAACTCTTCCTGATGCTCAGTATTAATTTCCTTTTCGTTTCCATCCTTTTCAAAACCTCCTCATTGCTCACATGCTCGATCCATGATATCCGTAGCATCCTTCTGTAGAACCACATTTCAAATGCTTCAAGTTTTTCCTTCGTCTTCGATGATATTGTCCAGAACACACTGCCATTTTGAAGAATTGACACCACACAGCAATCCCATACTCTCTTCTTTGTTTCTAGCGAAAGTTTCCTGTCTTTTAGTACTCTACTTAGCTTCTGGAATGCGTCCTTCGCTATGCCAATTACCCTTCGCATCTATGTGTCGCACTTTCCGTCTTCAGTTAGAACACTTCCCAGGTATTTAAATTTTTGTACCTGTTTGATTTTAGTATCCCCCACCTGTACTTGGCATATTGGGCTGCTATTTTTGCTGATGACGAAGCATTCGGTTTTCTTTGCAGTTTATTTGTACTCCTTTCTGTCACTATTTTCAGCTACTTTTTGTAGGAGGTCTTGTAGTTTCCTTTCCATGTCTGCTATCAGCACTGCGTACTTTATGTTGTTCAAATTGTGGCCTCTGATGACAAATCTTGGCATAACATCTAAAGTCCTGAGAATAGTTTCGCTGTACAAGTTGAATAGATACGGTGAAAAGACACACCCTTGTCTTACGCCCCTTTCTATATTTGTATATCTGCTAAATAATTCGTTATGCAGATGATTTGCTGCCAGTAGAGATTCGTGATTACTCTTATGTCTTTCCCAAATATGTCGAGGCTGCTGAGCATCTCCCTCAATTCTTTGTGGCGTATTCTGTCAAACGCCTTCACATAATCGATAAAACATAAGGTACAAGTTCTTCATTTGTAATGTCGTTTGGGAGAGCATCCTAATCATAAATATTGCGTTCCTTGTTCCAGTGTCTTTGACGAACCCGCACTGTTCCTGTCCTATCTCTGGCCTGATTCTGCTTCTCGCTCTATTCATCAGGATTCGGACGATCATTTTTTCGCTCATTAAACTGATGGTTCGGTGGACACTACCCAAATAGTTGGTTTACCACACTTGCATTATTTTGACGTTCCCAATTTGTAACTGACATCTTCGGCCGTATCTTTTGATGACAGACATACATTCTGTCGAGTCTACCTGAAGAAAAATTCTCCTGATAAAGCGTGAGAAACCAACGCGTCAAACTACCGTTGAGAATGGAAAGTACCCTTTATACTCGTGTGTAAGTCTGACGACCCGACTATAAGACGACCCTTTGGGTTTACGACCATATCGAAATTGAAACACCGGTTCTCATCCAATCATCAAAGTTATGCAACGTTGAACATGGTCCCTACTAAGATGTGTAACCGCCGGGAACACCAGTTCCTGTAAGCTTGCATGTGCGGTTGGTGCAATAGATAAGAGTTAGGAAAAATAAATCGGACAGCTGTGTTTCAATGCTAGACATATCTTTAAAAAGCTTCAACATTTTGATATCTAAAAAGTTTTTAAGTGTCATTTAGAGTTGATATTTGCTTAACAACTGTATCATTATTTTCATTTTCATTTTTCTTCTTTTCTTCTGTTTCCTCTTCTTTTTTCTTCTTTATCTTCTTATCGTCTTATTTTTCTTATTCTTTTTTATCGTCTTTTTCTTCTTATTTTTCATCATCATTCTTATTCTTTTTCATCTTCTTTTTCTTCTTTATCTTTTTCTTCATCTTTTTCTTATTTTCTTTTTCTTCTTTCTTTTTCTTCGTCTTTTTCTTATTCTTCTTTGTCTTCTTTTTCTTACTTTTTCATCTTTTTCTATTTCTTTTTTATCTTCTTTTTCGTCTTTTTCTTCATCATTTTCTTTTTCTTCTTTATATTCTTTTTGTTCTTTTTCTTCGTCTTTTTCTTATTCTTCTTTATTCTCTTTTACTTATTCTTTTTTTAATCTTTTCCTATTCTGCTTTATTTTCTTTTTTCTTCTTTTTTATATCTTTTTCTTATTCTTCTTTATCTTCTTTTCCTTCTTTTTTGTTTTATTTATCCTATCATTAATATTATTATTTAAGACCTTTATGAGCATTAAAAGTTTCTTCTACCTTGGTTTTTTTCACTGTAACACAGTTTAAAAAGACTAAATATCTTTGCAGCAGAAAGTACTGACTACATTCTTTTTATATAATTCACCCACGTTTTTAACTGCATCTTGAATCCTACATATAAAGATGCTGTTAAAATTCGGCTATTGTACTCTGACCTCGAAAACCATTATCTTCCTCTTGTCAGCGTTTGTCGAAATGCCAAGTGGTTTAAATTTAACAAGCCTCTGAATAAGAACAATTGCAACCAGCAAACCAGAAGGAAACTTTTTCTTTTTATTTTAAAAAAAACTATTATTAAAAATTGAATTGCTTATATTTTATTTTAAAATTGAGCGAAATGTAAAAAACATTATATATATATATATATAAAGTTTTGTAATTTGCTTGAAGCATTGCGTAAAATAGTTGTATGTGTAATGTCTTGAAGGCTGTCACAATGCGTTGAATGAAATAAAGGAAGGTCGGGATGTGATTGTATGACCTATTTATTAAATCTATTAAATGATATTTCGAGACTATAATCTCATCATCAGAATGGCAGAGAAATCTTCAGACTGTCCGCGTTTCGTCTTTGTCCATCTATGAATGGCTGGCTTTATCCACTGCTGCTGTACGTATGTGTGTGTGTGTGTGTGTGTGTGTGTGTGTGTGTGTGTGTGTGTGCGTGCGTGCACGTGTGTGTGTGTGAGTGTGTATGTGTGTGTATTCTAGTTGGGGTTTTTAGGGTCTGATGGTGTGTGTGTGTGTGCTCTAGTTGGGGTTTATATATATATATATATATATATATATATATATATATATATATCCAGTTCAAAAGAATTAAAATAGAAGTGATTTCTATTTAAACAAGACAGCAAATTTCAAATAAACGGCAAATCAATGATGATTTTCGTTTGAAAATGCTTATTTACGCTGGTGTTTTTCTTCCGATTGCCGAGTAAAGAGGGATCTAAACTACAGCTTATTTAGATTGATAACTGTATTGTTATCTGATAACTTTCCTTCAATATGACACCGAAAGCGGGACATTCTCATCAAAGAAAAACACAGTAAGATCCTTTGAGAGCAAAACGGGAAGCAAACTTAGAGAAACTATTAGCTGTTTAGATACTAAAGTGAGATTAGTATGTGTTTCTTTACCAAGTTAAACTTTTTTTTCATTGGTATGATACAGTGCTGATAGCAGATACGGAAAGGAAGCCACAAAACCTCTTACAGAATGTAACTAAAGAAAGCAAAAAGAAAGGAATAAACATGAACTACAAGAAACCTGAATGACGGGGACACAAAAATCAATCACTTTCAGAAATTTAGATACCTGGGGAGCGTTCTCAAAGAGAACGGAAAGTGTAACTCTGAGATCCGAATGGCCAGGGATGCATTCCAACAGCTGAGTAGAGTATTGAGAGACAATAAAATTTTCTTGGAAACGTAGAGAGTATTGGATTTTTATGTCCTTCAATATGGCAGTGAATGCTGAACAATCTTATAAAAGAGGAAGGAAAGACTTGAAGCAACCGAAATGTGGTTCTACAGAAGGATGCCGAGGATACCATGGTCCAAACATGGAGAGGGTACAAACGAAATGGAAACTGATGCTTAACATCAATAAGAGAAAGCTGAAGTTTCTGGGACATGTAGTGAGGAACGAGGGCCTAGAGAATCTGATACTCATAGGGTGGCTAGAGAGATGCAGACATACTTGATGGGCTTGAGCAACTGGATGGCAGAGCAGATTAAGCGAAGGGTAACAAGAGAAAGGGTGTTGAGAGCTACAAGGGATTGGAAAATGTGGAACGCCATGATCGTCTACTTCCTGAAGGGACACGGCACAGAAGAAGAAATGCGAGAGAACATTTCAGTATCCTCTTATCCGCGGGGTGGAAATCTTATATGAAGCTCAGCCGTGGATAGTATCTAACTCTCTATATACAGATTTATTAATCATAGCTTAGATTTGAAGAGCCCTCACTAGGATCGAACTCACTGCTCAGTTGTAATTTCTCTTGCGAGACAAGTTTGCTGACCATTACACTACAGTAGTGCCCAAAATTATTTTCTAAGCGTAGCTTATGTGTCACACAAGGCCGAATATGTGGAGCACCCAGTAAGCACCCAGTTATTAAATAACATAATAAAAAATAGATTTTGTGTTTGAATTTTGAAATGAATTCCGATTGTTAATTGAGTAATTTTTTTTCGGGTATGTTGGTTATGAGATGTTCATTATGGCTATTCCTCCTCCAGATAAAATTTACAGTTTTCAGATTAATATAGACTGATACAGTTTTCCTAATTGCTTATGATATTTTTGTTGTATATATACTTTTTTAGTTCCCATATGTGTTTAGAATGGGTTGTGCTGTTTGTATATTTACTATTGAGAAATGACTTTTTCGTGAGTAACAATAATATTAGACTTCTCACTATCATAACATTAAAAAATGCATTTCACTGGTTTAAAATAAATCTAATATTTTTGCTATTTTAAATAGGACTGACCCTAACAAAAACTGATCCCATCCTCAATAATACAGCCAAATTTAAAAGATTAAATTATATCAATAATACTTTAAGTTGAGAATGAATACCATCCAGGCTATTTATACGGATACTAGGAGTATAGCCCGGCGTTGCTCGGGTGCAACGAAAGATTTAAAACTAATGGCACGAGAGACTAAAAAGCAATAGCTGTTTCCAGTTAAAGCGAAACCGTAGACTGAAAGAAAAATGAATGGATGTAAGTCAAATTTTAATTTCTTGGTATCGCTATCAAATAAGTGTTTTCGTCGTAAACTGAATTTTGAAGGCTAAATAAGTTCTCTGAGTAAATGGTATCATGGCTGAGACTAAGAACTACAATAATTATACCTACTTAGAGCCAAACCCGAAGCAAAAACTAAAATAAAAGTGATGAAAAAAATACAAACATACAGGCAGACACACACACAAACATCTTGCCTTATATATATATATATATATATATATATATTATCGATTTTCTGCATTATTGTAAGAACTGCAATGTTGAAATTTCTGAATATCGTTTCTTATGTCTTTGTCTATGAGTGTATCAGATTTCCTTAAAATCGGACCACTCCTTCTATAACCCGATTTTTTCGATTATCGATTTTCAATATTTATAGGGAGTATCTCGACACAAAACCTAGCTAAGAACACTCGCAGACGCTTATAGTACAACTGTTTAAATTTTCAAGAAAATCGGTTCAGCTGTTTCGGAGTCTATAGGTAACGGACAAACACACACAGACACACACACACACATACTCATACACACACACACAAAGTTCCATTTATAAATAAGTTTAGAAGTTAAAACCTATAAACCAAACTCTCTGTGAACTCCTATAATTTTCTAAATCTTTATTCTTGTATATTTCAAATTTTAAACAAGCTGACCAATCATACTTATCCAATAAATTTAGCATTAGTTCTACCAACGAATTCCTTGAAATATTACATATGTATCTACACATAAATTAATGTATGTATATGTAATTTATTATATCTTTGAACAGCAAACAGCATCATAAGTGCTACGATTGATGAATCGGTTAGCGGCCGGAAGTGTTCATTTTGAAATGGAGGTGTCACTTCAATTAAGAAGCCAATCAATTGTTTTTCGTGTGCAGCGTGAGAATGAAATTTGCAGCTGCGTCGATTAATTGCTCAACGCCAATCCGAGCAATGGCGGCTTTGCACGGCGCGCTTTTATCTGCTCTCCGTCTTCAGCGGGAAGAAATTGCGCGCGAAATTTGTCGGCTGCCACGTTTCACGCGTGTAGTCACGTGAAAACGAAATTATGCCTGCAAAGCCAAACAAAGGCAAAGCAAAAACATCAAACAAAATAAAATGCAACGAAAAGAAAGGAAAATGGACGCGATAGCAAATATACTTTAATGAATACATCGTAAAAATTACATGAGATTAAAAACAAATAGCTAGTTTTCGTTTCGTATGAAAATAAATATGGCAGGAATTAGCAAGCAATAAAACATATTTGATGAAGGTTCGCAGATTAGTTCGGCATGATATAAATTAATTACTGCCTAATTTCGTATAATACTTGTGTTTAATATGCAGAGGCGTTTAATGAAACATATTTAGGATGTATAAATTATCATAAGAATAAATATTTTATTTTACTTTGTAAGAGGGAAAGTAATTATCTGCACTCTGTGCTTTCAATATGGGAACCATAAATTTTTTTTACGCTGCTAGATTAATATAATCGAATATAAGCAAATATGGTACCACAAACAGAGAACTAATTAAGCGAGCAAAATTCAAACAAGAACAAATTCTTCTTAATAAACATTTTTATTTAAAAATAAAAGCCGCTTCATTTGAAGTAATATATTATTTTCAACTGAAATAATTAAATAGTTATTATTATTGTACCGCAATGTTTACAGTTTAGTGTTTCTTTAACATTGTTGGTTGATTGAATATATTCATCATCAACCAGACAAAGCATTCAAATGTCTGAAATGATCTCAAGTAATAACACTGGTTAAATTTTTATTTTCTTTAGTGGGAGGATTGTGTCTAAAACAGTCAGTTAAGTGTCATACATGATGCACATTTGGGCGATCATGTCTCTTTCGAGACATGACCTAACATTGTTTTTAGCTAATTTGAAGGCGCTAAATTGGAAAATGACCCTACTTTTTCTTGCTTAGCTACCATTTCTGCTGAAAAGAAATGCCTTTTTTTTTTTTTCATTTTTTTTTAATCATATCACCCCGGGCAAGGCGGTAAGACCACTGGTGTGCAGGGGGCTACGTAAGAGTGAAAAGATTGGAAAAGAGAAAGCCGGAAAGCACATCCTAAACAGGGAACAAGGGATGAGCCTCTACACCTGTTCAATAGACGTGGGTGGAGTATGAACCGGGCGATAGTTCAGTATATCTACTCCAATTGAAAAAAAAAATATAAACAAAAAGGAAAAGTGAAAAGATTGGAAAAGAGAAAACCGGAAACCACATCCTAAACAGGGAACAAGGGATGAGCCTCTACACCTGTTCAATAGACGTGGGTGGAGTGTGAACCGGTTCGTTTTCTGTATATATTGCTATGTGGTGTCAGTTCTTTAATATGACAGTGAATGCTGGACTATAGCATCAAAGATGAAGGAAACCTTGAAGCAATTGAAATGTGGTTCTACTGAAGGATATTATGGATTGAGCATGTTAGCAATGATGAGGTTTTGGAAAGGATGGAAACAAAATGGAAATTAATACTGAGCATCAGGAAGAGACAACCAAATTTCCTGGGACATGCAATAAATAAGAAGGGCTTGGATAATCTGATACTAACAGGCCAGATAGAGGGAAAAAGAGACAGGAGAAAGCAGCGGATAACTTATTTGAAGGGCCTTATCAGGTGGAGGGCAGATCGGGGGTTGTGTGATGCAACAGGTGAAAGCGTGCTAAGAGTTATCAGGGATAGAGAGACATGGAAAGCCATGATCGCCTGCGTTATGAAAGGACAGGGGACATAGAAGAAGAAAGAATATATGATATTGACCGATGGCAATATTTCTCAAAGTAAAATAGTAGAAATCTCTCAATTCGTATTTAAACTAACAGATATTGGTCTGCTTATTGAGAAATACAATTTTTTCAATAAAAATCAAAGTATTTTTAAATAACACAGTTAAATATAATAAAACCTATAAGTATTTTCCTCAAATCATTTAATAAACTAACGGCAGAAATAAAAATTTCTTGAACAAAAGAACTATGGTAAAAATGTTTTCTTTCTAGATTATCGGTCAGGTTTCATATTAACACATCACTCAATAAATCACTGGCCTAGCTAATAAAACAACAACTTTTAGGCAAAATTCGACTTTATTTATCAACATAGTCTCCTTCTAGGGTAATACACTGATTCCAACTCTTCTTTAACAATTCGATGTCATTTTTATAGAACGATTTGTCTTTGACCGCAAAATACGACTCAGCTTCGAATATCAATTCTTCATTGGATTCAAATGTCTTTCCCAGAAATATTCCTTTGAGGTCTGCAAACAGTCAGTAGTCGCTGGAACCAGATCTGGAGAATAGGATGGATGAGAAAGCAATTCCAAGTGCACTTTATGTATTTTTGCAATCGACTTGTGACATGGTGCTTTGTCTTGGAGAAATATCACTTTTTCTTCTTCATCTGTAGCAGTTTTTTGCGATTTATTGGCTGTTGATGGTTTTTCTTTTCTCAAGGTAATCGATGAACAAAATATCTTGCGCATTCCAAAATACGGAGGCGAAAACCTTGCCTGCTCATTTTTGTGTCTTTGGTCGCTGTGGACGGCTTTTATATGCTGCTGTCCCCTCAGCTGACTGCCGATTTAATTCCGGCGAGAAGATTTGGATCCATGTTTTGGCCATTGTCACAGATGTAAGCAAAAACACCTTCTTGTTGTGTTGAAACAGTTGCAAACAACGCTCTGAATACTCGACGCGTTGTTGTTGTGATCGACTGTGAGCAAAAGCGGCACTCACTTTTAATACAACTCTCTCATTAACAAATGTTTCTGCAAAATGATGAATACACTGCCTTCTGATATGTTCAAACCTTCTGCTATCTCACGCAACTTCAATTTACGATCGCCCAGAACGAGTTTGTAGATTATTTATTTATTTATTCATTGTGTGTGTGTGTGTGTGTGTGTGTGTGTGTGTGTGTGTGTGTGTGTGTGTGTGTGTGTGTGTGTGTGTGTGTTTTCCGGAACAACTGCCGATTTTGGGTGACCTGAGTGTTCAGCAGCATTTGTATTTGTACGACTGCGTTTAACGTCAGCATATCACGTCTTAACCATTGTTTCCGACGGAGAAGCGTGTGAATAACAGTTATCAAGACATTGCTTTGCCTGAACAGTATTTTTACCAATCAGACTGTAATGCTTTATCAACGCACAAATTCAGATTTTTCCATTGATTTGAAAATTTGCAACAGTAGCTTCACTTAAATATCTGCAATTTGTAAACTAATAATCCGATTGGGCCCAAATTTTGTCACGTGCCATTTGAAGGTTAGTACAACATGGATTTTTTATTAGTGGCACCATCTATATGTCAGGCCCGGGATTTATTTAGTGATGTGTTATTTAATTCCTTTTTGATACACCAGCAGAGGTTAGCCATTATTTATTTGTCCCACCGTTCCTAGTGGCGCACTGCCATTGTTTTGTCATCCTGACGGATTCGTTCTCCTTTCTTATCACTCACATTGGTGCAATTATCTGGAAATTTACCGAGATGGCTAGGTAAAAAATGCACCTTAATACTCATATTAGCGTTTCACTAATAAAGTTTAATACTAATAAAGTGTATTACTAATAAAGTGTATTACTAATAAAGTTTATTAGTAATAAAGTGTATTACTAATAAAGTTTATTCCTAATAAAGTGTATTACTGATAAATTTTATTAACTAATTTGAATTTTGGCGACAAATTAGAAAAATGAGTACTTTTATTTTAATTTTTTTTTACTCAAAACCACTTTTTTTCACAAATTAATCAATTTCTGTTTAGCGAAATCGGTAGCTAACCTTGAAATCTAATGTCATTTTTGGAATCAGCGGTATCAAATTAGCAAAAATAATGTTTACTAGTGTCATTATATCAACACGGTCATTGGTAAACCGCAGACGAGATTACAGAATCATTTTGAACTTCATAAACTTGTTGATGGCTTAATTGTAAGTCTTACGCATCATTCGGATTTTTAACATCTTTTTTCAGCATTTGTTCAATTATTATTAGTGCTTTTTGCATTTTTTTTAATCATATCTCCCCGAGCAAGGCGATAATGCCACTGATGTGCAGGGAGCTACATAAGAGTGAAAAGATTGGAAAAGAGAAAGCCGGAAACCACATCCTAAACAGGAAACAAGGGATGAGCCTCTTCACCTGTTCAATAGACGTGGGTGTGGTGTGAACCAGGCGATAGTTTAGTCTACTCCAATTGAAAAATAGAAAAAAGATTGGAAAAGAGAAAGCCGGAAACCAGGTCCTAAACAGGGAACAAGGGATGAGCCTCTTCACCTGTTCAATAGACGTGGGTGGAGTGTGAACTGGGCGATAGTTTAGTCTATCTACACCAATTAAAAAAAGAAAAAAGATTGAAAAAAAGGAAGCCGGAAACCACGTCCTAAACAGGGAATAGGGATGAGCCTCTTCACCTGTTCAATAGACGTGGGTGGGGTGTGAACCGAGCGATAGTTTAGTCTATCTACTCCAATTGAAAAAAAGAAAAAAAGATTGGAAAAAAGAAAGCCGGAAACCACGTCCTAAACAGGGAACAAGGGACGAGCCTCTTCACCTGTTCAATAGACGTGGGTGAAGTGTGAACTGGGCGATAGTTTAGTCTATCTACTACAATTTATCACTCTCATTGATTTTCTTATCTTTCGAATTTCTATATACAGTCAATCAGTTAAGTCAGTTAAGTGCCATACGTGATACACGCTTGAGCGATCATGTCTCGAAAGAGACATGACTGACTGGGCAGAAGATTATCCCGCGCAGTAGGTTGCCATTGCTTTCTGCGGTAGACTGGTTGCCGACCTAGGCTATAAAACTCAATCTGTCCTGCTATTTAACCCATAACTGGAAGGAAGAGACGGATTAATACCTTTCCCAAGGGTATTTCCGCGTAAGTTAATACACTGGATTCAGCTGGAATTCGAACTCGGCTCCCCGGTTTCTCGTTCCGATCCGATATCCACTGTACCACAACGCACATCCTATATACACATATTTTTTAAATAATTCCAATCCAGGCAATGTAATAAAGTCCCTAACACACAGTTGATTAATGAGTGAGAGACATGAAAAAAATATTGAGGAGAGAGAACAATTAAAAAAGGAGCAATTAAGAAACCAAAATATTGATTGACTTCGGAGTTAAAATTTCAAACATTAAAGTTGATTGGAAAGGAATAAAGTGGAAGCGAGAAGTGCGATAGAAGAAACGGTTAGCATAGGACTTACGGTTACATCGAGTCATTTCAACTATAAAATGATAAGACATTTGTGCTAATCTACTACTATGTTCATAAGTTAAAGCGGAAAGTATTATTTATTTATAATAATAATACAAAAATATGTCACAAAGCCAAAATGAGAGATATAGGCTAAGGCTGATCTTCAGTTCGTCTTAACTTCACCTGAGCTATCCACAAACACTGATCCAAACAAACTACACTGTTCCTTGCATTAAAAAAACATTTTATTACTTATCATTCTTACGACAGCCACCATAATACTTTTATTTTGGGGGAATAAATGATTTCTTTTTTTCAATCTTAACGGCAAAAGAGTCAGCCAATTTTAAAACCCCAGTCTAGACTTCATTTCCATTATTGTTACATTTTTTTCCTTTACTTTTCTTTGTATCACAATATTTTTGAGTGCAATTGTACTATTTTTATTTCGATTCAGAATACATTTCATTCTAATTTTTCAAAACTCTTTATTAATAAATAGCAGTTTTTTGATATCCACTTATTTATTAAAAAATTTAAAAATTAATTAATTTATTTTTATAAAATCTGTTATATTATTATTATATTCTAATACAATTTTGAATATCATAATACAATCTTTTAAAAATCTATTTTATTATTAAAAATATAAATATCAATTTAATTATTTTAATATCCATTTAAATATTACTCTTATAAAAGAAAATTATTTGATATATGCAAGTTTAAATGATTTGTTTGACCATTATTTTTGGTCGATACTGGTGTTTAAGTAGATATTCTGTTTATAATTAAACAGTATTATATATTTATTTCTACCGACCTGATTATTTACGATAAATATTTAAAAAAATTAATAAACAATTTTAACCATATTGTAAATGGAGAATATTTTGTTGTTTACATATAACATTTATTTCATGACGTTTCTTTAATAGATTTTTATTCTTAAGAAATTAATAATATATAGTTTTTCTTGTGAAATTTATACTATTAAATTTCTTAAGAATAGTGGATACACTATGATAACTCTATCGTTAGTCGGGGAAGTCAGTTATTTTCTATTCTAGTGCTCGTTTATATGTTGGCATTGCATTTTCTATCATCTGGAAAACACTTCCCAACTGTTGTCATCTCTGGTCAGGTACTCCTGCTATTCATCTCGACAAAATCGGATTTGCAATGTAATCGGCTTTGAATTGGCATCTCAACTTCAATTACATTTTCACCAACGTGATGTGGTTCTCCTCTGTCTTTTCTAAAATTATTTTAATGGTAACTACCCATTTTAATGGCTTTTGTTCCCTAGTGCTGCGTCCACGTGAATTTAAGCGTGCTACTAGATTAGAAGGATGTGCTTTGTGGTGGAATGGATATCGACTCGGAACAAGTGATAAGGGTGCCTAGTTCGAATTCCAGTTGAATTCCTTGCATTCACTTACGCCCCAAAACCCTTGATAATGGTATTAATCCGTCTCTTCTCTCCAGTTATGAGTTAAATTATAAAACAGATTGGGTTTTATAGCCTTGGCTGGCAACCAGTCTACCGCAGAAATCAATGGCAACGTACTGTGGGAGAATCTTCTGCCCAGTCATATCTCTTTCGAGACATGATCGCCCAAAGCGTGTATCACGTATGGTACTTAACTGACTGATTGTTTAAACACGATTAAAGCTTCTACTGGGCATAAAGTTGGGGATCATTTTTATAATCATGAATTAATAAACTAATCCTCCATTAATTACTAGTTAGTAATATAATACATCTCTTCTTCCTCTAGCTATGAGTCAAATAATAGGAAAGATTGGATTCTACAGCCTTGACTGGCAGCCAGTCTACCGCAGAAAGCAATGGCAACCTACTGCGGGATAATCTTTTGCCTAGCCAGTCATATCTCTTTCGAGAAAATAGTTAAATGTAACCACCACATCTACTTCATTAGTTTCTTTCTTCGAACTTCTCGTCTGTGGAACTCCATTCCTTTTACTTGTTTCCCTGAGAGTTACAAATTTAAATGCAATGTCAATTGTCATCTTCTATCTTCTTGAATCCCATTCTTCTTTTATCCTTTCCTCCTGTGGAACTCCTTTCCATTTCCTTGTTTCTCTCATCGATACAATCTCCAAAAATTTAAATGCAATGTCAATTGTCATCTTCTATCTTCTTGAATCCCATTCTTCTTTTATCCTTTCCTCCTCTGGAACTCCTTTCCATTTCCTTGTTTCTCTCATCGCTACAATCTCCAAAAATTTAAATGCAATGTCAATTGTCATCTTCTATCTTCTTGAATCCCATTCTTCTTTTATCCTTTCCTCCTGTGGAACTCCTTTGCATTTCCTTGTTTCTCTCATCGCTACAATCTCCAAAAATTTAAATGCAATGTCAATTGTCATCTTCTATCTTCTTGAATCCCATTCTTCTTTTATCCTTTCCTCCTCTGGAACACCTTTCCATTTCCTTGTTTCTCTCATCGCTACAATCTCCAAAAATTTAAATGCAATGTCAATTGTCATCTTCTATCTTCTTGAATCCCATTCTTCTTTTATCCTTTCCTCCTCTGGAACTCTTTTCCATTTCCTTGTTTCTCTCATCGCTACAATCTCCAAAAATTTAAATGCAATGTCAATTGTCATCTTCTATCTTCTTGAATCCCATTCTTCTTTTATCCTTTCCTCCTCTGGAACACCTTTCCATTTCCTTGTTTCTCTCATCGCTACAATCTCCAAAAATTTAAATGCAATGTCAATTGTCATCTTCTATCTTCTTGAATCCCATTCTTCTTTTATCCTTTCCTCCTCTGGAACTCTTTTCCATTTCCTTGTTTCTCTCATCGCTACAATCTCCAAAAATTTAAATGCAATGTCAATTGTCATCTTCTATCTTCTTGAATCCCATTCTTCTTTTATCCTTTCCTCCTCTGGAACTCCTTTCCATTTCCTTGTCTCTCTCATCGCTACAATCTCCAAAAATTTAAATGCAATGTCAATTGTCATCTTCTATCTTCTTGAATCCCATTCTTCTTTTATCCTTTCCTCCTCTGGAACTCCTTTCCATTTCCTTGTTTCTCTCATCGCTACAATCTCCAAAAATTTAAATGCAATGTCAATTGTCATCTTCTATCTTCTTGAATCCCATTCTTCTTTTATCCTTTCCTCCTCTGGAACTCCTTTCCATTTCCTTGTTTCTCTCATCGCTACAATCTCCAAAAATTTAAATGCAATGTCAATTGTCATCTTCTATCTTCTTGAATCCCATTCTTCTTTTATCCTTTCCTCCTCTGGAACTCCTTTCCATTTCCTTGTTTCTCTCATCGCTACAATCTCCAAAAATTTAAATGCAATGTCAATTGTCATCTTCTATCTTCTTGAATCCCATTCTTCTTTTATCCTTTCCTCCTCTGGAACTCCTTTCCATTTCCTTGTTTCTCTCATCGCTACAATCTCCAAAAATTTAAATGCAATGTCAATTGTCATCTTCTATCTTCTTGAATCCCATTCTTCTTTTATCCTTTCCTCCTCTGGAACTCCTTTCCATTTACTTGTCTCTCTCATCGCTACAATCTCCAAAAATTTAAATGCAATGTCAATTGTCATCTTCTATCTTCTTGAATCCCATTCTTCTTTTATCCTTTCCTCCTGTGGAACTCCTTTCCTTTCCATTTCCTTGCTTCTCTCATAGCTACAATCTCCAAAAATTTAAATGCAATGTCAATTGTCATCTTCTATCTTCTTGAATCCCATTCTTCTTTTATCCTTTCCTCCGGTGGAACTCCTTTCCATTTCCTTGTTTCTCTCATCGATACAATCTCCAAAAATTTAAATGCAATGTCAATTGTCATCTTCTATCTTCTTGAATCCCATTCTTCTTTTATCCTTTCCTCCTGTGGAACTCCTTTCCATTTCCTTGTTTCTCTCATCGATACAATCTCCAAAAATTTAAATGCAAATTCAACTGTCATCTTCTATCTTCTTGAATCCCATAGATATTTTATCCTTTCTACAATACCTCTTATGCCCAGTCTTTTCTCTCACTGTAGCGCCCTGTACACAAGTGGTAGTTACTTGGGTAAAATGAATAAAAAAATTAGTGATCATAAAATGTTGAAACGACCCGAGTGTTGTGAGCAAAGGGGAATGAACAAAAATAAAATGTAAGAAAAAAATAGACAAGACTTAATAAACAAAATGTTATATCAAGCGTAATGTTGGCTAAAAAGAATGGCAGGCTTTTTAAATGGAGATATATATCGTGGGTCGTGAGAGATTCACACAAAAATGCCATTCGCCAGTCATTTACTGGCTGAGGTTTACTTGTTCGAGTGGCAATTCTAAAAAAAGAATATTTAGTTATAAATATGATGTCGTTTTTCTATAGTCGCCAATATTTTGAATGTACAATGAGTGCGCATGCGTGTAAACTTGCGTGCTTTTCCGCTGGTTGGATTGTGAAAAGCGATGGAAATCACACACTATGCGTCAACAATTCTTTTGAAGTGGGGAATGTGTGTTGCACAGGGCGACAGACATGGCAATCGTCACTGCTGTCAAAGAAAGCGAAGAAATTTAATAAGTGCTCTAGAGAGAAAAAAAGGACAAAGAAAAAGCAGTGATAATTTAATGTCTGCCAAAAAGAAGGAAGGAAGGAAGGAAGGAAGGAAGGAAGGAAGGAAGGAAGGGTAAGTGGCAGATAAGAGGAAGAAGACATTGATAAAAGAATAAAAATGAGAAAGAATGGTGAAATGTTTGCCTTAAACGAATAAAAGTGAATGATGTTGATATGTGTAAATAAAGAGGAATAGATAAAAACGGAAATAGAATGAAGGCACAAAGAAAGAAAGAAAGAAAGAAGGATGAAAGAAAGAGAGGAAGAGAGAATCAAAGAAAGAAAAAAGAGAGGAAAAAGAAGGTAGAAAAGAAAGATAGAAAGAAAGAATGAAGGATGAAAGAAAGAGGGGAAGAGAGAATCAAAGAAAGAAAAAAGAGAGGAAAAAGAAGGTAGAAAAGAAAGATAGAAAGAAAGAATGAAGGATGAAAGAAAGAGAGGAAGAGAGAAACAAAGAAAGAATAAAGAGAGGAAAAAGAAGGTAGAAAACAAAGCGATAAAAAAGAAAGAAAGAAGGGTGAAAGAAAGAGAGAAACAAAGAAAGAAAAGAAAAAAGTGGGAAAAAAAGAAAGAAAAAATTGGGTTTCATTTGGTTGTTATTGTTTAGCGGCACATCAACCATTAAGAAATCTAAATATGAAAATCCAAACCTTATAATTAATTCAAGAGAATGACATAATTTCGCGATTAAATTATAATTACTTAGCTGCATTTATTTTACCAAAATAATAAACGAGAACTGAAAATTTCTTTTCCTTTACAAAGAATGAGATTAAACGTAGCAAATTTTTTTTTTCATATCATTTTTTGTTTGTATTTTTGACAACGCTATGTCTCAAATTTTACTATAAAATTCATTATTAGTCATTTTGATTTCAAATATATCGTTGTTTTTTGCTATAAAATGTACTGTTTGTTATTTTGCTATATAATATATTATTGGTCATTTTCCTATATAATGTATTGTTGGTCATTGTGATATAAAATGTATTGTTTCTCGTTTTGCTATAACATTTATTGTTGGTCATTTTGTTGTAAAATGTACTGTTGGTCATTTTGATATAAAATAAACTCTTGGTTATTTTGCTACAAAATGAATTGTTGGTCACTTTGTTATAAAGTATATTATTAGTCATTTTGCTATTAAAATGTTTTACTGGTTATTAATGTTTTTTTATATAAAAATGTATTGTTGACAATATTGTAGTTATATATTTTCCTAATATTTTGATTTTTGTTTGAGTATTCACTATTTTGCCCATAGCGAGGACCCTCCTCCACCCAACAGGTGCTTTCAGGCAAGATCAGGGCGACGCTGGGAACAGCAACACTCAAAAGGAGGTTTGGGTTCCGCGTTCTTCAAAATCTCCAATCTCAGAAGCTTTGCTGCCGTTTGTAGTTTGTCGTCATACCCAGGACGATGAGGCAGAAAAGAGAAATGACCAGGCGAATGATCTGAAGGAAAGCGTTGAACGGTAAAAGAAAAAAGAAAAAGGAAGTAATGCGTAACAAAGAGAACCGACGAAGACTATAAAGAAAGAAAAAACTTACAAAAGCAATGAAAAGAAAGAGAGAAGGCCTTCTGATGTATGCATCAATGATTCTCTCATGGAAATAAATTCTGACATTGTGAACGGAACACGCTTTTACGCTATAAGCAGAAGAAGATGACAATTTTATGGTTTGGAAAGGAAAAACAAGAAGACAGCCCAGTGAAGAAAAATCAAATGCGTGAGTAGAATGAGTTAGAATCGAGATTTCTCACTTATATTTGAAAAAGAAATGAATCATCTCTGACATGAAAATGTTTATGGCAGATCTTTGTATTTTGCCGGTTCCATATACAAACGCCTGGATGGGCGCGCGTTCGCACACACACACAATACAGTAATCGCATAACCCTTCAGAACAATAACTACCCTGCATACAAAATGTCGGGTTCTTCAGTCTGAAACAGAAGGAACTATGAGAACTAAAAAGCAGCTACAGTATCCCCCCCTTACATTTAAAGACGACCAAAAAAGATCCAGAAGATCTGTCGTATTTAAAACATCAGTTAGTCAGTTAAGTGCCAAAGTGATACACGCTCGAATACATGTCTCGAAAGATATATGACTGACTGGCCGAAGGTTATCCCGTAGTAGTTTGCCATTATTTTCTGCGGTAGACTGGTTGCCGACCAAAGCTATAGAACCGAATCTGTCTTGTTATTTAACCCATAACTGGAGAGAAAAGAAGAGACAGATTAATACCTTTCCCAAGAGTACTTGTGCGTAAGTGAATGCAAGGAATTCAACTGGAATTCGAACTCGACTCCCAGAGTTTTCGTTCCGAGCCGATAACCACTGTACCACAACGCACATCCACTCACTATTAAGAAATAGTTCAATATTACAGAGATATCCCTGTTGAGTCAAGCCTAACAGAGTAGAAGATATGACCAAGATCTGTTCTATCCTTTGCAGTTGTGCCAAAGACCAGAAATGTGGAACCAACTCTCCACCCTTGAAAGTAAGGTTAAAGAAACGACGAAAAGCAGTTAAATCAGGGATGGCTGATCATGTATGAGGGAACAATGGTAGTCACCAATAATTGCGGAAAGAAGAAAAAAATAGTAGAAAGGGAAGAACGCAAGAGAATCTGATGTCTGAGGAGGGTTTTTTTTTCTCCTTGGTGCCCTGTCCACGTAAATTTAAACGTGCTACTAAATTGACACGAAGATCTTTACCGCTGAAATAGCTAAATGTAACCGCTACATCTACTTCAACAGTTTTTTTTCCTCACACTTCCTGCCTGTGGAACTCTCTTCTGTTTGCCTGATTCCCTGAAAGCTACAATCCCCAAAATTTCAAATCTAACTTCAACTGCCATTTGAATCCCGTTGATCTTTTATCCTTTCTTCAATGTCCCCTGTACCCAGTCTTTTCTCTCACTGTAACCCTACTGCACACTATTAGCGGCCCTGCCTTGCAATGGGTGAATTGATTAAATAAGAAATAAATTAATAAATAAATAAAATTAGTGCATATGTTAAGTTATTAGGACCTCCTTACGCCTAAAATACTAAATAAGCCGTACAAAATAAGAATTAAACGGGATTTTTCGAGGCATGGTCAGCGAAACGAGAATACAATTAGATTAAAAACAATTTTCAGTTTCAAATTTCTTGAAGGTTACCCGAATCGACAGGCTGGAGGTTAAAACAGCCGAAACATCATGATAAATATCTCGTTATTAGTTCAAATAGATTGAGGTTCTCACGTCATCTACAAAGCTGAGTGCTTTGCTCGCAGATTCTCATACAACTCCACATTTGACTCATCTGGAGTACCTTCACCCGACTTCCCTATTAGAACTGAGGCTAAACTGCACGACGTATATATTACCCCGGCAGTAGTATCCCGAGTAATTTCAAAACTTGATCCCCATAAGGCGAGCGGTGGCGATGGAATCCCGGTGATAGTCCTTAAGAAATGTGCTCCTGAACTCTCCCCTGTCCTCTCTAAACTGTATAGCTACTGCCTTTCTGCTTCCTGTTTTCCTACATGCTGGAAGTTCTCTTCAGTCATTCTTGTATTTAAGAACTGTGGTGAACCTTCGGACCCATCCAATTATCGCCCTATCAGCCTGCTACCGGGAAAGTGTTCGAGGCCATAATCAATGCTGAAATAGTTCAGCATCTTACTGCTCACAAACTCTACTCTGACAGGCAGTATAGCTTCCGCTTTGCCAGGTCCACAACCGACATGCTAACAACCGTTACAGAGTATATGCTCCAGGCCCTTGACGAGTCAGGCGAGGCTCGTGCTGTTGCTCTGGACATCTCCAAGGCTTTTGACAGGGTTTGGCACTCTGGCCTTCTATGCAAGCTACGGGATTACAGTATTACCGGACGCTTGCTTGATCTAATCCAATCTTTTTTAAATAACTGCAAAATAAAGATAGTTTTGAATAGGCATGCATCTACATCCTACAGCACATACGCTGGTGTACCTCAGGGCTCTATCCTGATGCTCTTCTTTATTTTCATAAATGGCCTTCCAGATTAGATCAAGAGCCAAGTAGGCATCTACGCAGATGACACCACAATTTACTCCCGCATCAGTAAGAAACCCGTCATGGCGGACAAATATAATCTCGCTGCTGACCTTGAACAGGATCTACACTCTGTGGTGAATTGGGGCAAGAAGTGGCTTGTCAATTTCAATGCGAATAAGACCAAGCTGTTTTCTGTCAATCATCACAGGCAACCTCTCCTACCTCCCATAAGCATAGACCAAGCGAGTCTCCCTGAGAGCAACACACTGCGCCTCCTCGGCCTTACCCTCTCTTCTGATCTCAAATGGAACCACTATATTGAGTCCATAGCTAAATCCACTGCTAAAAATATTGGGTCACTGTGCCGGGTCAGGATGTTTTTCCCGCTTGAATCCATCCTGTATATATACAAATCAACCATTCGTCCGTGCATGGAATACTACTGCCATATATGGTCAGGCGCCCCTGCTGTTCATCTCAGTGTTCTCGACAGGCTCCAAAGGAGAATCAGCAATGTGATAGGTACTGATTTGGCGGCTCGACTACAGCCACTTCCCACCGACGTGATGTGGTCTCCCTTTGTCTGTAAATATTTGTCTATAAATATTTTCATGGCTTCTGCTCCAACGAACTTAAGTCACTGGTGCCTCTGCAACAGGTGTTTACTCGTGCAACCAGATTGGCAACTGGGTCCCACCCATTCACAGTTAGATTAACCAAATGCAGACGACAATTCTACTCCTGCAGCTTCTTCTCTCGCACTTCCCACCTGTGGAACTCGCTTCCATATTCTAGCTTTCCTGACGGCTACAACCTCCAGGAATTTAAATGCAATGTCAGTACGCATCTATTAACAACTTGACTCTAGTTCTTTCACCACCCCGTATATCCTTTCCTTTCTCTCCACCTTTGCAACTGTCATCACACCTGTATTCACATCCTTCTCTTGCTCCTTTCCAAATGGTTCGTCTTCCTCTTCACTCTCTTCTACTTAATATTTTTACACTTATGTAGCCCCCTGCACAGCAGTGGCATTACCGCCTTGTTCGGGGTGATACGATTAAAAAAAATTTAAATAATGATTCTTTCTCGTGCCATCCTTTTCATCGGAAAGTATGCGTCAACTGAACGCTTACTATAGACTAGAATCTCAGTGGCTAATTTGTTTCCATTTATCAAGTATTAAATTACTGACTGTCTCTCTATTGCGATCCTGCTACCAAGGAAGATCAGGATGTATACATGCATCAATAAATTTGTTATAAGTTTCATCTTATTGCTGCTGCAGACGTTATGTAATGGTTACCAAGCTTGTCTAGTCATATCAATTAGTATAGCTTCAACTCTTGTTTCCCTAGCTGACTCGATAGTGTCAGTGATTGTATTACTCCAGGGTATATTTAGAAAAAGGCCAAGTCATGACTTTGTGGGTGATGAATTGGTTTCCACCCTACAAACACTTTCCCACAGACTAAACGTCGCAAACCTCTCCCTACTTTATTGCTATTTCCATGGAAATTCTTCAGATCATGCACAAGAGACTTTGCTCTTTAGTGTCCTAATTGAGAACGGAAAATACACACGTCACACCTGCTTCTATGGTGTTTGCACATTGGAGAAACCATATAACAGGTAAATATATAAACACTGAACTTGCGCACTTCGACGTTGTGTAATGGTTACCAAGCATTGTCTCGCCATATCAATTACCAAAGAGTAGTAAATTCAATGGTGTCCCATACTTTAAGTCTTGGGTAACTTCTAAGTTTCGCTTAGTGAATCCCTATAAACACTGATCAAAAAGGCAGCAGAGAAAGGTTTCTTAAACCTTTAAGATAATGTCAGTCAGTTAAGTGCCATACGGGATACCCGCTTTGGGCGATCATGTCCCGAAAGAGACATGACCGACTGGGCAGAAGATTATCCCGCAGTGGGTTGCCATTGCTTTCTGCGGTAGACTGGTTGCCGGCTAAGGCTATAGAACCCAATCTGTCGTATTATTTAACCCATAATTAGAGGGAAGAGATGGATTAATACCCTTCTCAAGTGTTTTTTGTGCGTAAGTGAATGCAAGGAATTTAACTGGAATTCGAACTCGGCCCTCTGATTTGTCGTTCCGGGTCAATATCCACTGCACCACAACGCACATCCACACATCCACGTTCAGAACACTGTCTCAATATTCTTCTCATTATTACTGTTATTTTATTACTAGTTTTGTTATTGTTGTATTTTATTTCATTCCATCCCTTTCACTCCCTATCCAGCTTTTTATTATCATATAATTTCGCTTGTTCATTTGTTAGTAAATAATGAGTTAAAACGTGTGTAACAGCCCGCCATTACCGAAGATAAATAACAAACCATTCCGTTTTAATTGCCAGGAAAGACGAAAGGAACATATATAAAAGACGCTGTTCGGTTTTAGAGAGAAATGAAAGGCAAGATCGAGGTAGCGATAAAGCTCTCGTGCGTTTAATATCTGCGTCAGTTAAAACAGAAACCTTGTCACAGTTTAATCTTTTCATTTGTATTCACTTGCTTTAAATAATGACCTTCATTCATATTCATGATTTTTATTGCAAATGCTTTAAGCTCAAATATTTAACGATGCAATAGAGACATTTCCATGGGTATTTTATAGTCGTGGAACTGGCAATGAGCTTATTCAATCAATAAATTGGGAATTATAAGTCTCACTTTCTGCCTTACATCAGCATGTCTGATATTAACCTCCAAAAGAATGATCTCGTTGACCCTTCTCAAGCTAACGTTCTCGGCTGACATGAAGTAGAAACACAATATTTAATCTGTTGCTAGGCCAGCTGCAAAGAAAGTTGGTTTACTGTCGGCCAGGCAATTTTTCTCCCCAGAATCTACCATACATATCTATAAGTCAACCATTCGACCATGGTTAGAATATTACTGCAGCATATAGTCTGGTGATCAGTCACTTACCCACCACTTTGAAGTTGACTTCGTCTGCCTTTTATATAAATATTCCATGACGAGTTCGAATGACTTCTTTTCCAAGGTACCTAGGCTCTTTAATTTTAATCGCAGTGCTAAACTGGCAACAAGATCTCATTAATTCAGAGTTGAAATGACTAGATGTAACCGTAGGTTCTATGCTAACAGTTTCTTTTTTTGCACTTCCCGTATGTTGAACTCTCTTCGGGCTCCTTGCTTCCCTGGCAACGTCTCATCTTGTTAGAGTAGAGATGGCTAGATGTAATCGTAAGTTCTATGCTAACAGTTTTTTTCTCGTACTCCTCGTATGTGGGATTCTCTTCAGGCTCTTTGCTTCACTGGTAAGATCTCATCTTGTTAGAAATGAAATTACTAGATGTAACCGTAAGTTCTATGCTAACAGTTTTTTTCTCGTACTCCTCGTATGTGGAACTCTCTTCAGGCTCTTTGCTTCCCTTGTAAGGTCTCGTCTTGTTAGAATTGAAATTACTAGATGTAACCGTAAGTTCTATGCTAACAGTTTTTTTCCTCGCCCTTCTCGTATGTGGAACTCTCTTCAGGCCCTTTGCTTCACTGGTAAGGTCTCATCTTGTTAGAAATGAAATTACTAGATGTCACCGTAAGTTCTATGCTAACAGTTTTTTTCCTCGCACTTCTCGTATGTGGAACTCTCTTCAGGCTCTTTGCTTCCCTGGTAAGGTCTCGTCTTGTTAGAATTGAAATTACTAGATGTAACCGTAAGTTCTATGCTAACAGTTTTTTTCCTCGCACTTCTCGTATGTGGAACTCTCTTCAGGCTCTTTGCTTCCCTGGTAAGGTCTCGTCTTGTTAGAATTGAAATTACTAGATGTAACCGTAAGTTCTATGCTAACAGTGTTTGTTCACGCTTTTCTCACTTGTGGAACTCTCTTCCGGTTCCTTGCTTTCTTGTCAACATTCATTTTCAAAAATTCAAAAAAATGTAACTTACTATCTACTATCTTCATGATTACATTTTTTGTCATCACTCATTAGTAATGTTTCTCTTTCTAATCCTTTCCCACCCAGTAACCTCTTGTGGCTTTGTGGATATACTACCTTGCTAGATTTTTTTAAAAATTCAGAAATTTTAAATGAAAAAGCCATGAAAATATTATGGCTGCTGAGAATGACTAATCTTTTTTTCACTAAAATATGTATTATATAATACATAATATATAATACATAATATATAATACATAATATATAATATATAATATATAATACATAATATATAATATATAATAAATATCCAGGGCACTTCGAATTGGTTAGTAAACTTGTTTCGCTAGATCAATTAAAACTGTAGTAGTGTGTTCGATCTTCAACGAGTGTTCTTTAATTTCGACCTTGTGCAACATCTAAGATAGGCGTAGTAAATCATTATATCAGAAGTGTCTGAGACGATAATCACTTGCGGAAACAATTTGAATATTGTAAATAATGAACTCGCCATTTTCTGTTTCCTACAACTTCATTCTTGTAGGTGGCCTTGAACATTTCGAACGAATATTAAACTATTTACTTAATTATTTACTTTATTTACATTGTTCGGACTATTATCCTCATCTGTATTGCCACACTCATGACGTTTTGGCCGTTGTACGCTCCGGTCTTCTTCAGGGATCGGAATTTCGAACCAATCCTTTATTTCGTCCACCAGGGTAGATTTTTCTAGTTTCACGTGCTGCGCCTCTTCCGGACATCTCAGTAGCAGTTATTTCTCTTTAACTCAACTTTCCAAGTTTCAACCAACTTAAATTTTATCCTGTGAGTAATGTGTCCTTGAGGACATCAGTGTATGAATTTTGGAGACTTAACATCTTAGTAGCCAATTTTACCAGTGTTTATGTTACAATTCGGTGTAACTATTGTTTTCCTTGATCATTCCGTATTACTGGTTATCATATTGTGTCCCCGTCTATGTCTGACCGGCTCAGGGGTATTAGCTCATGCTTAGTCTTATGGAGACTTACCCATATGACACATGAACTCGTCCAAGCTATATATATAAGTAGAAATTCTGCTTTGTAATAAGAGAAGAGTAAGAGTAAGAGAAACAGAAAGAGTGGAATATATTCCAGCTGAGGCTGGATTTTGATTCATTTATCTTTCACTTGCGTCTTTTTCCTTGGACAGAGTGCGGCTTAGTTGCATGTCTGTTCTCGGACAGACATGCAGCTGATAAAAATTATACTGAAGAATGTCAAACCCCAAGGGGCCATTCCCCTAGGCTTTATCGTTTCCTAGGGGGTTCTGAGTTTATAGCTCTGCGTCTGAGGCGTCCCGAAAAGGGGAATTGCTGAGGGGGGTTTGGGGAATTTACTGCAAATAAACCCACTTAAAAACTGACCTTTTGTCGCATTCGTTGCATGGTGGGTGCAATAGTAGATACCCAGAGTACGAGTAAGAGAGGCAGAGAGAGCGAAATCTTTACCAGCATAACACTGACAGCCATGCTAATAATCGTTCATTTGTACATGTTTGTATTACTGTTTTTAAATCAGGCGCAGAAGAAAAAACGAGTGGATGACTGAAGAGATTCTCAACATGATGCAAAGGAGGCAGAAAATGTTATCAAGACATGGAACGGAGTACATGGAGCTACACAAGGAAATAAGGAGTAAATGCAGACAGGCTAAAGAGGAATGGCTAAATGACAAATGTGCAGAAGTAGAAAGACCGAGCAGATATAATAAAGCAGACATACATAAAGAAATAAAAGAACTGGCAGGAAAAAAAAACATGCTCTTCAAAATGGATGTATAAAATCCAAGAATGGAACAATCATATTGAAGAAAGAGGAAATACTCCAACGATGGGAAGAATATATAAAAGCTCTCTTCCACGACAAGTGAGAGCAACCAATAATACGGAAAGATGAGGACGGACCGGAAATATTAATGTGTAAATAGCCAAACTGAATAGAAACAAAGCAGCTGGATCAGATGGAATAGTCATAGAGCTGCTGATAGCCCTGGAAGATTTCGGCATACAGAAAATTACAGAAATAATAAATGAAATTTATAATGGTGGTGTAATACCAGATGACCTCAGCAAGTCGATCTTCATAGCGCTGTCTAAGAAGCCAGCAGCAAACGAGTGCGAATTCCATAGAACCATCAGTTTGATGAGTAACAAAACTGATCGTCCGAATCCTGATGAGTAGATCGAGAAACAGAATCAAACCAGAGATAGAACGAGAACAGTGCGGTTTCGTCAAAGACACTGGAACAAGGAACGCCATATTTATGAAAGGGCAATACAAATGAAGAAGAAATTGTACCTATGTTTTATTGATTATGCAAAGTCGTTTGATAAAATACGCCACGAAGAATTGATGGAGATGTTTGGCAGCCTCGACATATTTGGGAAAGACCTAACAGTAATCAAGAATTTCTACTAACAGCAAACTGCTTGCATACGGACAGGTAACGAATTCAGCAGTTATACAAAGATTGAAAGGGGCGTGAAATCTATTCAACTTATACAGCAAGACTATTCTGAGAACCCTAGAAGTTATGCCAGGATTTGTCATCGAAGACCACAATCTAAGCAACCTAAGGTACGCAGATGATACAGTGCTGATAGCAGACACAAAAAGAAAACTACAAGCTCTCCTACAGAAGGTAGCTGAAGAGAGTGACAAGAAAGGACTGCAAATAAACTGCAAGAAAACCGAATGCATGGTCATCAGCAACAAGGGCAGCCCAAAATGCCAATTACAGGTGAGGGACTCTAAAATCAAGTAGGTACAGAAATTTAAATACCTAGGAAGTGTTCTAACAGAAGACGGAGTGTGCGACACTGAGATCCGAAGGCGAATTGGCATGGCGAAAGAAGCATTTCAGAAGTTGAATAAATATTAAGAAACAGGACAATTTCACTAGAAACAAAGAGGAGAGTACTGAATCGCTATGTGATATCGGTTCTTCAATATGGCAGTGAATGTTGGACAATATCTTCGAAGATGAAGGAAAAACTTGAAGCACCAGAAATGTGACTCTACAGAAGGATGCTGCGGATATTGTGGACCGAGCTTGTAAGCAATGACGAAGTTTTGGAAAGGATGTAGACGAAAAGGAAATTAATACTGAGCATCAGGAAGAGACAACTAAAGTTCCTGGGACATGCAATGAGGAAGGAGGGCTTGGATAACCTGTTACTAACAGGCCAGATAGAGGGAAAATGAGACAAGGGAAAGCAGCTGATAACATATTTGAAGGACCTGATCAGGTGGATGACGGAACGAGGGTTTCATGATGCAACAAGAGAAACCGTGCTAAGAGCCACCAGGGACAGAAAGATGTGGAAGCCATGATCGCCTAAGTCCTTAAAGAACATGGCACATAAAAGAAGGAAGAAGAATATATTTCACACTATTCCGTTTTTGTGTCTTTATTTCTGGCTCCAACGGACCACAACAACTTGGGATTAGGTCACAACAACTTGGCGACGAGGATTCTTGCGGACTCTTGAGAACTCTAAAAGGACAGCGTGGAAAATGTCAGTATTTGTTTAACATTGTACGCACGGAAATCTTCGTTACGCTTTGTTATCTTCAACATTATTTGGTGATTCAGAAAAGGAAACTGAACGAAAAGAAAAAGTTCTATTTTCGTCGCATTTTTTTCTACTCAACAATAATTGATAATACAGAAAAGGAAACCAAGCGAAAAAAAAGTGTAATTAACTTACACTGAACTTGAACGCAAGCCGCTAAACTACGAGAATTCATGTTTTCGAGGAAAAAAAAACACCCGTGATTTTTTAAGTGAGTAAGAAATTAAATTTATTTTTTATTTACTTTCACTTATCTACTATTTTCGTTTTACTGAATGAGTAAGAAGCTAAAGTTATCTTGTTATTCAAAGAAAATAAAAAATTTTCATTTGAATTTATTTTGTATTTGGGTAATCCTGTAAAAAAGAGACACGTATAAACATGGATGAATTTAAATTTGCTCTGCTTGAATTTCTTAAGATCCAACTTGAACAGCAAAACCAACAGGAGCTTAAATGGCAAGAAAAGCAACTTGAAATTCAAAAGCAATCTGCGAAAGAACGACTTGAATTTCAAAAACAAACTGAAGTCAAACATCAGAAAAATCGATTAAACTCAACAAGAGCAAAGAAACTTGCTTAAAGTGGCAAACTGAGTACAAATTAAAATTCGTTCTCACAAAGCACGATCTGGGGCGCCATAAACACTTTTACATATTCTCGGATGAGGATATAACCTTTGCCTCCTATTTTTAAAGACTCGAGAATTTATACGATACAGATTGCATAAATTGGTCCGACTCTAAGTAAGTTCGATTTCTCTGAAATGTGGGCACCACAAAGCACACTAAATTTGTGAATTATATTTTACCACGTAAAACAAGCGAATTGACATTCACTGAAGTGGTTACACTTTTTACAGAACTTTTTAGTCCTAAAACTTCACTCTTTCATAAGAGCTGGAAATGTATGATTTTAACCAATAAACATAGTGAAGATTTCACTTCATTCGCGTCGGTCGTGAACAAGTTTTGCGACGACTTCAAACTGTCAGAATTGAGTGCAAATAATTTCATTTGTCTGATATTTTTTCAGAGACTCTCCAGCTTAGGAGACTTAGCATATGCTTAGTGTTATGGGGACTTACCCATATGACACATGAACTCGCCCAAGCTATATATAAGTAGCGGTTCTGCTTTGTAGAAGTAGAGAGTAAGAGTAAGGGAGACAGAGAGAGGGAGAGAGAGAGGAATCTATACCAGCATAACTCTGACAGTCGTGCTAATAATGATTCATTGGCATATGTTTGCACTACTGTCTTTTAAATATATTACACTATTCCGTCTTGTGTCTTTATTTTTGGCTCCAACGGACCTCAACAACTTAGTGATGAGGTCAGAACACTAAGCATATGCGCTGATTCTTTACGTTTCCGCATTTTCCAGTGATGTTCTCGGTCTATTGTTGCAGCCTCACCCCATAGGAGACGGTGATCTTCCTTTTAACTTTAGTTTGAATTCCGGTTCAAAATTCCAAACATCTGAAGAAGGCCGTCGCGTACAACGGTCGAAAAGGTCATGAATATGAAAACAAAATGTAAATAGTGTAAATAGTTACAATGCCTCATTTCAGAAATACAGTCAGATACTGAAGGCCGGAGCGTACAACGATCGAAGCGTTGTGAATATGGCAACAAAGATGAGACTATCACTCAGACCAATGTAAATATTGAAAATAATTACAATAACTAATTTAAAAAATAGAGATGGATATTGTAGCTCTTCATAAGTTTTATCTTTTTGTTATTTCTCCCAAACCCTATTCTACCATATATTTACTCAAGCTCATCAAGTGTGTTAAGCGCTGCTCTTTTCTGTCCCTCTTTTTCTCAATCTGTCCTGTGTGTGTGAGATTTTCCAGATCCTCCTTCCTCATTACGTGCCCCAGAAATTTTAACTACCTCTTCCTGATATTAACTATGAGTTTCAATCTTGTTTCTATTTTCTCATCCATGGTATCCTCAGCATCCTTCTGTAAATCCAGATTTCTGTCTCTTTCTCATCTAAGAGGAAATTGTCCAGCATCCGCTGCCATACAGGAGGTAGATATCATATAATATTTCAATACACTTTTTCTTTGTTTCTAACAAACTTTTTCTGTCCCTTAATACGCTGCTTAGGTTTTGGAATACATCTTTGACCATTCCAATACGTCTTCGGATCTCAGTGTCGCACTTTCGGTCTTCTGTTGGAAAACATTCCAGATATTTAGATTTTCTAATTGTTTGATTTTAGTATACACGATTTGTAAATCGCAGTTTGTGTTCACCATTTTTCTAACAGTTATGCATGAGATTGTGAAACCAACCCATTAGTACATGTTATCCAACCTTTTAGAGAAAAGGTTACTGAAATTGTAAGGAAACCTTTTTTATATTAATACAAATCCCAATAGCCACTCAAATATACACGATTTGTAATTTGGATAACTCCTAAAAGCTAAACGGGAAGTGGTAAAAAACAGTTACTACTCTAAAATCTAACAAAAATAAATCTTCTTTATTATAATGAAGACCAGTATATATATATATATATATATATATATATATATATATATATATATATATATATTATTAAAAGTACATTAAGCCACGGAAATTACTATGTTCCGAGATTTCTATGTCGTCATCAGGCAATGTTGGATGTAGGGTGTGAAAATAATTTACATCTAAATCATTTTCACGACCCACATCCAACATTGCCTGACGACGAGATTTTATCTTGAAACATACAATTTTCCGTGTCGCAATGTACTTTTAATTCATAATTATATGATTACATTATGCGACACAATATTTATTGTACTGAGCACTGTTTATAAAAAAAATAAATGCCAAGGAATTCAAAATCGTAAAACCTTGTGTCCTCTTTACCTGGATATATATATATATATATATCTTTCTTATCAAACTCATGAAGAGAGACAGACAATAGCGAGCAGGGTCGACTCAGTTCATTCTCTTTACTACCAGTTATTAAACTTTACTACCTGTTATCATTGCTCTTGCCACATTTTTGCTCTTTAACTATGCCTTATTATTTTATTTTTTCGCAATAATGTCATCAAGCACTGAAGAATACACACATATATATATATATATATATATATATATATATATATATATATATATATATATTATAATTGTTGCGACGTAGCTCGAACACGTGACATACGGTTTACAATATATAAAGGACTAATATCGAGTAGCGGCAGTGGAGTCGGCAGCTGACGGCTAGCACGGTTGTTGTCTACTCAGCTCACAAGTTGTTGCCACCTAACACGGACGTATATTACTGTATCTACCGAGAGTAAACGTATTGCTTACTTATAACTGTGTATTGTCATTCATCCAC
>JBBBDQ010000175.1:3277500-3420000 GCA_037127315.1 Ascarosepion bandense | reverse complement strand
CGTAGGCGATCATGGCTTTCCGTGTGTGTGTTTGTGTGTGTGTGTGTGTTTGTGTGTGTGTGTGTGCGTGTGTCACAAGTGGGATGTGGCGAGAGCCTGACTGATCTATCGTTATATCCATGAAGAGTGCTCGGACGAACTACATGCCTCTTTCCGCAAAGCCTAACCTTCATGGCTAGGACACACTATGACACACCACATTCCCGCCTTATTCCATTTGAACAGCTTTTTCCTGCGAACTGTTGCTCTGTGGAACCGACACCCAAAAGGATGTTTCCTCGGTCATAATAATCAGAACCTGTTCAAAACTGGAGATAACCATTTTACCTTTTTCTTCTTCTATGTGCCTTGTCCTTTCAGTACGTAGGCGATCATGACTTTTTATGTTTCCCTATCCCTGGTGGCTCTTAACATGTTTTTTCCTGTTACCCCATGCAACTCCCGTTCTGTCATCCACCTGCTCAATCCCTTCAAATGTTTTCTGCTGCTTTCCCCTGTCTCTTTTCCCTCTTTCTGGCCTGTGAGTATCAAATTCTCCAAGCCCTCCTTCCTCATTGCTCGTCCCAGGAACTTCAGCTCTATTTTCCTGATGCTCAGTATTGATTTTCTTTTCATTTCAATCCTTTCCAAAACCTCATCATTGCTCACATGCTCGATCCATGATATTCGCAGCATCCTGTAAACCACATTTTAGTTGCTTTAAGTTTGTCCTTTGTCTTTGATGATATTGTCCAGCATTCACTGCCATATTGAAGAACTGACATCACATAGCAATCCAGTACTTTTTTCTTTGTTTCTGTCTCTGAATACTTTACTCAGCTTTTGGAATGCGTCCTTTGCCATGCTAATTCGACTTTGAATCTCTGTGTCGCACTTTGTCCCTACTCTCCGTATATACTACTCCTTAACGTAACCCTCTACTTCGAATGCCTTATACAAGGTGAACTTTACTGAGTAAACAAAAAACAAACAAACAAACTAAAAGCTGAATATATAATTATTATTAAATAATATTAAATTCAAGTATTGTTTATTATACTTAACTTTATTCTGTCACAAGGATAAATTAGGTGAGTTAGATATTTCAGGCGGTTGGTAAATATTCAATTATTTCTGCCATCAAGCATGTTGAATAATTAATGACAAATGACAAATTTCATCTTCATATTTACGAAGCTTTAATTAGCATATCACATAGGGAAATAGAAGAGATGGTGTCAGATCGAAATTAATTTGATTTAGTAACATGTGTTTTGAATTATTAAAGGAAACAACCCCTAAATAAATATTTTTAAAATCATTTTCCACCAATGGGGATAGAACGGGTGAAAGAGAACGAGAAAACTTTAGTGAGAAGTGAAGAGAAAGGTCTATAAGGGAACAGAATTCAGGAAGAGAGAAGATATACATTAGATGTAGCACAAGGCCAAAAGTAGGGAGCACCCAGTGAGGAGAGAACTCACTTTTTCTTTCTTTCAGGTGCTGTGTTTCTTCAGAACGTTCGCGATCATGACGCTCCACATCTTCTAGCTCTTCATATATTTTGTCTCGTTATTTCTCTCAAACCCTATTCTGCCATCCATTTACTTAAACTCGTCAAGTATGACAAGCGCTGTTTTCTCCTGTCTTTCTTTGTCTTATCCGCCCTGTGAGTATCAGATTCTCCTAGCGCCTTTTCTTCATTACGTGTCCCAGAAACTTCAACTGTCTCTTCCTGATGTTAAGTATAAATTTTTTTTTGTTTTTTTTTCATTATTTCCAAAAGCACGTCGTGTTTGGTTCAGGGTATCCTCAGCATCCTTCTGTAGAACCACATATCTGTTTTTTTAAGTCCTTCATGTTTGAGGAGATTGTTCAGCATTCACTGACATACTGAATGACAGATATCGCATAACAGTCTATGATCGTTTTCTTTGTTTCCAAAGAAATTTCCGTCTGCCAATATTCTAATCAGCTTTTGGAATGCTTTATTGGTCATGCCAATACGCCTTCGGATTTCAGTTTCAGACTTTCCATCTCCTGTTAGAAAGAACACTTCCCAGGTATCTAAATTTATGTACTTGCGTGATTTTAGTATTCTTCTTCTATGTGCCCTGTCCCTTCAGGACGTAGGCGATCATGGCTTTCCATGTTTCCCTATCCCTGGTGGCTCTGAGCACGCCTTCTTCTGTTACGCCATGCAATCCTCGTTCCGTCATCCACCAGATTAGGTCCTTCAAATATGTCATCCGTTGCTTTCCCCTATCTCTTTTTCCCTCTATCTGGCCTGTTAGTGTCATATTCTCCAAGCCCTCCTTCCTCATTGCGTGTCCCAGGAACTTCAGCTGTCTCTTCCTGATGCTCAGTATCAATTTCCATTTGGTTTCCATCATTTCCAATACCTCATCATTGCTCACATGCTCGATCCATGATATTCGCAGCATCCTTCTGTAGAACCACATTTCAGTCGCTTCAAGTTTTTCCTTCATCTTTGATGATATTGTCCAGTATTTTCTGGCATTTTGAACTCTTCGTTTTGCTGATAAACAAGAATTTAGTTTTCATGTAGGTTATGTTTATTCCTTTGTGTGTAGGGAGAGGTTAGCTGTTCTGTATTCTTTGAGTAAACAGAGGGTAGCGAGGTGGTTGGCTATCCAAAACGGAATGTAGGTCGAAAAAAAGTTAGTAACAAAAACAAAAATACATTATTAAAGGCAGAGAGAGAAAATAAAAAAAAAACGATTTGACAGCTTACCGAGCAGGTCACACTGAAATTTGAGTGAAATATTACGGAAGATGTTTATTCCTTTGTTCCTGATGTTAAGTTTAAGATTCCTTTTTGTTTTTCATTCTCTCCAAAACCTCGTCGCTGCTCACATTTTCGGTTCCTGGTGTTTCTGTAAAAATATATCCATTTTGAATTTCTCATTCGTTTTGGATGAGATTGTCTAGCATTTGCTGTCAAACAGGAAGACAGATATCACGTAACAGTCCATACTCTCTTATTTGTTTCCAACGAACTACTCAATCGTAATTGATCAAGCGGAAAAGCTTGTTAACCATTACCCAACGTCGAAGTGTTTAAAGTTTTTAATATCTTAGGTGAAAGGAAAGGAAGTAATCGGAAGGTATTTTCACAGGTGAAAAGTATTAGATAAGAAACTATTAAAAATATACTTGAGAGTTACATCAAGCTGTTTCAACAGTAAAATGATGAGACCTACTTGCCAGTCCTGTAGCACGTTTAAAATTATGAAGTTGAGGCACTAAAAGAAAAAAAATTAGAACAGCTGTCACAAAAATATTTGTAAAAAGACAAAGGAAAGTCACGTTACGTCGGTGGGAAAGTGACTGAAGTCGAGTTGCCAGATCAGGATCGATTACATTGCAGACCATTCTGTGAATTTCGTGCTACAAGTAGAAAAAGGATTTTACAAAGCTAAATGGAATTACTATCAAAACCGGATAAAATAAATTTACACAAATTTGATTATAGAAGGAATTAAAAAAGAAATATATAATTCGTTTATTATCTAACAAGCCATATAGTAAACTATTAAGTGTAGCTGATATGTAACACAAGGCCGAAAGTATGGAGCACCCAGTGAGGACTGAACTCACCACGCAGTCGTAATTGATCTAGCGAGAAAAGTTTGCTAGACATGAAACCCCTCTGAAGTGACGGTACATCAAACTATATTGTTTAAATGGGAAAAATCCCAATGAAAAGGGTTGGATGAAGTTTAATGATACGAAAAGGGTATTGAAAATTAATCATCCTTTTAAAAAATATTTCCAAAATTAAATCTAATTTTTAGTCCTTTTATAAATTTGGGAAACGAGAAAGTCAGAGAATTTTTCCCTAATTTTGTATAAGTTTAATTTACTGTGAATTAAATGTCTAATGATAGAATTAGTTAATTCGTTAATGATTAGCGCTCCCGTTTTGGGGTCGAAGATTATTATTGTGTTATAGGTAGAAATCTGTAAAGCAGCAATTAATACTGTTTTTGTAGAAGAGTATAATTATACCGTTTTTTCTGGAAAGGTATAATTTTACAGACCTTTTTGTCTAGAAAAGTATCGGAAGCGTATAATTATCACCGGTCTTTTTTCTAGAGAAAATCTTTATACCTTTATTTTTAGAAACGTATAATTGTTATCAGTTTTTTCTAGAAACTTAAAAGTAAAACCAGCTTTTATTCATAAACCTATAATTATTACCGTTTTTTTCTAGAAACGTATGATTATTACCGACTAGAATTAAGCTAGAAAGGTATAACTAGTACCGGCCCTTTTTAAAGAAACTATGCGTTGTGGTACAGTGGATATCGGCTCGGAACGAGAAACCGGGGAGCCGAGTTCGAATTCCAGTTGAATCCATTGTATTCACTTATACGCAAATACCCTTGGGAAAGGTATGAATCCGTCTCTTCCTTCCAGTTATGGGTTAAATAGCAGGACAGATTGGGTTCTATAGCCTTGGTCGGCCACCAGTCTACCACAGAAAGCAATGGCAATCCACTGCGGGATAATCTTCTGCCCAGTCAGTCATGTTTCTTTGAAGACATGATCGCCCAAGCGTGTATCACGTATGGCACTTAACTGACTGATAATTAATACTAGATTTTATTTTCTTTTAGAAATAATTACGCGTTTTATGGTCATTATATGTTAAATTCTTTAAACAATAAGAATTCTTTATTGACTGATAATAAGTCGAGAGCATTGTTCAAATGAAGCATCAAAATGTTTAAAGAAGATAAAACACTGCTAAATGTATAAATTCGAATCAAGTTAAATGTAGTACAAAGCAGTTCCGTTCTAAGCAATTTTCATTTAATCGGCGTCCTGGGAATGACGATAAACTGTATCCGGCATCAAAGCCTCTGGTTGGGAGGTTTTTAGGAGCGTGGAGCCACCTCTTAATTGATGTTGTTTCCAAGTCCACCCTGATTCGGGATGATAGCACCTGTTAGGGTCCCAGCTATGAGCAAATAGTTAACCCACAAACTGGGGTCAAAACAGTATGAAAGTGTAAAAATAGACTTTTATACTAAAAATTCCCGAAATACTTTTTTGGAGAAGAAAATATTAACCCTAACCCTACCTTTTAGAAGAAAATCAAAGGAAAAATATTACAATTAATATTTTTGGAGAAAAAACTGCTTTTCAAAAATATAAAACTAGAAGATATTTTGAGTTTTATAAAAATAAAAAATACTTTTTCTTCAAAATCTGGCTAAACGTACTTTATCACGATAAACAAGCATTTTTTAAAAAAAACTCAAAAATTATAAAAATACCCTAAAGCTCCAACTTTTTGGCATTAAATAACCAACAATATGTTGTTAGACAAAACTCAAACTCATAAAATTGGGTTTCTTAACTAAAGAAGAAATTCGTTTTAATGGCGCGTGCTTGTTATCCATCACAAGAAAAAAAAAGAAAGAAAAGATTACTACGCTTCTATACGCTTTTATATAATCGTTGCCTTCTAGCAAATATTTGTGAAGATTAAAGGATAACTTGCTTATTTGTACAGAAGATAACATGCTTTTAAATAACAAACTCAATCAGTACTATAAAAAAAATGTTGCAACAATTTACCAACGGGATAATAGACTTACGTAAAAGATCAATATTCGTAATCTTGCCTTTGGCGCCATTTCATTATGCCTGTTGCCGGTGAGATTTGCAAACCTACCTTATGTCACCAACGGGTTGGCGGAGGACTATCAAATATTTTTTAAATAACTATCAGTGCGTGTGAATTTCGTTAATTTGGTAAATTTTCGTTTTATGTGCCGACGGCTTTATCCAAAATAGCATTATTTCTGTGCAAATGTATATGCTGAACTCAAATCAACAATTAGTTATTGAAGAAACTTACCTTTTTTGCTTTGAAAGTCCATAAAAAAACGAACTATATCTTGCACTTTTTCTCTCCCGTAACTCTCACGAAGTCATGTAATTAACTGCAGAATGACGTTCTACGTAGGCAACAAGTTTCGGCCGATCTTTGGTCGATTTTCTTCCTTTACTGAAACATCCGGCGATGTACTTCCTGTCATGAAAGTTATGCGCTATTATATTTCTACGCGTATTATTTTCATGACAATTGTATACCGTTGCAGGTTATCGGAATTTAGCCTTGTGGTACTATAAGTCATAAAATGATTATAAAATCTAGGAAAGCAAATTAAGGCTTTGTAATGTGGGGAGCTTGTAAGTGAGGAATGTCTTTGATGTAGTTTTTGTCTTTGATCGACTTTTTGGATCAAAGTAGCTCATTTGGGATTTCACACTTGTATTTGATTCTGGACTTCCCATTGGCTGGTAAATAAAATTCGCGTAGGCTCGCGAAATGGAAATTTAATATTTGATTAATTTTTATTTTTCATCCGGAACATCTGCGCGAGTTCACCTGCGTACAGACAACTTTTGGTCATTTGTTTTCTGGTCGTTATAGAGCAAACATCCGGTCCATCGCTTTTGCTCGGTATCACCACACCATATTTCACACGTTCTTTTGTTCGTATTCTCACTATTTCTGTAATGAACAAGACATCGTCACTCAACTGGTTTTTAAACTTTTGAACTGCAATTCTTAAATTTTGAACAGATTTCAAATATGACTTTTTTTCCAGGAGCTTATTTTCTCCTTAATCGCGATGTCTTCTTCTATGTGCCATGCCCCTTCATTATGTAGGCAATCATGTCTCTCCGCACCCTCTCATTATGTGCAGATCTTAGTATTTTCTATATTTCTGAGATGAAGTATTGTAATTATTTACATTGTTCGGCATGTTGTCCTCATTTTTGCTGCCATATTCACGACGTTTTGACCATAGTATACACCGAACTTTTTTCAGGTTATTAGAATTTTGAATAGAATCCCTTATTTCGATCGCTCAGGTAGAATGTTCTCGTTCCATAAGTCATACTACTTCCGGATGTCTTAGCTCTATTTAACTCAGCTTTCTTAGGAGATAACTCATGACTACCAAAGAGAAGCTCTACGCAAAAGAGATGGAGATGATATACACCAGTGATTGTAATAAAGGGTTCTGTTCGAAATTCCTAGCACCTGAAGAAGGCCGGAGCGTACAACGACCAAAATGTCGTACAAATGGCAACCTAGATGAGGACAATAGTCCAAATAATGTAAATACTGTAAATACTACCTCATCTCAGAAATATAGACAAATTGAATGATCTATAATTTAAGGTCGTAAAAATGGCAACAAAGATAAGGACAATAGTCCAAATAATGTAAATACTGTAAATACTACCTCAACTCAGAAATATAGACAAATTGAATGATCAATTATTTAAGGTCGTGCAAATGGCAACGAAGATGAGGACAATAATCCGAATAATGTAAATACTGTAAATACTACCTCATCTCAGAAATATAGACAAATTGAATGATCAATTATTTAAGGTTGCACAAATGGCAACAAAGATGAGGACAATAGTCCGAATAATGTGAATACTGTGAATACTATCTCATCTCAGAAGTATAGACAAATTGAATGATCTATTATTTAAGGTCTTACAAATGGTAACAAAGATGAGGACAATCGTCCGAATAATGTAAATACTGTAAATAGTACCTCATCTCAGATCTATAGACAAATTGAATGATATATTATCTAAGGTCGTACAAATGGTAACAAAGATGAGAATAATAGTCTGAATAATGTAAATACTGTAAATACTTCCTCATTTCAGAAATATAGACAAATATCAGCTCTCTAAGATTGCTTGTTTTGTTTGTTTTTTTTTGTTTTTTTTTTTTTGTTTTTTTTCACTACTGCTATAGTCTATATATTATATAACTATAATATAAATATTTTTCATTTAGAAACAACTGCGACCTAGTTTTCTACCTTTTGGCGTCTCAATGCAAAGACTTTGAAATATCAATAATGTTGCTGAAAGGAGAAATCAGAACACGAGGTACAATCTTTTCTTTTTTAAATGTACAAAAGTTGGCAGATTACTAACTGAAATATTAATTTTATTTATGAACAGAAAACACGATCTTTTATGAAGATGACACACCGTGTCAGAACTATTAATAAAAAAAACTGGAACAATGATGTATGAAACCTAAGATGGCCGATGGATAAAGAGTAAAATGTCCTCTTTAAGATTTTTAATTTCAAATCGGGTTGGCAAAGAATTACTTTTATAAACAATGCAAAGTGCAATATGGATAAATAATAAAAATGCCTGTCAGGAGTCTTGTGAATGTCAAGAGAAGGGTCACAGCCGGAACACATGTGATGCCGGTTGTTTTTTCTCGATAAAAAGGCAGGCCTTAAGTTGTTAGATGGAGTTAGTTGTGGGCTGCTGAGGGGGCATTTTGGTCCAAGACTGAGTTGCCAGAAGAGGAGTTGAGGTTTTGACTCTTGGAATGTAGTCGAACTGAGTTGAGAGACGTCAGAGATTGAATGAAAACGTCTGTGTTTCTGATGCTAAGACCGAAGAGGTGAATTGCTTCCGCTAACGTCTAATTACCGCTTCTGCTACTACTACTACTACTACTACTACTACTACTACCATTGAGAACGGGACCGTCGACGGCTGGAGTAGTTGCGTTAAGAACGAACCAAAAATGGTTAAACGAAAGCCACATCTCTCTTTTACAGAAATTATTTGAAGTATTTTTTGTTTGGTTATAGTTCACTAGCAGTATAGCCCGGTGTTGCTCGGGTGTAATGAAAGCTTTAAAACTAATCCATGGTCCTGGGGCTCAGACTCTTTGGACGATGGCACGAAAGACTAAAAAGCAATTGTTGTTTCCAGTTAAAGCGAAACGGTAGACTGAAAGAAAAATGAATGGATATAAGTCAAATTTTGATTTCCTGGTATCGATATCAAATTTTCTGCATTATTGTAAGAACTGCAACCTTGAAACTTCTGAATATCGTTGCTTCTGTCTTTTTCTATGAGTGTATAAAATATGATTAAAATCGGACCACTCCTTCTATAACCCGATTTTTTCGATTATCGATTTTCGATATTTATTGGGGATACCTCGACACAAACTTAGCTAAGAACACTCACAGACGCTTATAGTACAACTATGTAAAGTTTCAAGAAAATCGGTTCAGCCGTTTCGGAGTCTATAGGTAACGGATACACACACAGAGACACACACACACAAAGTTCCATTTATAAAGAAGTTTAAATAGATATAGAAGAGACATTCAACTTTTTGCAGCAAGTGTTGTTTTTTTGGTTTGTTTTATTTTGTTTTTTGTTGTTGTTGCTTTTTTTTTTTGCTTTTTGTAATTATAAATATAAACTTTTGTCTTTCCAAAATCGAAACTGACTTGCTCATATTTATTTTTCTGCTAACACGATTCTTACCCGACGAATTTTCAGGTGGACCAACGGGTAGCTTTAGATTTCTACGATCTGATAACTGCTCTCCATGATAAAAAATCACAACGTGGCTGGAGGGTGGCATGAAATCGACATTTAGAACCGTAAGCTAAAGTCTAACCTGTAATACTGGACCATACAAGACCAACGGCCAGTCTTGTGGAGTACATCGTTTCAGTGGGGGTCAGGATAAGATTTACACAGCTATAACTCAGTTTGATTGAAATTTTGTTTTTTCTGAACTTTTTGGAAAGTGTCTATTGATTAGTTTACAAAACATTTATTCTGTTTTGGTTTTTACTTCAAAGTTAAATGGTAGTTTGAACCAAATAATGCTTCGATTTTTGTTATGATGTTTTTAATTGTCTGCTTGGTTGGGGATTGTATTTTAAAATGTTTTGCTGGCCAGATTTTTTAGGGCATCTTCATAGTTTTTTCTTTTCATTAAAGATTGCCTTTTTTAACAAATTTTTAATAGTCTTTGCTCTATTCCTTTACGGATGTGCTTCATTATGCTTGTGAGATGGCTGGATCTTGTGTTTACGTAATTTAAAGTTTCGTTTGCTTTCATATATGGAGAGACACTGTCAGTTTGTGAATTAAATTCTACATTTAAATATTGGTCTACCTTCTCATTTGTTTCAACTACTATTTCATAATCTAGATCTTTAAAGTGTTTGTTAAGCATTTTCTTTGCTTTCTTCTTTTTATTGTTGACTTTAAAAAGATTTTTTGCAAGTTATTGTAAATCGCCTGAAGACACCAAAAGACAGAAAACTAGGTCACGAAAACTAGGTCACGAAAACTAGGTCACGAAAACTAGGTCACGTTTCCAGATAAAAAATATTCAAAATTTCTACAATATAATTTTATTGAACACTTTTTAATACAACTGTGAACTGGTCTAATTTAATTATGACCAAAAACTAACTAATTAACTAATTAATGCAACATAAATATATAAATGAAGCCTGCAATGGCTGAAATGCCGAGAACATGGCAATAAATATGAGAACAACAGTCTGAACAACTTAAATAATGTAAATAGTTCTTAGAACTATTTGACGTTTTACCATCCATCCACGTCCGTTCTCAAATCGATTTACTATACCTCCCAGTTTCTGTTCTAGAATCCATTCGCTCAAGCTAATCAGGTAGGTAGCTCTCCTACCTTCTTTATTCATTTTTGCTTTCAAAATGTCGAATATTTATCTACTTCCCTGTATAGGCGGAATGAGGCAGAAATTTACTTTAAAGTGGGGTCTAGACCCTTGGAAAAGGTATTAATCCGTCTCGTCCCTCCAGTTATGGAGTAAATAATAGAACAGATTTGGTTCTATAGCCTTAGCTGACAGCTAGTCTACCGCAGAAAGCAATGGCAACCTGCTGCGGGATAATTTTCTGCCCAGTCAGTTATATCTTTTTCGAGTCATGATCACCCAAAAGCGTATATCCGGTATGGCACTTAACTGACTGACTGACTGACTCCAACCCTTTAAGCCCGGTCAAAAATATCTCATAGACCGTGCACAAGGCAGAGTCGGGACTCCTGTTGATTTTCCCCAGACGAAGCTCTACCCTTCAGCGGAGCCTTGTCTAGGTTCCTACTGCCTGAAAGCATTGCGGAAGACAGCTGCCAACCAGTCAGCGTCGAGAAATATCTTGCGAGTTTGAAATTCTCCACTCTCACCTTCCGTATTATGTTTGCATCAAGCATGAGCTGATCCTAACCACGACAATCATTTCAGTTTCACTGCTTATAACTTTCAGAAATTATCAATCCTTAATTTCTGTCTGTTATTTTTGCAAAGAAAAACCATTATTTACATTATTTACGCGCTGACGATATTCATTATCTTTGTTTTTTGTTTTCACAACGTTTCTAGCATTGTGTTCTCCGGCCTTCATTAGGTGTTTCTTGTTCAGAGAAACAGTCACGAGACTATAGCCTCGTGAATTAAAGCGTTTGTTCGTGAATTTGACGACATAGTTATCGTGAGTTCAATCCCTAAACTGGGCAGTGTGTACTTAGACTCAGAGGAAACGGGGCGAGAGATAACCGAGCAGTACTATCCCCGAACATGAACAGTGAAAGTAGAACAGTTTACCTCCATACGTTAAATGTGTTACTCGGATCGACAATCCCTGGGTGAAGGCTGGAGGGCGCAAAAGCAGACAAGGACACTAAAATAGGTGCAAATAATGTAAATAGTATCGAATATTATCCGGACAGTCAAATTTCTGGTTTGTATGAGGAAATATTGAAAAGTTCTGACTTGGGCAATTACTCAAAATAAATATCTCCGTGATCAAATATGAGAATATTTATTTTAGGCAACAATAAGATCAATAACTTTTCAACACCCAAACAAACACAATAATTTGGTTGTCTTCTTTTTCAGATTATTCATATTTGTAAACTCTCAAAAAGTTTAAAATATTTAATTATCTTCATATTTTAATTTTTTTAATTCTTCATTTGTATCTAAATTTTAATTCCTGAGTTGTATTCAATTTACTTTTAGTTCCTCATTTGTATGTAATTTTTTAAATCCTGATTTGTATTTAAATTTAAATTTTTGATTTGTATTTTATTTTTTTTGAATCCTTGACTTTTATTTAATTTTTTGATTCCTCACTTGTATTTTATTTTTAATTACACATTTGCATTTAATTTTTTAATTCCTGATTTGTATTTATTTTTGGGTTTTTGAAATTTCTGATTTCTATTTATTTTTTGAATTTTGACTTGTATTTACTTTTTAATTACTCATTTGTATTTAATTTTTTAATTCTTGATTTGTTTTTATTTTTTGAAATTATTTATTTTTTAAATTCCCGATTTGTATTTATTTTTATTTTTTAATTACTCATTTGTATTTATTTTTTAATTTTTTGAATTCATGATTTATGTTTAATATATTTTTAATTTTTTTATTCTTTAATTCTTGAGTTGTATTTAATTTTGTTATTCATCATTTTTTATATTTAAGCTTTTTGTTTTGTTTTTTTTCATGTCTGTTTCTTCCTCCATTTTGTTTTTGTTTTCGGGTTTTTTCTTTCTTTTTCCCTTTTGTTTAATTTTTTTAATTATTTATCTTTCATTTTTTTTTTACTTCTTAATTTCTAGTTTTTAATCGTTTTTCTTTTTATAGCTTTTATACTTTTTATTTATTTTGTTTTCACTTATCTTTTATTTTAATCTTTTTTATTTTCTTTTTCATTTTCTGTTGTTTTTTGTTTTTTTCTTCTATATTTTACATTTTGAAACTTCATTTTAATTTTCCTAAATTTTTCTTTTTTCCGTCTTTTCATATTTTTTCTTTTCCCTAATTTTACCTTTTTAATTTTTTAAATTTTCATTTTCTTGAAGTTTTCAATTATCTTAGATTTTTTCTTTTTTTTTTACTTTTCTTTTTTTTAATAACATTCATTTTCTATTTGTTTTTTTTTAATTTCCTTTTTTCTTGCTTTTTTCGTTTTCATTTTTTCTCCATTTTGACTTTTCTTTTTTTCTGACTTTTTCTTTCATTCTTTCATTTTTTTCTTTATTTTTCTTTTCTTTTTTGCAGACTTTTTCTTTTTTCATGCCTTTTTCTGTTTTCCTTTTATTTTTCATTTTTGACTTTTCTTTTTTGCTGACTTTCTCTTTCGTTTTCTCTTTATTTTATTTTTTTTAACATTTTCTTTTTTCTTGCATTTTTGTTTTCATTTTTATATTCCAATTGTTTTTGCTGTAATTGCTTTTTGCATTTGTTTATATTGTTTAGTTTTTATTTTGTTAGTTTTTACTCGATTTCTTTTTTGACCTTCTTTAGGCTTTTTGTGATTTTATTTCTGATACACCCCCCTCCGTGTGTGCGTGTGTCAACGTTTGTCGGGAAAAGGAATTTGTTTTAGGGAACATGGACCTGCTGTTAAATTGATTAGCAGGAGTATAAAATAGGAAATATTCGTAAAGGTTGTTTCCCTTCCGGGAAAACAGCAGGAAATGGAAATGTCCATGGAAGTGAAGTTCTGATCATCAGAAAAGAATGCAGGGCAAATGTACTTCAGTAAAGACTGACGGTGAAAAAAAGAAAGCGGAAGCAAAAGACAGTAAAAAATGTTGTGAAGTTGGAGAAGAGGAATATATTTTTAAAAATGGCAGAAACAGGTCGTAAAAAATATGTGTAAAAACCCTTCAACGTCATAAAAATAAAAAATATTACTCAACCACATGACGATGCGAACTCGTTTTTTATGAATTCCAAAAGATGAATAAATTGGTAAATTGAGAGATTGAGAGATAGATATAACACGTGGAAGAAAAAGAGAGTCTAGAAAAATCGACAAAAAAGAAAGATGCGTAATCGGCATCATGATAGACGGATTTCTTACCCTCAGAAGAAAACGATATTCGAGTCTACGATTTTGAATGGTTATGTTCTGGGCAGCAAACCTCTTGCACAACTATTCCAACTTGAAAGATTGAAACATAATCTTCTTCACCCTATGCCCTTTCTATTTGGTTATAATTTGGACTAAACTCAGTTTCGTAAATATTAAGAAACGAAAAAGACAGAGAAAAAGAAAGAGAGAAAGAAAGAAAAACTAAGACGAGGAAGAAAAAGAATGATGAGAGAACAATCCAAAAAAGAGGGCAAAAACATCTGAATTCATATATATATATATATATATATATATATATATATATATATAAAATGGAAAAGTCCAGAAAAGGGAGAAAAACATCTGAACACACACACACACACACACACACACACACACACACACACATATATATATATATATATATATATAAAGGAAGACTTCAGAAAAGAGAGCAAAACATCTGAATATATATATATATATATATATATATATATATGTATGTATGTTTGTATGTATTTAGATGTTTTTCTCTCTTTTCTGTTCTTTTCTCTTCGTCTTTATTTTAGCGTATTTTCAAAAGTCGTATGATACACGAACATATTTATTATTTATTAATCGTCTTACCCTAAGCAAGGCGGTAACGCCACTGATGTGCAGGGGCAACATATGAGAAAAAGATTAGATAGGAGGAGAGTAAAGAGAAAGACGAACCAGTTACAGGGGTTGTCAGATAAAGGAGAAAGTTAAGGATGGGAATACAGGCATGATGACAGCAACAAAGGGAGAGAGAAAGGAAAAGGATAAAGTAGCAAGGCGGTAACGCCACTGATGCGCAGGGAGCAACATATGAGAAAAGGATTAGATAGGAGGAGAGTAAAGAGAAAGACGAACCAGTTACAGAGGGTGTCAGAGAAAGGGCAAGAGAAGGATGGAAATACAGGTGTGAAGACAGTTGTGAAGGGAGAGAGAAAGGAAAAGATATACAGAACTAGAGTGAAGTGGTTAAAAGATCATTATTGACATTGCCTTTAAATTTCTGGAGGTTGTAGCCGCCAGGAAACCAGAATATGGAAAAGAGTTCCACAGGCGGGAAGTGCATGAAAAGAAGCTGCTGGAGTATAATTATCGGCTGCATTTGCTAGATCTAACCGTGAATGGGTGGGACCCAGTTGCCAGGCTGGTTGCATGAGTAAACTCATGTGGCAGGGGCACCATTGACTTAAGTTTGTCGGAGCAGAAGCCATGAAAATATTTATAGAACAGACAGAGGAAAGTCACAACTTGTTGGTCAGAAAGTGGCTGGAGTCGAGCCGCCAAGTCGGTACCTATCACATTACTGATTCTCCTTTGGAGCCTATCGAGAACACTGAGATGAAGAGCGAGGGCACCTGACCACAGCAGTATCCCATGCCCGGATGGATGGTTGATTTGTATGTGTGCAAGATGGATTCAGGCGGAAAAAATATCCTGGCCTGGCACAGTGATCCAACCTTTCTAACAGTGGATTTTGCTACTGACTCAATGTATTGGTTTCACTTGAAATCGAAAGATAGGGTAAGGCCAAGATATATTCTATTTGCGATACACGTTGTACTCGATTCCTAAAGTTTTTCACCCCCCACAAGTTCGAGTACTTCGAGGTCTTGCAGGTGGCTTTTCTTTTAAGAACGCGTAGCTCTGAAATTTTCAACTTCTATCAGTATTGATTTTCCATCCGGAATATCATTGCCACGTAACATGAAATGAGCATGAAAAACTCTATGTTGCTTTTTAATCAGTTCACCCCCAAGTAAGGTGATAATGCCACTGAGATTGACCGACATTGCAGCACATTTCATTAAATGCAAGAGGAAAAGATTTCATTTTTCATATTTCATAAATATGTAACCGATTTAAACATATTTTCAACTAAATAACTCGTCTAGCCATCTGGAAAGTTCCATTTTCATTTACCATTTCAAACACTCGGGTTTAATGTTTTAACAATGAACTGAATCAAAATATAAACAGACGTTGATTCTCCTTGATCATTAATTAAATAAAAGCTCTTAATGTATGCGGTTCGGGTGCCAATCAAAACTAAAGAAAATACCCACCACATTTTAAAGGTTGACAATGTTCCTTAAACAAAGGCTACAGTGTTTTTTTTTTTGTTCTTTTTTTTTTTTGTTTGGTTATCAAATTGACATTCGCCAAATCTTGGCCTTCATTTGCCATACACTGTTATAAGCGATTTCTATAGTTTTCCACCACCCGGAAGTTCGAATGCTTTGAGGTCTTCCAAATAGAATTCTTTTAAGCACTGAACCCGTTGCCCTGAAATTGTCAAACCATATCACTATCGATTTTTTATCCGGAACAACATCATTCCGACGTAACTTGAAATTTGCATGAAAAACTCTGTTTCTTCTTAATCAGTTCACCCCAGAAAATGTGATAATGTAACTAAGATCGGCCGAAATTGTCTAATAGTAGTTACGCTTTTCGTTATCAGACTGAGTGATATGATATGTACATTGGGTTTCGGCTGAACCCGTTGCCCTGAAGTTGTCAAACCATATCACTACCGATTTTTTATCCGGAACAACATCATTCCGACAAAACTTGAAATTAGCATGAAAACGTCTATGTTTCTTTTTTATCAATTCACCCCAAGAAAGGTGATAATGTCACTAAGATTGACCGAAATTATCTAATAGCAGCACATTTCATTAAATACAAGAGTAAAATATTTCGTTTTGCCTATTTCATAAATATTTAACTGATTTAAATATATTTTCAAATACATAACTCTTTTAACTATCCGACAGATTCCATTTTTGATCTGTCATTGCAAACACTCGGTTTTTGTAAATATTCAATGTTTTAATGATGAACTGAATTAAAATATAAACAGAGAGGTGAATCCTCCTTGATCGTAAATGAAATAAAAGCTCCTAACGTATGTAGTTCGAGTATTCCCAAAACTAAAGAAACTACCCACCACGTTTTGGAGGCTGACAAGATCAAGGTAACTGCTATTAAAAAATCTATTTTACTTTTTTTTTTAAGTTTCTTTTAATCAGCTCATCACAAGAAAGTTGACAGTGCCACTAAGAATGATCGAAATTATCTTATGGCAGCACATTTCATTAAATACAAGATGAAAAATATTTCGTTTAGTCTATTTCATAAATATCTAATTGATTTAAATATATTTTCAAAGACATAAATCTTCCAAATATCCGACAGATTTCAAACTGAATCAAAATATAAACAGGAGTGAATCCTCCTTGATCGTAAATAAAGTAAAAGCTCCTGGCGTATACGGTTCGACTGCCTCTAAAAACTAAACAAAATAATTGTCTATATTTCTGAGATTAAGTAGTATTTACACTATTTACATTATTCGGACTATTGTCCTCATCTTTGTTGTAATTTGTACGACGTTTCGGTCGTTGTATGCTCCGGCTTTCATCAGGTGCTAGGAGTTTCGAAAGGAACCTTTTATTACAATCAGTGGGGTATATTATCTCTATCACTTGCGTAGAGCCTCTTCTGGTAGTCATGAGTTATCTTCCTCTAACCCTGTAGGTTACTTGTTCACCACTGCTGTAGCCTGGTATTGAACTCACAACTCTTTGGGTCAAGTCACAGGAACTTACCAACGTCTATATCCACGAGGCCATGTGCTCTTAAGACGTTGGTGAGTTCAATACCAGGCTACAGGAGTGCTGAACAAGTAACTTACAGTGTTAGAGGGAGATAAAGAAAATATCCCCCAGGTTTTGGAAGTAAAATATGTTTTACAAGTTCCGTTCCGTTCATTTAGGTTAATGCCACTGGAAAAGGCATGAAGCTATCTTCCCCTAGTTATAGTTTAAATAGTATGTCTCTGATAGTAGCTAGTCTAGATGAAGGACAAATCATAATTAAAACGTTAAGAACGTTAAGGATAATTGTTTGAAGATTTCTTGTCACTCTATGTACAATTTTTTTATCACTTTTTCTAAAAATTGTGGCTGATTCTTCACACAGTTTCAACAGAATTATTATATCTTCTGTTTTCTTTGTTCTAAGCTGATCACTTAAACCCTCACATGCCGAAATTGACGGAAGTATCCACTTTCTATATAAATATGTATTGAAAGAAATGTAAATGACAACATACTGTTAATACTGACTTTCGTACATTTGAATGCTTTACAGTAATATAACAACACCTTAATTTACGAACAAAACGAAACAGCCGAAAGAATAGGAATGACAAACATATTTTGTTTCTACGTCTATTGAACAGGTGAAGAGGCTCATCCCTTGTTCCCTATTTAGGATGTGGTTTCCGGCTTTCTCTTTTCCAATCTTTTCACTCTTACGTAGCCCACTGCGCATCGGTGGCGTTACCGCCTTGCTCGGGGTGATATGATTAAAATAAAAAGAAGGTTTTATACGGCTAAGTCATAATCAAAATTGTTTTTTTTTATAAGCGTTTCACCCCGAGCAAGGCATGTCACTGCCACTACTGCGCAGGGGGCTACGTAGAGTGGAGAAAGGATGACTAAATATAGGAAATGTCAGAGGGTGGGTGATAGGCGGGTAAGGATACAAAGAATGAGGGTTGGGTAGATGAGAGTGTTCTGAGAATAGTTGGGAGCTAGTGTGATAGGAGGTGTCTATTGGCCCTACATTTAAACACCTGGAGATTGTAACTGTCGGGAAAGCAGACCTGTGGAAGGGAGTTCCACAGGCGGGAAGCGCGAGAAAAGAAGCTGTTGGAGTAGAATTTACGGTTACATCTTATTTGTTTGACTGTAAAAGGGTGGGACCTAGTTGCTAATCTAGTATCTCGTGTAAATTCGTGCTTAGGCGGCACCAGTGATCTAAGCTCATCGGAGCAGAAGCCATGAAAGTATTTGTAGAAGAGGCACAGGGAAGCCACATCACGCCGGTGAGAGAGTGGTTGCAGCCGGTCTGCCAAGTCAGTATCAACCACGTTACAGATCCTCCTTTGTATTTTGTCAAGAAGCCCAAGGAGAGCAGCAGGGGCACCCGACCAGATATGGCAGCAATATTCAATACACGGGCGGATGGTAGATTTGTATATGTGCAGAATAGATTCAGGTGGGAAAAACTTCCGGGCCCTGCACAGGGAGCCGACTTTCATAGCAGCAGATTTCGCAATGGATTCAATATAGTCATTCCATTTGAGGTCCGCCGAAAGTGTATATAGACATTGACATTTATCCCACGCGGAGAAACAATAAAGGCTTACACAATAAAAAGTGTTAAAAGTAAACGAAAAGACAGGGTTTTACTTTGTTATAATTACCAACGGCAATTAGGTCTGATGGAGATTATAGATAATCCATATTTAGGATTTTAGATTTAAGCGAGCAACGTTTACTTTCCATGGCATTACAGAGGACATATATAAAATGATGGGAAGAGGCAAATTTAGCTTCACCCCGTTTCGAGGGTTCCTGGCTAAAAAATAAAAAATAAAAAAAAACAACTGCATGGTTTGACTCCTAGAAGCTGACAGAAAGACTGACCACTGTGATCACTATGAAATGACGTCGCTAAGCGGCCGTCACGTCAGCCAAGTGACTCCATCTCGACCAAAAGAAGATAATCGCCTTTTGTATTCCTCCGCTACATTATCCGAGAGTACACCATCTGAGGTCGAAAAAGCCATGTAATGACGTAATAACTCTCTCGTGTGCACACTTGAAGCGTTTGAGCTTTTAGATGGTGAAAAGATACAACTTGTTCACGTCTCTACTAAGGTAGCGATGTGCGTAGCTGGGGGACGGCATGATCAGTCAGTTAAGTGTCATACGTGATACACGCTTGGGCGATCATGTCTCGAAAGAGACATGACTGACTGGGCAGAAGATTATCCCGCAGTAGGTTGCGATTACTTTCTGCGGTAGACTGGTTGCCAACCAAGGCTATATAACCCAATCTGTCCTGCTATTTAACCCATAACTGGAAGGAAGAGACGGATTAATACCTTTCCCAAAGGTATTTACGCGTAAGTGAATATAATGAATGGATTCAGCTGGGATTCGAACTCGGCTTCCCTTACCCTAACTTCTAATCCTATCCCTAACCATAACCCTAACTCTTACCTTCTTTTTCTATATGCCGTGTCTCTTCAGGACGTAGGTGATTATGGACTTCAACATCTCTCCCCCTTTTATTTCTTCACACCCCTTTTTGTGTTCTACCGCTCAACCCCCTCTCCAGGACCCATCTGCTCAAGTCTATCAAGTATGTAAAGCGTTGCTTTCCCTTGTTTCTATCCGTTACTCGAGCATCAGATTCTCCAAGCCCTCTTTTATCATTCAATCAGTTAAGTTCCATACGTGATACATGCTTGGGCGATCATGTCTCGAACGAGACATGACTGACTGGGCAGAAGATTATCCCGCAGTAGGTTGCGATTACTTTCTGCGGTAGACTGGCTGCCAACCAAGGCTATATAATCCAGTCTGTCCTGTTATTTAACCCATAACTGGAAGGAAGAGACGCGCAAATACATTTCCCAAGGGTATTTGCGCGTGAGAGAATGCAACAAATTCAACTGGTATTCGAACTCGGCTCCTCGATTTCTCGTTCCGAACCAATATTCACTGCACCACAAAACGGATGAAACAAGTCCTAATCGCATGACCGACTGTGTGTACATCGTCGGTTTCAACCTGACCTCTTTTAGAGTATGCGTTCACTGTACCCAGGCTCAAGGCCTAATAAAGTGTTGTGTGGTACTACGATTCTCACCTTTGGTGTTTGTGGATAGATAGTCAAAAAGCGACGTCAAAGTCCACCACTTCTTCATAACGTTTTGCTTCCATTCCCACTACAGCAATACAATTTACTTCTTCAATAACATTATGCCTACTACCGTTATGTTCGTGCTAATTTACGTAATTTTTAAACAAAAATCCACCCCCAGCTCTTATTGCATCATACCTTTTCATTTACTTTCAGTTCTAAGAAAAATATCATTTAGAATCGCGAAACGGTTTTGATACAAATTCTAAGATTTCATTAAAATTATAATTATCCAATAGAAGGCGGACCTGAAGGAGACTACCACCACCTTTAAATTTTTTTTCATTTTTTTTCATACTTTTTCATACATTTCCGATTATCAAATAAAATTTGGAAAAATTTCAATATTTAAACAATTTTAGATGGGTGCTCAGTTTCTCATACAACGTTATAGTAAATTGATCCTCCATTTTGGGACCACTCGCGTTGGGGTCGCTTTATTTTTTGGGTTTTTTTTGGGTTTTTTTTGGAGACGAGTTGTTGCTCTTGTTTTTATCTTTTTCAAGTTTTCTTCATTTCTTACGATGGCATCTTCCTCGGAAGTTCCAAGAATGGCTTCATTCAAATAGTTAGCAAAGGATTCAGTTGTTGAATATGCGCAAGCAAAAAAGTTACACACAGGGTCGATTTATAAGGTTGTATGATGAAAAACTGTACCCCCACGACCACCATTTTGTCAAATGTTGAAATTTTTACAAATTTTAAGGTTTAATCGATAAGATTGCACTGAAAATATTTTTTTAAAATTGATAATCAACAAATTTACAGGTGGTGGTAATGTCTTACCGGCAAGTGGTTCTAAAATGGATGATCGATTTACTATAACGTTATATGAAAAAATGAGCCCCCGCCAAAATTGTTTAAATAATCAAATTTTTCCAAATTGTTTTTTTTTTGTCAATCGGAAAGTGTAGGGTGTAATCAATAAGACTGCACTGAAAAAAGTAAAAAAAAAAATTAATAATCAACAAATTTACAGGTGTAATATCGTCCCGGCAAGTGGTTCCAAAATCGAGGATCAATTTACTATAACGTTATATGAAAAACTGAGTCCCTGCACAAAATGGTTTAAATAATCAAATTTTTCCAAATTTTTTTGTCAATCGGAAAGTTTAAGGTGTAATCGATAAGATTGCACTGAAAAAAGTAAAAAAAAAAAACAAAAGCAAATGAAAAACAACAAATTTAAAGATGGTGGTAGTCTTCTTCAGGTCCGTCCAGGAGAGTAATAGTGAATTGGAATAATGTTTCAATCGTACACAGTGTCTCCTTTTCTCATCATATGACAAGGAGAAAAAAATCAAAACATGCTTCTTGTGAACAAGATTCTATTTACTATTGGAAGCCATTGGCGATGTCATGTAGGAATATAAAATTGCATATGGATACTTATTTCAGTGATTAAATGGTGTATCGACAATTTCACAATTTTTCGACAGAGACAGGTCTATCTCTATCTTAAAAAAATAGGAAAAACGTTAAGAATGCACACGTAACATTTCGCGACGAAGCATATCTAAGGAGTCATTATCAATCGTAGCCGCTTCGTTTAATAGAAGCGTTCTTTTAAGCCCATTCACATTTTAATCAGGTAAAAAAAAACACAAAAATTTACACAAATAACACAAGTAAACAATAGCAGTGCTATAATTTTAAATACTATGTCAATCGTTATTTTCTGTCTCTTTGAATCACATTCTTTATTGGCATCTCTCCTTAATAATTTTTGTTTTGGCGAAACTTCGCCTGAAAGTTGTAGTGACCCGTTTGGCCGGAAGTAAAACACGGAACACAGGAAGTAGGTTCAAAACAGCGTATTAGTATAACAAGAACATAGATACAAATAAGTGTTAGTAATCAGTAAATAGGAATAAGTGAGTCCTAACGGTAGAGATACGCTGCTTATTGGCTGATTAGGAGTTGGCTTTAACTGCGGGATAGCTATCGTCAACTGCCGTACTTAACTGCCATTAACTGCGTACTTGACTACATATCGAAAGTCACTATATATAACAAGAGGAAGAGTCCATAAGAGGGTACCATAACAGGGTACCATAAGAGGGTACCATAACACTTACTCGATCACTACGATCTTAAACTGTTCAATTCTAAGGTTAATCATTATCTTTCACAAAGGTTCTCATAAACTCTGCTTGTTACTCTGTCGCGCTCTACCTCGAGGGCCCTTAAACAGAGTAAACATTGCAGAAACAGAAACAAGTCTTATAGCTCCTCATGCTCTTCAGATTGCTGTTAATATGCAAGGTTGATTTTTTCCACAAAAGGAACCATTAACTCACTTCTGTCAGTTAAGTGCCATACGTGATACACGCTTTGGGTGATCATGTCTCGAAAGAGACATGACTGACTGGGAAGAAGTTTTTATCCACAGTAGGTTGGCATTACTTTCTGCGGTAGACTGGTTGCCAACCAAGGCTATATAACCTAATCTTTTCTGTTATTTAACCCACAGCTGGATGGAAAATACGGATTAACACATTTCCCAAAGGTATTTGCGCGTAAGTGAATGCAATGAATTCAATTTGAATTCGACTCGTCTCTCCGATTTCTCCTTTCGAGCCAATATCCACTACACCACGACGTACATTTAATTCACTTACTAAAAGTATTTTCAGTTTACCTTTTCGGATCACAAGTTAAGGGCACTGCTATAATTCGATTGATTATAAACCCAGATTCCTCAGATAAGTTTCTAATTCTGACTGTGCTAATTTCATTACAATCGCTGTTGAGATTAAGAATATATGATACATTTTATTTAACACCTTTAACCTTTTCCGAAGTGCATTTATTTCTCAAGTTTCAAGTTTAAATGAAACATAAATTTAAATTCAATTTTACATCTACCCAACCATATTAATCCATTTCAAACATATTCTGATTAGATTATGCTCGGGTAATGGGATACAGACATTTTTACTCATTTTGGTTGTATCTGTGGAAACTGGGTGTAATAAAATTCTGGAAAATGCCAAATATATTGCAAATATAATTGCAAGGATGAAGTAATAAGTTGTGATAACACTCAAAGCGTAATACTAATAAATTACGATAAGGAAATTCATGAACGAAAAGTTAAGTAGGTATTTTTCAGCAGTGATTTTTAATATTATATTTAGCTGTGAAGTTCACACTGAATATGTGAGTAAAGAAGAAGTAACAGTTGGCATTTCTTGGATATATAATGAGGAAAAACGGGTTGTAGAATTTGTCACTCACAAGGAATGCAAGCGAGACAAATAACCTGCTTAACAAGTTTGTGCCAGTATATAACTGAACAGAGATTAGGAAGTATAGCAATGAAATAAAAGTTACTAAGAGTTACAACGAATATGCATTTATAGCATTCCTTGTTCCGGTGTCTTTGATGAACCCGCACTGTTCTTGTCCTATCTCTGGTTTGATTCTGCTGCACGCTCTGTTCATCAAAATCCGGATGATGGGTTTTGTTATGTGGCTCATTAATTTTATTAAAAACTCTAAAAATTTTGTATTAGATCTCCGGCGCGAATGCCAAACAGTAAAATAAATCATTTCCAAATTTCTAGCGAAGTGAATTCCGTCATAGTGCTCATTTTCTAAAAGGATATGCCCAATGGACCCTACTGTGCAGCCGACAAAATCAAAAATAAAGAACCCACATATTTGTCTATATTTCTGAGATGAGGTAGTATTTACAGTATTTACATTATTCGTACTATAGTCCTCGTCTTTGTTGCCATTTGAACGACGTTTATTAACAGATCATCCTGTTTGTATATATTTCTGAGGCGAGGTAGCATTTCCAGCATTTACATTATTCGGACTGTTTTCCTCATCTTTGTTGCCATTTGTACGACGTTTAATAATAGAACATTTTATTTGTCTGTATTTCTGAGATGAGTAGGAATTACACTATTTACATTATTCGGACTATTGTCCTCATCTTTCTTGCTATTTGTACGACGTTTAATAATAGATCATTTTATTTGTCTATATTTCTGAGATGAGGTAGTATTTACAGTATTTACATTATTCGGACTATTGTCCTCATCTTTCTTGCTATTTGTACGACGTTTCGGCCGTTGTATGCTCCGGATTTGTTCAGGTGTTAGGAATTTCGAACCCAATTTATTACAATCACTGGGGTCTGTAGCAGTGGTGAACAAGAAAATTGCAGGGTTAGAGGGAGATAACTCATGACTTCGAATCGAAACTTTACACAAAGAATGTATTTCATATACCCCAGTGATTGTAATAAAGGGTTCGGTTCGAAATTCCTTGCACCTGAAGAAGACCGGAGCGTACAACGGCCGAAAAGCCGTACAAATGTTAACAAAGATGAGGACAATAGTCCGAAAAATGTAAATACTACTTCATCTCAGAAATATAGACAAATAGCATGATCTATCTTTTAACGTTATACAAATGGAAACAAAAATGAGGACAATAGTACGAATAATGTAAATACTGTAAACAACTCCCAGGTATGAAATTAAAAATATACTATTTACTCATCACATCCTGTATTTATGTGGTAGCGGATGTGTGTGTGTGTGTGTGTGTGTGTGTGTGTGTGTGTGTGTGTGTGTGCGTGCGTGTGTGTGTGTGTGTTTTGATTGAATGACTCCGAAATAAAAGCAGGGAAAGAAAGGCAAGAACACAAAGAAGCAAAACTTCACCCATTATGTCTTAATCATAGAGACACTGTGTCCTCAAGATAACACATTCCGATGCGCAGCTGTAAGTGAACGACTCGGGGAGCTGCAAATGACATCGAGTGAAAAAAAAAAAAAGACAGAGAAAAGGAGGGAAAAGAGAAGGAAGAGGCAGGCCGACTTCGACGCGAAATAATTTGGTTACGAATTAATAGAACTCTCTTCTACAACAACGCAAAACGACATGGTTTTAGCCGGGAAAAAGGCTGGGAATAATAGTAGAAACTGGAAATCGACTAAGATGGCAGCCGTAATTGCATTTTGAACCCCCGCTGACTTTCATGTCCCAAACTCGATTTATGCAGGAGTAATTCGAATCCGTCAGAGTTTCATAAAAATAGAGTCGAAACAACATACATAATATATATATATATATATATATATATATAGATAGATAGATATTGATACATATCCACGTCTGCAAATAAATCTAACAGATAACACATATATATATATATATATATATATATATATATATATATATATATATATATATATATATATAAGTTGGTGTGTATGTGCGTCTGTATTTGCGAATTTACATATATTGCGATACATATCCATGTCTACAAATAAAACTAGCAGTGGGTTTGCATGTTATTACTAAAATGTTTGCACACACACACACACACACACACACACACACACACACACACACACACATATATATATATATATATATATATATATATATATACATATATACGAATGGAAGTTTGTCTCTGGATATATTGTTATTTTTTGTATTTTAACTCATTTTCGAACGCATATACAAATATATATATATATAATATATTAGTTATATATAAAAAAACTTCAACACATACGCATATATATATGTGTGCGTGTGTGTGCGTGTGTGTGCGTCTGTGTGTGTGTGTGTGTGTGTGTGTGTTAAGTTTCTTTTCTTGCGTTTATATTTTTTTAACTTATCTCCACGCAAATCGAAAGACAGAAGACTAAAATCAGAAAAAAATGCGCATCTACATTTGCATATTTAGTGAGTTATTATGTGCCAAATCATATTCTAGTTTTGCATGCTTATATATATATATATATATATATATGTATATATATATATATATATATATATATATATATATATATATATATATATATATATATATATATATATATATATATATATATATATATATATATATATATATATATATATATATATATATATAAATTCCGTGAGTCAATTTTCTGTCGAATTTTGACAGTTCTTATCAATCTGTCATATCAATTTTAGCGTTCTTCTCAATTTGTTTCTCCGCTTCTGCTGTCTGACTGTCCCATGATGCACCTCGAAACCCTCCCACCTCCGCCATTCCCGTTGTACTTATCGTCAGACCAATTAGTCAACTAACTGCATCGACCACGAAGCAACGTCAACAGTCACTTCGCATAATATACTCTCCCTCACCGTTACCCTCTCTCTGCACACACACACACACACGCACACATACACACACACACACACACACACACACACACACATATATATATATATATATATATATATAGAGAGAGAGAGAGAGAGAGAGAGTGCATTTCGGAAGCAATCCCTCTTTTATCGAAGTTTCATTAAAAACGACTCACAAGTACTACGTGTTATTCCTGTCCGGAAGCTTTCGACTATACATGTAGCCATTGTCAATCTACGTAGTGGCCATGTTCATAGTTGATATTAATGAGTGTTGGCTATAATTTTATATTATTAACTAGCAGTATAGCCCAGCGTTGCTCGGGTGTAATGAAAGCTTTAAAACTAATCCATGGCCCTGACTCTTTGGACGTTAGCACGAAAGACTAAAATGCAATAGTTGTTTCCAGTTAAAGCGAAACCATAGACTGAAAGAAAAATGAATGGATGTAAGTCAAATTTTGATTTCCTGGTATCGATAGCAAATAAGTTTTTTTCGTCGTAAATTGAATTTTGAAGGCTAAATAAGTCCTCTGAGTAAATGGTATCATGGCTGAGACTAAGAACTACAATTATACTTACTTAGAGCCAAACCCGAAGCAAAAACTAAAATAAAAAGGCTGAAAAAATACAGACATACAGGCAGATAAACAGACACACACACACAAACATCTTGCCTTTTATATATATATATATTATGGATTTTCTGCAGTATTGTAAGAACTGCAACTTTGAAACTTCTGAATATCGTTTCTTATGTCTTTGTCTATGAGTGTATCAAATTTGATTAAAATCGGATTACTCCTTCTATAACCCGATTTTTTCGATTATCGATTTTCGATATTTATCGGGGGTACTTCAACACAAAATCTAGCTAAGAACACTCGCAGACGGTTATAGTACAACTGTGTAAATTTTCAAGAAAATCGGTTCAGCCTTTTAGGAGTCTATAGATAACGGACACACACACATACACATACACACAGAGACAAAGTTCTATTCATAAGTAAGTGTAGATAGATAATGCTTCTATTATTTTTAGACTGTTTTTTTATATGTGATTGTGTCATTACTATTGAGTATGTTGCTGTTAAAATTTGGTAGGGTTCCATGTGTATTTAAATGAGACGTAATTGAGCTATCGTCAGAGAAACAGAACGTAAGTCTACTCGTTAAGAATGTTGTAGCATATCCAATAAAATTATTTATGAATTTGGATTTTTTTTTTAATCATATCACCCCGGGCAAGGCGGTAAGGCCACTGGTGTGCAGGAGGCTACGTAAGAGTGAAAAGATTGGAAAAGAGAAAGCCGGAAACCACATCCTAAACAGGGAACAAGGGATGAGCCTCTACACCTGTTCAATAGACGTGGGTGGAGTGTGAACCGGGCGACAGTTCAGTCTATCTACTCCAATTGAACAAAAAATAAGGAAAAGTGAAAAGATTGGAAAAGAGAAATGATTGATCAGGAACACAGTTCCTTAATGAATTTGGAAATAATACTGGTTTTCTGTAAGTTGGGTCTTGTAGGTGAGTTATTGTTGGACAATTTCTAGATTTTCTATGTCTAGAAAAGAAAATTGTAAGGACACAAACAATCAAATAAAATGCCCATCTATGTTACCTTGTCAGTCGTTTCTAATAAAGCTTGTATATAATAACCAAACAAAATTTTATTATAAGAAATGTTATTAACCACCATTTTATTTAAATTTATTTGTTTGGACATTATTTTTATGGATACTCGTATTTCAGTAAATACTCTATTTTTTTCATAATTAGACAGTATTGAGCTCTCTAGAGAGGAAAATCTTTAAAACAGTTACCACTTGTGCGTTTTACGCGTTATTCCCTAGTAATGAATTGAATTCTCTCGGTGACTGGCTTGTGTATACACCGCTTATATATAACACGCTAGAATTTCCCTTCTCTCATTCTTTGCGCCTATGGCTTAGGGAGTAGAGTCACCGACTGACACCAAATCGGTCGAGTTTCGATCCCAGCCAAAAGCAAGTGGATGTCTAGCCACACTAATGATACGGCGAAACAGGCTTATATGTGGATGACTAATATATATATATATATATATAATCACCAGCCTGAATATTCGAGAAATCTTGTTAGGCAAAAGTCTATCTTCTGACGGGATTAGGACTTGCTACTCACATATACCAAGGAAAAGCCATCAATAGATTTTATGTGTCTTACCACTCGACCACAGAAGATTTCATTATGCAGCGAAGTCGAATTAAGCAGTAAATACATAAGTTCCTGAGTTCTCACAATATTCATATCTGTTCCGGTTTGAATCCCGATGTAAATAATGACAATACAAATCTTATGGTTTTTAATATCAATGATTTCAGCAACAGGGCCATTGATAAATAATTTTTTACATCAAACGACGCTAGAATGCTTTGGTTTGGTTTCGTAGTTTTAAGGATTTGGTGGAATTCGTGAATTGATTGATGCTATAATTAGTAGATATATATGAAGTAATAATAACATTGATGAATTTTGACAGTTGGTATATAGGCATTGGAACCTGAGAAATGATAGGTCGTAATGGGTATCTAGGTCTGTGTATTTTAACATTGTCATATAGGTATCCTGGTTGATAATCACAAATAATTTTGTTAATTTTCATGGATCCTACATCAGTGTTGCGAGAGGTTATGTATTTTTAACGTATTTTTTCGATAATGTTTTGATAATGCCTAAAAGTATAGCTGAAAGAGCTTGAATAAATAAAACATGCGTACGATTTTGATATAATGTATCTACTGAAAAGAAAAAAAACTAAAATCATATGAAAAAAACTTAAGATCATATGAGAACTTGTATATAAAAAGACTTAACGACAGTGCCTTGTCTGTGATTTTTAACAAAACATCCATATATATACTATAGTCATCTGCAGACATATGTTTCGCTGTATTAAAGCTTAACAGTACGGCTTAGACTCCGGTCGCTTCCTAACCCAGGATTGAAACCCGACCGAATTGGCGTCAGTCGGCGATTCTACCCTAGGCCACGAGCGTACAGTAGAAGAAGGCAGGCTTTTTTGCGCGTATTAACACGCCCAATAGCTAGAGTGCTCCAATTCCTTACCGAATGAGCGGTGCGTAAATACCGGTGTAGCTACTGTTTACAAAGTCTCCCACTCTTCCAGAGTGCTCAATCAGGGTGTGAGAGCGTAAATACTATAGTCATCCGCAGACAGATCTGTTTCGCTGTATTACAGCTCATCAGTACGGCTTAGACTCCGGTCGCTTCCTAACCCAGGATTGAAAGTAAGGTTCTATGGTGTAATGGTTAGCACTCTGGACTCTGAATCCAGCGATCCGAGTTTAAATCTCGGTAGAACGTCACCGATCTTATATATATATATATATATATATATATATATATATACTGAACATAAGTTGGATGTTTTTACAAAATCCATTGGTAATATTATATTTCGCGGCTCTCTCATAGAGACCGCTCCTCAGACCAGATTCATACAACAATGAATAGGTTAAAATTATCCAGATAAAAAGTCAAGTAAAAAATCAAGGGGTCTCTATGAAGAAACCGCGTAATATAATATTACCAATGGGTTTATAAAACTTAACCAACTGATGTACTTTATCATAATACTCTGTTATATCTTAACATTGAGTTCTCATTAGATTTAATTCCCTGTGGAATTTACATAACCAAGTACCAAGGATTCTACTTGTTAGACGGATGAATTCTTGTCCCTATTATAAGGACATTTTCAGTAACACCTGTTTTATATCTAAGTGGACATTGACAAGTAATGTTTATGTAATTTATATTCTGAGAAGAAAAAATCATAAGATCATATAGAAAAATATATAAAAACTTAAACATAGCATCTTCTGTGTCATTTTTAATGAAACTTGCCTAATAGAGAGATTGCTACCTAATTACACAATATATATATATATATATATATATATATATCCGAGTGAGTGCAGAACGAAGAAAGATTTTTTTTCACCGTCCAAAACATTAATTTAAAACAGTGCTCGATATATAATGTATAGAGTTGTGAATATTTATTATAAATTATGTTTTAGAACATGTACATAATTGTTTCTATATATGTCCTCTACAATCATATGGTTGTTTCGACATTGGATATCCAACGTCTCCTCAGGAGGAATGAGCAAAAAATGAAATCATCGCCACCTATATTTAGTTCATTGTTATTGTGAGGTTGGTTGGAGTTATTGATAATAAAGGGAACATGTCTTCCGTGTTGACCGTTAGACTTTTGAAGAACTTGGTATGTGAAGTTAAATGGTTAATTAATGCCATTAGCTGTTAGAATGTACGTTTTTATTGGTCGGTTATATCTTCTGGTTAGAATTTCTAATATATATATACATATATTAGAATATATATATATATATTAGAAATATTTTCTTCCTTATATATATATATATATATATATATATATATATATATATATCCAAGTGAATAAGGAAGGAAGAAAATATTAACAACGTTCAAAACATTAATTTAAAACAGTGCTCAATATAGAAATAGAGCTATGAATATTTATTATAAATTATAGTTTAGAACATGTACAAATTACAATCTACTACTAAGCGTAATTTTGTTTCGACATTGAAAGAACAAGAACGCTATTTTTGAAGGGAGATAGAAAATTTGTTTCCTTATATTGGTAAATTTTATGTGAGTGGTAAGGGAGTAGAGAAAGAGAAATCAAAATTGTGGGTTGCATTAAAATTAAAGGCAAGTTTTTTTATATAATAGAGTTCCAACCTAATTTTTTTAGAAAAAAGTTAAATAGGTTACAATCTGTAGTATGAAATAAATGTAAAATGATAGATAGATAGATAGATAGATAGATAGATAGATAGATAGATAGATAAAGTAAGAGATAGATAGATAGATAGATAGATAGATAGATAGATAGATAGATAAAGATAAGAGATAAAGAATAGATAGATAGATAGATAGATAGATAGATAGATAGATAGATAAAGATAGATAGATAGAGATAGATAGATAGATAGATAGATAGATAGATAAAGTAAGAGATATATAGATAGATAGATAGATAGATAGATAGATAGTAAAGAGAGATAGATAGATAGATAGATAGATAGATAGATAGATAGATAGATAGATAAGTAGATAGATAGATAGATAGATAGATAGATAGATAGATAGATAGATAGATAGATAGATAAGATAAGATAGATAGATAGATAGATAGATAGATAGATAGATAGATAGATAGATAGATAGATAGATAGATAGATAAGATAGATAGATAGATAGATAGATAGATAGATAGATAGATAAAGTAAGAGATATATAGATAGATAGATAGATAGATAGATAGATAGATAGATAAAGTAAGAGATAGATAGATAGATAGATAGATAGATAGATAGATAGATAGATAGATAGATAGATAGATAGATAGATAGATAGATAGATAGATAGATAGATAGATAGATAAAGTAAGAGATAGATAGATAGATAGATAGATAGATAGATAGATAGATAGATAGATAGATAGATAGATAGATAGATAGATAGATGATAGATAGATAGATAGATAGATAGATAGATAGATAGAAAAGAAAACGGTATATGAATCATTATATATAAAGAACAGTTTTTGAGGAAAGATGCATGACAAGATAGAAAGTTTCTTTGTGAAGTGTTTTGCCATCAAACACAGATATATATGATAAAATGAAAACAAAAAAGAAAAAGAAAAAACAAAATAGCAAACGAATAGCAATCTAACATTTTTCACTTTATTAAAGCTTTATTAAATCTTCTTCAGAGACCGAGAGAAAATGGATAAAAAAAACAACAAAGAAACAGTATGCTGGTATGTTGTTATTTGGGGTTTAATTCTTATTGGTCAGATATGTGCCACGTGTATTAAAGAAATAGATGATGACTTTTTTATTTTTAAATATATGTGCATGGAATATTTTGGTTGGCAAAGTGTATAATAGTATATGTACAGGTTTGTATAGAAATGCTTGTCTGTTTATGTGCATTTTGGATGGTAACATTAGTTAATATATGTGTATATGTTTATGTGTGCGTATCAACACACGCGTCACGTGTATTAAAGGAATGGAAAATTTTTGGAGAGGGTGTTTTTTAAAAGTGAAATGTTCCAACGGTCAGAGACTTGTTCCCCTATCATTAACCCCCACAAACACCGCTAACAAAACTAAACAAATATAAGGAAAGAATCATTACTTTTCACACCGCCTGATGAGACATTGAAGTTTCAATGTCGAAACAAACGTACCTTTGTCGTGGACATATATAGAAAATTATGTACATGTTCTAAAATATAATTTATAATCAATATTCACAACTCTATATATTAAATATCGAGCACTGTTTTAAATTAATGTTTTGGACTTTGTAAGAATTCTTTCTTTGTTCTGTATTCACTCGGATATATATATATATATATATATATAAAGCTCGTGAAAGTGAACGGACAAAGTAGTGCGGGACCCGTCTGTAGTTGTATTAATATAAAGTCACAAGTCATTGTGACCGAAAGTTTTAAAACGCTGGACTTTTTCAAAACCTTGATCCCACTCGCTTAAAAATACAGAAGGATAAGCAACGGAAATGTGGTTCTACAGAAGGATGCTGAAGATGTCTTGGACAGAACATGTGAGCAACGAAGAGGTTTTGAAGAGAATGCAAACGAAAAGAAAAACTTATACTTGACATCAGGTAAAGATAACTGAGATTTTTAGGACATGTAATGAGAAAAGAAGGCTCGGAGAAACTGATACTCACGGGATAGATAGAGGGAAAGAGAGACAAGGAAAATAACGCGAGACTCACTTGATGAGTATGACCAGGTGGATGGCTGAGCGGAGTGTAGGGTATATAACAAGAGAAAAATATTAAGAGCGATAAGGTATAGGGCAAGCAGAAATCCATGATCGCCCACGTCCTGAAAGGACATGCCACATAAAGAATAAAGAAGATCCTACTGTCTTCCACGCCTCTGTTACTGTTGATAACGCACTCTGCTTTACCCTGCTTTGTCAAGTGAGTGCAACAGGTCGGCTAATCGTTTACTTGTTGACAACATAATTATCATAGCATCATCTACATGCAAAAAGTCTAAAAATAATTGAAGTCTTATCGATAAAAAGAAAAACCTAAAACTAAATAGTATCAACGACGAACACGCTACTGTGTTCGGTACATAACACATATACATTACTCTACATCATACATAACACCACATACATTCTGTTACACATAAAATAACATTCATCTTCCAAAATAGCAAAAAGTACAGCCGAAAGCACTTAGATAAACAAAACATTTGGACAATATATATATATCATTTCACCCCAAGCAAAGCATTCCACTGCCACTATTGCGCAGCGGGTTACATAGGGGAAAGTGATGAGAAAGAGTGGTTAGTTAGAGGAAATGTCGGACGGAGGGCGATAGACGGATGAGGATACCGAGGATGGGGGTTGGGTAGATGGGAAGAGTGTTTGAGAGAATGGATGCGAGTTAGTGCGATAAGAGGTGTCTATTGATCTTACATTTAAATTCCTGGAGATTGTAGCTGTCGGGGCAGTAAGTATATGGAAGGGAATTCCACAGGCGGGAAGTGCAAAAAAAGAAACTGTTAGAGTAGAAATTGCGGTTACATTTTGTTTCACTGTAAAAAGTGAGACCTAGTTGTAAATCTAGAATCTCGTACAAATTGATACCTAGGGGGCACCAGTGATCTAAGTTCATCGGAGCAGAATTGGTGAAAGTATTTATAGAAGAAGCACAGGGAAGCCACATCACGCCAGTAAGAGAGCGACTGCAGCCGGGCTGCCAAGTCGGTAACGATCACATTACAGATTCTCCATTGTATTTTGTGAAAAAACAACGAGGAGAATAGCAGGGGAACCCGACCAGATGTTGCAGCAGTATTCAATACACGGGCGGATGGTAGATTTATATATGTGCAGGATGGACTCAGACGGGAAAAACTTCCGGGCCCTGCACAGAGAACCGACTCTCAAAGCAGCCAATTTAGCAATGGATTCGATATAGTCATTCCACTTGAGGTCCGCTGAGAGTGTGAGGCCAAGGAGGGCGTAGTGTTTTACTCTCAGGGAGGCAAGCCTGTTCTATGCTAATGGTAGATAGGTGCGATTGTATATGATGGTTAATTGATAACAGCTTACCCATTTCTTACCCCAGTCAACCACGAATTGGAGGTCCTTCTCAAGCTCGGCAACGAGGTTCGCTTTGTCGCCCATACCAGATTTTTGATCGAGGCGAGAGTAAACTGTGGTGTCATCGGCGTACATGCCTACTTGGGATATGTCCTCAAAAGAAAAAAAATCATAAGATCACATGAAAAATTGCATAAAAAATTAACCATATTACTTTGTCTGTCATTTTTAAAGAAACCTGCATGATAAATTAGCTATATATCTCCTCTCAGTCACTTACTGATCTACTTTTCTGGGATGATGTCCAAATATATAGCCATTTTCTTTTTCTTTCTCATAATGTTCTTTTTTCGCTAGAGTCCCTTGCCAATCTTCACTTCCGGACAAAAAGCCAATCAGAGCCTTCCTTCGCAGATCCGGTTGGCTTAAGAAAAATGAGCCAATCATACTCGATATGTCTTGTTTGCTTTCGACAAAATAGCCAATCGGAACTCTTTTCTCTAACCCTGTTTTATAGCATCTGCTCATAATTTGTCAGCTTTCTAGTAACGCTGGGTTCGCAGCACTAATCTGTCATCATTCTGATTTTATCTATTCCAAAGCTTTTGAAAACAACATCAACACAGTCTACAAATCTTTCTTAAATACTTATTTCCTTTCGCGTATGACCTGCTATTTTCATTTTGTTCATTTGCATAATTGAAACCAGTTATTCAATGGCGATCTCTGAGCATTAACAGGCAGTATATCTCATCCATCTCTCTTACTTTCAGCAGTAGCTCTATTCCTCCGTTCCACCAGTTCGTAGCATTACAGTTAATAGCCGCTGTGTCACGTACACGGAGTCGAAGCATCCGCATTCCCTTCTTTTTCCATTTGTAAGAAATAAATTCTACTTAGCGGGTTTTCCCAAGAAATTCTACGTTCTGGAAAACTCCCGAGAGTTTTCTTCCCCGATTACTAAAATATTAACATTTTCAAGACTACGGTCAGCCGTTATCTATCCTACATATCCTCATAATTTGTGCACAATCATGTGCGTTGTGGTACAGTGGATAGCGGCTCGGAACGAGAAGCCGGGGAGCCGAGTTCGAATTCCAGCTGAATCCATTGTATTCACTTACGCGCAAATACCCTTGGGAAAGGTATTAATCAGTCTCTTCCTTCCAGTTATGGGTTAAATAGCAGGACAGATTGGGTTCTATAGCCTTGGTCGGCAACCAGTCTACCGCAGAAAGCAATGGCAACCTACTGCGGGATAATCTTCTGCTCAGTCAGTCATGTCTCTTTCGAGACAAGCGTGTATCACGTATGGCACTTAACTGACTGACTTCTCTATAACATCATCATTCAATAACCTTGTATATTGGTTAAACATTTAGCTAAGAATAACGCTGTAAAAGAAGATGAATAATAGACTGATTTAAAATGAACTACAAGTTCCATCAGATCAGACATTTAGGACATGCTATGGCACTTCTACCGAGCTGAATCGACCTCATTTCCCCTTTATTCCAAATGTAAGGAGAAAGTATTTTTTGACAAGCACCTTTGATTTATTGAAGAAACTGATCACGACAATCTCATTTCTGCCAGTCAATGACCAATCTTTTTCTATCTTACATATCCTCATAATCTGAACTTTTCTACTTTTAGATTACTACTCAATCAAGAACCCACTACCTTGACATTCTCTTGAGCCATGTGTTTTTTTTCCAATGATGTTCAACCTTGTACTAGGCTGAGCCATAAAACAATAACAATATAAAGATATGCCTAAGAACTACTCGAGGTAGAGGGATACAGAGTAAGAGGCACCACCTCAAACAAGGTGATAATGCCTCCAAGACGCAGTGGGCGCCAGAAGTGAAAGAGAAAGAAAACGCTTACTTAAGAAGAAACAGGAAACCCTTACCATAAACTGAGAAAAATGGAGAGACCTCTACTCCTGTCTAAAAGACCGGGGTGGTGACTGAACCAGACAATAGGCAAACCTGTCGTTAGATGATATTTTAGTAAATAAAAATTCAACAATACAATCTCAGTTTTATCAAGTCACTAAATGTTAGAATTCTTTAATATATTGATGATAATTTTCTTCTAACTTTTTCAGTCGGATTTTTTCGAAAATGAGTTTTTAAATTTCATGCGACAGTATCACGAACTAGGGTTTTTTGAATGGAAACGGCTATTATCACGATTATCCGTCCTGGTTGGCTGATACACCCACAAGTTATTTCTGCATATATGTGTGTGTGCGTGTGTCTGTCCATACACTTCACTCATAATAACCATATCAGCTTTTCTTTCTTGGCTAGTTTGAATCCATCAGTACCAGAGTATTTTATTCTTTTTATTGTTTAAGACGGCCCCTAATTTTTTTCTATCTCTCTCTGTATTTTTTTTTTCAAGTTTTTGTATGAGGTCCCGAAATTGTTTGCGCAAGTATCAGTGTATCACTTTTAAAACTTGGCCATTCGTGTTTTATATTGCATTCGGGTTAGTTTACAGGTTTCACTTTTTATACTGTTTACAGTGCCATCTATTTTTCCATTTTCCTACTCGGTTTTATAATTGTTACTGGCTTCACATATTATTTATTCTTTTTGTCCATTCATTTTGAAAACTATGAATTTACCCATACAACAACTTCGTTCTTTTTGTGTTCTTATTGTCTCTTATTTTTATTTTCTTGTTAATTTTTTTTTCACTTTCTTTTCCTGTGATCGATTCCTTATCTATAACTTCTTTCCTTGAGCTTTCTTTTCATATTTTTGGCGTTTCTCTTTGTCTTTCTCCTTTTTCAGTTTAAAAGGCATTTTTCACATCTATTTTTGCTTTTTTTAAACAATATTATTCTGCCATTTTTTGCAACCATTCGTATCCAAGTGAGGTCATATCAGTTCAACGCTTTCATTTTTAATGCAATCTGTCACGACATTTCTTACAAGATCCTTCATTCAAACCAAAAAATTATTCTTTCTTTCACTCGAAACTTCCTTTAAGAACATTCACAAAATTGCAAACAGTAACTATGAGATCAAGCAGGAATTTAAACACAATAGGAAGAATACAAATTTGGATTTAAAAATATTTTGTTTGGTGAACTTTTATTAATAAATTATTGAAAATTTTTCATAAACTTTTCGTATAAAAGATTTATTTAAGACATGGCAACGTTTTCTACAAATTATTTCTTCTTTTTAAAATATATCAGAGATCATTTTATCTTTTTTGATTAGTCGAGGTAATACAATAAACATGGATGACATATTTCATCTATTTTGCCATATAGCGTGTAGCAATAAAATCTCTGACTTTTTATACGACTATTGGTGCAGTGTTAGTGATGTTTTGGTAATTAGTAATGGCCTCTTTATGTAACTACACTGCGTGCCAGAATTATATGCAAATCGATTTTTATGTTCTAACTCCAACAGTTTTCAATAAAAATTAGTGAAACTTGGCACGTTATATGATAACACTAACACATGTGCAGATCTAAACTTCTAAGCTAATCTGTGCAATAGTAAACAAATGGCATCAATTCTAGTGACTTCCAGCCTGTTTCAGCGTGCCAACTTTATATGCAAATCATTGCTAAAGCGTCAAATATGGTGAAATGGTGACAGAAAATTAGAACATTGATTATTTTAGGAATATGTAATTAGAGAACAACAGTAATACACAACAAACATCTTCAATATGGTTTCATAGTACAATCAATATTGTATATAATTGCCATTTTCATTAACAAGAGAAAAAACCTTTGGTCCATTGAAGATGTCAAACTTTCGATTTCATCTGATGAAATTTCTTTGGCAGCAGTCAGAATGGCATTCCAGAGGTGATCATTGGAGGTGTACTGCATTCCTCCGGAGTAAATCTACCTTTTCAAGATGCTCCACAGATTTTCGATGGGATTTAAATCTGGAGAACAGGCTAGCCATTGCATTATTTGTCCATGTCTGGCAAAAACACTCTCCAAATATTCAGTGGTTATCCTTGCAGCATGAGTCAGTGCATTATCATGCATGAATACCATCTTTTTCCGGAATGACAAATTCTTCTTCTTGTACCAGGATCCGAGGTGTTCCTTAATGAAGTCAATGTAGAGTTTGACGGTCATTTTCACTCTATCTGCGATGCTGAATGGTCCTACCAGCTCATTACCAATTTTAGCCCAAAACATCACACCACCACCTCCTTGTTGATGCCTGATCTGTTGGGGAATTGGACCCTCATTACAGTACCATTCTTTCCTCCACTCATCGGGTCCATTTAGGGTCGTTCGACACTCATCGGTGAACAAAACAGTTTGAAAATTTACCTTCATGTGATTTCTTGCCTACTCCGTCCTCTTTTTCTTGTGGATATCCTTTAATGGAGGGCGAATCTCTGGCTTTCCACATTTTGCAACCGTCCTAAGGACACGGCATCGAGTTGATTTGGGCACATCAGGAACGCCAGCATTTTCAAAAACTTTTTTGCTAGTTTCAAGAGGGTTATGGTGGACTTCTCTCTTGATCCTACTCATGGCTCGATGCAACACAGGTGCTTTCTTATGAATTTTCCCTTTGTTAGAACGTCTGTTGCAAAGTTCTGGGTAAGTAACAAATTTTTTAATTGTACGATGATCACGGGCCAATTCTTTGGCTATTTCTAAGGTAAATATCTTATTACAAACCCTTTGGACAATTTTAGACTTCGCAGCTTGACTCAAAGCACCTTTACGTCCCATCGTGCATATAGAGTTGGCACGCTGAAACAGGCTGCAAGTCACCAAAATGGCTGCCATTTGTTTACTATTGCACAGATCAGCTTAGAATTTTAGAGCTGCACATGTGTTTGTGTTGCCATATAGCGTACCAAGTTTCACTAATTATTCAAAACTGTCGAAGTTAGAACAAAAAAATCGATTTGCATATAATTCTGGCACGCAGTGTAGTATTTCGCGATTTTTAGTATGCATTATGCAGGTTATTTTTACGATATCTTTTCAGAAGCAGTTAGGGTTTACACTGACGGACACTGTGCGTTTTGTGGTGAAACATTTCTAAAGAAGAGTGAAGTTGCGATTTTAAGACAAAGGAAATTTTCGTTTTCATTCCAGAATAAATCAAAACCATGCTATTCTAGACAGTAAATCAATCTTTCTATGGAGTAAAAGTTTTAAGGCAGCATTTTAGCTTAAAAATCACATGGAAAACATCAGAGCGTTCGAACTACAAAAAAATATGTAAAACAATCCGTTTTTTCATCACTCACACGTCTGGAAAGCAAGGTTCTGCTTTGGAAGTGTCAAATCGTACTGTCAGATATTTAAATTTAGCCTGATGAAGCCCTAAATGACGAAACATGTCAAACGAAATTTTTATCTACATTGTCATAAATTTTTCTCCCAATACTGTTCTTGATGAATAAAAATTTATTTATCAAGAACAGTATTGGAAGAAAAAAATATATATCAGCGGACAAGTGGAATGACTATATCGAATTCATTGCTAAATCCGCTGCTATGAAAGTCGGTTCTCTGTGCAGGGCCCGGAGGTTTTTTTCCGTCTGAATCTATCCTGCACATTTATAAATCTACCATCCGCCCGTGCATTGAATACTGTTGCCATATCTGGTCGGGTGCACCTGCTATTCTCCTTGGGCTTCTCGGCAAGGTACGATACCGACTTAGCAGACCGCCTGCAATCTCTCTCTCTCTCTCTCTCTCACCGGCGCGACGTGGCTTCCCTGTGTCTATTCTATAAATACTTTCATGGTTTCTGCTCCGATGAACTTCGATCACCGGTGCCCCCTTCGAATTTGCACGAGGTACTAGACTAGCAACTAGATCCAACCCTTTTACAATGAAACCGATAAAATGCAACCTAACTTCTACTCCAACAGCTTCTTTTCTCGCACTTCCCGACTGTGGAATTCCCTTCCACAAGACTGCTTCCCCGATGGCTACAATCTCCAGGAGTTTAAATGTAAGGTCAATAGACACCTCCTAACAAACTAACTTGCTTCCATTCTTTCAAACACTCTTCCCACCCACCCAACTATTTATCACCCCCCTTCTGACATTTCCTATATCTAACCACTATTTCTATTTACCTTCTCCTATGTAGCCTCAAGCGCAATAGTGGTGGTGGAATGCCTTGCTTGGGGTGAAATGATTAAAACAAATATATATATACATGTTTCGATGAGCCGATGGGTTATATAATTCTAAATTTGTGTATTTCTGCAGAAAGTTTTTTTTAGACATGTCAGATTAAATAAGTTTATTTAATCTGACATATAAAATATATATATTAATATATATATATTTATATGTCAGATTAAATAAATTTATTAATATATATATATATATATATATATATATATATATATATATATATATATATAGTGAATAATATGTATAGTGAATTATTATACTATAATATAATTTGGAATCTTTGAAAATGGCTTATGTAAGCCGAAAGCTTAGATTGAATTTTAAAATAAATTATGTATCAATATTGTGATTTTCTTTCATCATTTAATGACAAAGCTATTAAGCTTATCTGACAATATGAAAGAAAATACATAAAATAGACGAGACTTGTCTATATTATTAAATGAAACGTGCATCAATACATATATATATATATATATATATATATATATATATATATATATATATATTATCCTACGTCTATGAACGTCTAGGAGTTTCATGCGTTATGCAATCATCAGGTGCAAATTTCAAACTGACAGTTTAATAGATTTTATTAACACCTGAATAATAATACTATAGTAATGTGCAACATCATATGTATATTTATTAGTTTCCGTCACTATATCTTTCTATCTATCTCTTTCTCTCTCTCTCTCTCTCTCTCTCTCTCTATATATATATATATATATATATACAAACAAAATAATTAAATATACATTAAATCGCCCCCCTCTGAGAAGACATAACTTGAACAAATAGGAGGAACAAGTACCATAAAACGAAAGATCACAAAATGGAAAGTATTGCTGATGACGACACAAAAGAGGAAGATGTGGAGATCCTTGATTCACCACTTTATGAATAAGATATTTTGAATATGACTTGACCTATATTTGCAAATGAGGGACGGAACAAGTTTCAAAAAGAAAAGCAGTAGTTACAAACAATAAAAATAAGAAGCTGTGACGAACCATATTTGTTCACATTCTGAAAAGGCATAACTTGTCAAATCTGAACAAATGGAATTGAGAAACAAGTACTTCAAAGACAAAAACGTGCTATAAACAAGCAAGCAATAGCATTACTGAAAGCATTAAAAACAGGAAGCTGTAGAATGCTGTGATCACCTACGCCCTGGTGCAGAGAGAGAGAGACAGAGAGAATATGGATATTCAGGTTAGTGTGTTCCACAGAAGGTAGCGGTGGAGAGTGACAAAAAGGACTACAAATAAACTTTAAGAAAACTGAATGCATGGTCATCAGCAAAAGGTGTAACCCAAAATGCCAAATACAGGTGGGGGATACCAGAATCAAGCAAGTACAAAAATTTAAATATCTAGGAAGGGTTCTAACAGAAGATGGAAAGTGCGACACAAAGATTCGAAGGCAAATTGGCATGGCAAAAAACGCGTTCCAGAAGCTGAGTAAAGTACTAACACACAGGAAAATTTCACTAGAAACAAAGAAAAGAGTGCTGGATTGCTATGTGATGTCAGTTCTTCAATACGGCAGTGAATGCTGGACAATATAATCGAAAATGAGGACAAAACTTGAAGCAGCGGAGATGTGGTTCTACAGAAGGATGCTGCGGATATTGTGGACTGAGCATGCAAGCAACAATGAGGTGCTGGAAAGAATGGCAACAAAAAGGAAATTAATACTGAGCATCAGGAAGAGACAACTGAAGTTCCTGGGACATGCAATGAGAAAGTAAGGCTTGGAGAACCTGATTCTGACTGGGCAGATAGAAGGAAAAAGAGACAGAGGAAGGCAGCAGATAACATATTTGCAGGGCCTGATCAGGTGGATGACGGAACGGGGGTTGCGAGGTGTAACAGGGGAAAACATACTAAGAGCCACCAGGGATAGAGAGATGTGGAGAGCCATGATCGCTTACGTTCTGAAAGACCAGGGCATATAAAAGAAAGAAGATATATAGCTGTGAATGTCTGTTTCGGTTTGTATTCAAGTATGTTTATCTTCCTGTTCTAAACGGCATAAGCAGAAGATAATCTTTAATTTAAACCCGCGCGAAACTGAACACTACAAAAACACGACCGGCGCCGCCGCCATTTAACACAGACCACTCCCACCGCCGCCAGAGCTTCGTTTTCATTGGTAAGTGCCTTTCGGGAGAGGCCGACTCGGTCAGATAAATTCTGTCTGCCCGATGATGACGATAAGGAGCTAATGGATTTGCTTGAAGTTGTCAACGCCAAATCGATAGAGCGAATAATCACTGCAATTCTATTCAAAAGGCCCAGTAGCGGACTGATACACCCAATGACTCACCCTCTGAACCCCTGGCCCACCAGGCCACCATCCATCACCCCTTTTTATCTCTTCATCTTTTTTCTCGTGATTTTGTGTTTACTATTATTATTTCTTCTTCTTTTTACTCTTTATGAAACGTTCTTTGTTCTTTATCATTCATTCTAACATTCTCTCTCTCTCTCTCTCTCTCTCTCTCTCTCTCTCTCTCTCTCTCTATCTCTCTATCTATCTATCTCTCTTTCTTTCTCTTTGTACATTTCTTCTCTATCTTCCTTCCCGAAAATATTTGATCTTTATCTCTCCATTCTTACTCTGTATATCTCTACTACATTGTGTAACTTATCTGCACGGTATGTGGAAACAGCAAGCCGCGTTCGAATTCAGCCCAGCCTGTCGCAATGACTTTAACGCAAATACACTTGGTAAAGACATGAGTTTCCCTCTTCGGTCTATACTCCAAGAACTGGTGTGTTTAAATAGTGAGCTGAACTTTTTTTCTCTCTAGATTTGGGTGACAACCGGGCTAGGAGAAGGAAAACTCGGAATTACCAATCGCGGAGTAACTCGTGAAACTCAACTACTTTTCCCCAAAATACATTGTAATCCATGAATAAAGACAAAAGGAAGCAATGGAGAGCTATGATCGCCTAGATTCTGAAGGAACACAGCATTTTAAAAAATATCTCTCCTCAGTGTTTTGTGTGTAATTTTATGATAGTTCACTTAAATATTCCTTGTTTGTTCAGACACAATCTCTTCCACAATCTCTCTTCTCTCTCTCTCTCTCTCTCTCTCTCTCTCTCTATATATATATATATATATATATATATATATATATATATATATGTATATAGTATCGAAGCAGCAAATAATATTCTAAACATACACTGTTAAATATAAAAGACAATGAATGTCTATTATGTTTAATCATGAGCCGTTCTAAACGTCGTATTTTGACTTTAATTTCAGTTGAAAATAAAGACAAAAATTCTCAAACATTTTGAAATTTTTTTTTTTTTTTTTTTTGGTAATTTTATATTAATTTAGTTCTAAGCTTTCGGCTCACATGAAATGTTGGAGAATTATTTTCTTTATTTTCAACTGAAATTAAAGCCAAAATACGACGTTTAGAACGGCTCATGATTAAACATAATAGACGTTCATTGTCTTTTATATTTAACAGTATTGCATTTGACTACATGGTTCTGTTGTCATTTCGCGCTATCACGCGGTATGACGTCATAAAACTGCATCGCAAATTTAAGAACTGCGTTTATTATTTTTGGTAACTATTGCCGTTGCCAAGCGGAGTTTTATGTCAACACAAAATAAAATCGTCGGTGATGGTGGATGTTATAATATTTCAGTTTAAACAACCTCTCTTAAGATGGCTCATGTGAGCCGAAAGTTTAGAAGAAAATCAATAAATAATTATCCAAATGTTGGAGAATTTTTGTCTTTATTTTCAACTGAAATTAAAGCAAAAATACGACTCATGATTAAACATAATAGACATTAATTGTCTCTTGTATTGAGCAGCATATGTTTAGAAAATTACTTGCTGCCTCGATATAATATATCAAGTCCCAAGTAGGCATCTACGCAGATGACACTACAATATACTCCCGCTCCAGTAAGAAACCTGTCGTGGCGGACAGACATAATCTCGCTGCTGACCTTGAGCGGGATCTACACTCTGTGGTGAACTGGGGCAAGAAGTGGCTTGTCAACTTCAATTCATCTAAGACCAAGCTGTTGTCTGTCAACCATTACAGGCAACCTCTTCTGCCTCCCATAAGGATGGACCAAGTGATTCTCCCTGAGAGTAATACACTACGCCTCCTCGGACTTACCCTGTCCTCAGACCTCAAATGGAACCCCTATATTGAATCCATAGCAAAATCTACTGCTAAGAAGATTGGGTCACTCTGTCGATCCAGGATGTTTTTTCCACCTGAATCCATCCTGCATATATACAAGTCAACCATCCGTCAGTGCATGGAGTACTGCGGCCATTTATAGTCAGGTGCCCCTGCCTTTCTCCTCAGTGTTCTTGACAAGCTCCAAAGGAGAGTTTGTAATGTGATAGGTACTGATCTGGCGACTCGACTGCAGCCACTTCACCATCGTCGAAATGTGGCCTCCCTTTGACTCTTCTACAAATACTTTCATGGCTTCTGCTCGGATGAGCTTAAGTCACTGATGCCTCCTCAACAGGTGTTTACTCGTGCAACCAGACTGGCAACTGGGTCCCTCCCATTCACAGTCAAGTTAGCCAAATGCAGACGACAATTCTACTCCTGCAGCTTCCTCTCTCGCACTTCCCGCCTGTGGAACTCACTCCCGTATTCTTGCTTTCCTGACGGCTACAACCTCCAGAAATTTAAATGCAAAGTCAATACTCATCTATTAACCACTGGACTCTAGCTCTCTCCCCTCCCCTGTATAACCTTCCCTTTCTCCACCTATGTATCTGTCATCGCACCTGCTTTCTCAGCTTTCTATTGTTCCTTTCTAACTAGTTTGTACTCCTCACTTTTTTCTAATTAATCTCGTTACATTTATGTAACCCCCTGCACATCAGTGGCGTTTCCGCCTTGCTCGGGATGAAATGATTAAAAAAAAAAAAAAAATATATATATATATATATATATATATATATACTCCCGGCCATAATTATTAGGTCACTCCAATTTTTAAAAAATGATGTATTTCATACTATTTTTGGTATTTATTGCCAAGTGCATAATTCTAAATGAAAATAGAATGAGTCTTTTGTTATTATTACTTTGCAAAATTTAAAAGGCGACCAGGAAGCCGGTGCTTCGGCCTGCCAATAATAAGAAGAAACTAGCATGGGGAAGAGAGCACAAAAACTGGATATCAGAACAGTTTATTTGATGCACATGTTATTGTGCAGTATTAACAAAAACTATTCCATTTAGAATTATCCGCTTGGCAATAAATACTAAAAATAGTATAAAATACATCATTAAAAAAAAACTGGGGTGGCCTAATAATTATGACCGGCAGTGTTTATATATATATATATATATATATATATATATATATATATATATATATATATATATATATCAGAAGAGGTTTTTATCATGCTTATATAACACAATTTTCGATTCATCGTAAACAAACATATCTGCTCTGAAACATATCAGCTATCTATATTCGAGCAATATATATATATATATATATATATATATATATATATATATATTCAATAACTGGGGTAGCCTATACAGTCTCGAATTGAAAAAAAGATGAAGAAAAACAATAATAAGATAAAGGTTACAAGAAAATTAAATATTGTCTTAAGTGTTTTGATAAAATAAAATCCAGCTGCTGCTGCTATATATCTCAAATTCACGACAATATCTAAAGAAGTTTCTGTAAATCCTGACCGGACATCTTCAGCCACTTTCCAACAGCAAAGACGTGGCTTTCCTCTGTCTTTCTATGAATATTTTTATTTTTATGGCAATTGTTCTAATAGGCTTTCCTTCGTGGTACCTCGATTTCTTAAATTTAAGTCATCTACTAGATTGGATGTGCTTTGTTGTGCAGTGGTTATCGACTCGGAACGACAAATCCTATATATATAGGATATTTAAAGATACAAGACGAAAATATATATTCATTAGTGCTAATATAATAAATTGTATATATATATATATATATATATATATATATATATATATATATATATATATATATATATATATATATATATATATATATATATATATATATATATATATATATATATATATATATATATATATATATATATATATATATATATATATATATATATATATATATATATATATATATATATATATATATATATATATATATATATATATATATATATATATATATATATATATATATATATATATATATACAATTTATTATGTTAGCACTAATGAATATATATTTTCGTCTTGTATCTTTAAATATCCTCGAATTTGTGCTTTTGAATAATACCTATGTCTATGTATGTGATTTCATAATTTAAAAATAATACCATAGGATTTGGTTTTATACAGTGTTATTAACAAATGTATCTATCTAAGTATTCATTTCCGGCCAAAGTTTGAAATTTTTATTTTACAGTTCCTGTTGTCTCCCCAACCACTTTCTTCCCCCTATGAATTTTCTCACTTTTTCTCACTTTCTTCCCCAGTTGTGCACTTTCTGACTTTTTCCTCTTTGTTAAGCTCAGAAACGTCGTGTGAATGATGTTTGTATATATTTTTTAATCGTATCACCCCAAGCAAGGCGGTAACTCCACTGATGTGCAGGGGCTACGTAATAGTGAAAAGATTGGAAAAGAGAAAGCCGGAAACCACATCCTAAACAGGGAACAAGGGATCAGCCTCTTAACCTGTTCAACAGACGTGGGTGGAATGTGAACCCGGCGATAACTAGATCTATCTACTCCAACTGAAAAAAAAATAGTGAGAAGATTTGAAAAGAGAAAGCCGGAAACCATATCCTAAACAGGGAACAAGGGATGAGCCTCTTAACCTGTTCAATAGACGTGGGTGAAGTGTGAACCCGGCGATAGATAGAAATTCAATTGAAAAAAAAAATGAGAAGATTTGAAAAGAGTAAGCCGGAAACCACATCCTAAACAAGGAACAAGGGATGAGTCTCTTAACCTCTTCAATAGATGTGGGTGGAGTGTGAACCGGGCGATAGTTTAGTCTATCTACTCCCATTGAAAAAAAAACAAAGTGAGAAGATTTGTAAAGAAAAAGCCGGAAACCACATCCTAAACAGGGAACAAGGGATGAGCCTCTTAACCTGTTCAATAGACGTGGGTGAAGTGTGAACCCGGCAATAGATAGAAATTCAATTGAAAAAAAAAATGAGAAGATTTGAAAAGAGAAAGCCGGAAACCATATCCTAAACAGGGAACAAGGGATGAGCCTCTTAACCTGTTCAATAGACGTGGGTGGAGTGTGAACCGGGAGATAGATAGATCTATACTTATACTTTACTTCCTACCTAAATTTGCGGCGTATTTCTCCTTGAGCCGTCTTTCATTGGTTCTTTCCTCATGTTTCTTTATTTTTTCTCTCTTGTTTTCCTCTTTGTTTTTTTTATTTCTTCTGTTTCTTTCTCTTTCCCACTTTTTTATTTCTCTTTTCTTTTTCTCATCTTTACTATCCTCTTTACCTCGTACAAAACATTTTGCCAATAAAAGAAAGTGAATTTTCTTAAATTTTCTTTTAAAAAATAACGTCTATTACCATCATTACTACCTGATGAGACATTATTCTTTCAATATCGAAACAATATATACACATTTGTACTAGATTGTAGTTTCTACATGTTTTAAAGAATAATATATATATATATATATATATATATTTATTGATTTATTTAGTGTTGAGCTGTGATAATGTTTAGCGCCAAGATTGTTGATTTTTCAGTAGTTTTACTGATAAAAGGTATTTTGGTAAGCAGATTTCTATTGTAAAGTGCTTGCTGTCGAGATGTAGATAAAGCGTTGATAGGTTTAATGAAAAGAATTTGTCACTTTAATTTAACTGCCACTTTAACAGGCATGAACCTGCTCAGTTAAATTGATAGATTCTGTGCATTAACTTATGTATGTATCTATGTATGTATGTATACATATGTGCATACACGTAGTTACACACCGACATATAAATATTTATCAGGTGTTTATAGAACAGTGCTCAATAAATTTAACAGAGTAATCAAGTATATATTAATAAACATATATATTATCCTACGGTTGAAGCAAGACTCGAAGTTTCATGCACTACACCATCATCAGGTGCATATTATGAACTGTTTCTAGATTTAAAATTTGTTTTTGGTACTAGCTCTGTGAGCCTAATATAAGTATTTAATGTTATTTGATTATTACTTTTGAAGATCCATTTCATAGACTGCATTATTTTTACATAGATTGGTTGTTATATGACCCGTTGTTGGTAATAATTAAGTTAGGTGTTTTCAACTTGTTATCGTAGATTATAAGTTTTAGATGTTTCTTCAGATCATTGAGGGATATTTGTTTTAATCATTTCATCCCGAGCAAGGCGGAAACGCCACTGATGTGCAGGGGGTTACATAAATGTATAAAGATTAATTAGAAAAGAGCGAGGAGTACAAGCTAGTCAGAAAGGAACACTAGAAAGCTGAGAAAGCAGGTGCAATGACAGATACATAGGTGGAGAGAAAGGGAAGGTTATACAGGGGAGGGGAGAGAGCTAGAGGCCAGTGGTTAGTAGATGAGTATTAACTTTGCATTTAAATTTCTGAAGGTTGTAGCCGTCAGGAAAGCAAGAATACGGGAGTGAGTTCCACAGGCGGGAAGTGCGAGAGGGGAAGCTGCAGGAGTAGAATTGTCGTCTGCATTTGGCTAACCTGACTGTGAATGGGTGGGTCCCAGTTGCCAGTCTCTCCTTTATGTTTTTTGTTTCATTTTCATCCTGTTTATAATTAGGATGCATTTGATTACAAAAAATAGCTTAAGGGTGAGTTTGTTTTTTACTTGCATCAGGAAGGGATCGGACATCATTTTTCTAAATTTCGTTGAGTCTAATTTTATTTATTCATCAGTGATGTGGTCAAGAAAATTACTGTGTATTAGTGTTTGTTTATTGTTGCATAGTGTTATGTAGAATGAATGTGTGATATCGACACTTGTGATCGAACGCGGATCTCCAGGCAACAAACGTACCTGTTGAATGGATTGTGATACTCAGATCACTTGACTATAAATATTAATATGTAAAGCACTCAGAGAGAAGTCTAAGTGTTTTCTGGTGTTTCAGTGTATTCTGGGTATTCTGTTTTCCAATGAATTTTTTTTAAATCATTTCACCCCGAGCAAGGCAGAAACGCCACTGATGTGCAGGGGGTTACATAAATGTAAAAAGATTAATTAGAAAAGAGTGAGGGGTACAACCTAGTTAGAAAGGAACAATAGAAAGCTGAGAAAGCAGGTGCAATGACAGATACATAGGTGGAGAGAAAGTGAAGGTTATACAGGGGAGGGGAGAGAGCTAGAGTCCAGTGGTAAATAGATGAGTATTAACTTTGTATTTAAATTTCTGGAGGTTGTAGCCGTCAGGAAAGCAAGAATACGGGAGTGAGTTCCACAGGCCGGAAGTGCTGGGTATTTTGTGCATTCAGTATTATGTTTGTTCTGCTGTTTCCGGTGTTCTACGGCATTATTGTATATTATTCGAATAATTCGTTAGTACGTCGGCTTTACACGAAAATATCGAAATATTATAACTCGCAAATAGCGAGTTGCAAAAAGTTCCCTTCAGGTTAACGTTACGAAAACTAACGTTAAAGAAGTGGCGACAAAAATAACATTCACGCCAACGTTATAAAACAAAGTTACCTACAGAATAAGATGTTTGAAGAAGAGATTACTTTGGCTCGGAAGATCATGTTTTGTAGAACAACCATTTTGTATCTGTGAGAACATTCACTTTGGTTGTTAAATAAACACTAGTGGGTTGTTTGTAAGGAGAGGGAGTAAAATTATGGCCATTGGCAGCGACTAACAATTTAAGAAAACGGATTTTTATTCTTAGTATTGAGTTCGACGAAGGGATGTGCGTGGTGGTCCAGTAGATATCGGCTCGGAACAAGAAATCGGAGAGCCGAGTTCGAATTCCAGTTGAATTCATTGCATTCACTGTACGCGCAAATACTCTTGGGAAAGGTATTAATCCGTCTATTCCTTCAAGTTATGGGTTAAATAACAGGACAGATTGGGTTCTATAGTCTTGGCTGGCAACCAGTCTACCTCAGAAAGCAATGGCAACCTACTGCGGGATAATCTTCTGCCCAGTCAGTCATGTCTCTTTCGAGACATGATCGCCCAAGCGTGTTTCACGTATGGCACTTAACTGACTGATTAAGTTCGACAAATAAAGTGTAGGATAGATATATTCTCAAAGGTTTCCTTCGTGTTTTTTTTTTATTTCTTAGCTAATATGATTATGTTTTCGATATAGTTTGCGTATATGGTGGGGGGGAGGCTTGATGAAATTATTGAAATCTTTGTTTTCCATATGACTCATGTAGAAATTGGACAGAATCGGTTCAAAAGTCAAGCGTATCGCTACACCGTCACTTTGTGTAAATATGTGACCATAATGATCGTAAAATGGTTTTTGTGTTGTGCAGGATTGAATAAAATTTCCATAGGATCAGTCAGTTAAGTGCTATATCTTATACATGATTGGGCGATCATGTCTCGTAAGAGACATAACTGACGTAGAAGATTTTCCTGCAATATGCTGCCATTACTTTCTGCGGTAGACTGGTTGCTAAACTGGACTACAGAACCTAATTTGTCTTGCTATTTGACCCATAACTGGAGGCAGAAGCGACAGATTCGTACCTTTCCCAAGGGTATTTGTGCGTATATGAATGCAACGAACTTAACTGGAATTCGAACTCGGCTCTCCAATTCTTGTTCTGAGCCGATATCCACTGAACCACGACGCATATCCACTTTCGTATAATAGTTGGTCTAATTTTATTGAGTAAGAGAATTAAGTTTATGAAAAAATTCCAACTAGCTTCTTCCAAATCAAGATTAATGCCAAGCTATAGATTAATGTTTCCCGGAATAGCCTTGTGTATCACTTGGATCATTTTTTTAAAATTTACTTCCACAGCCGATGAGCTGACATCCGGTCCGCATGAAGACTGATGCCATGTCCAATTACCGACACTTAAGGTTTTAAGGAGGTTGTAATTCTCTCCAACCGTATCTGATTTTCTTATTTGACATCTGTGTGACTCTCAAACTCACCTGCTTCTGTCTGTGTTTGGTTTCCTTGGATCGATCGCCTACCGGACTCCGTCCCGTCATGGCCGCCCATTGTCTTGTTACCGCTGGCCTTCTTGTTGTGTGATTCTGATATGATTGTTCAATCAAAGCACGAAATGGCAGTCCTGGAGGATCAACACGAAAGAGTGAATCCGTAATTGGGGCCGATTAGATTTACGATAATGTACAAGCGCTCTCACAAAAACGGTCAATTTTGGCTCGAGAAGGAGTGGATCACTAAAAGGGAGGAGGAAAAGGAGGAGGAGGAGGAGGAGGAGGAGAAAGAAAGGAAAATAGAAAGGCCAATCTAGAAATATGAATGGGTACAACGGGAAAGGGAGTAAAAGGTAATTGAAAAACCGAGAAAAGAGAGTCATGAGAGGTAGAAGGAAAGAAGAAAAAATGTAGGGTACAAAATGACTGAAGGATATTGCAAAAGATGATAAAGAAACGGAAGGAAAAAGCAGAAAGACATTGAAGAATGACAAAGAACACCGAAAAAGAAAGAAACGGTTAAAAGTCAAAATAGCATGAAAATGAGAAATAAAAACGTAGAAGAGAAAAAAATAAATATAGAAATATAGAGGAGAAAACAAGAAAGAAAAAAGAAGGAAGAAAGGAAAGAAAGAAGGAAAGAAGGAGGGCTGATGAAGGAAATTCGAATCGCATTGAACGAACAGTGAATTAAGATGGAACAAAAATGTGAGAAAGAAAGAAAGAAAGAAAGAAGAAAAGATAGAAAGAAAGAAAGAATAAAAACAGGAAATAAATGAAAATAAACTAATAAAGAGTGTGAAAGAAGTGGAAAGTGTAAATGAATCAAAAGAAACGGTAAGGAGACAAACTGTGAAAGAGAATCTAAAAACAAAGAGTAAAAAAAAAAGAAACACCATATTAGAATTATCAATATGTTAAAAGAAACAAAAAAAAATTGCGAAATGTAAAAAAAAGCGTGAAAAAAGAATGAAAAAATAAGTGAAAGAAAGATAATGGTATTTAGAGTGAGTTGAAAAAAAATTGTCTGAAGAAAAGAAACAGAACGTGTGACAAAATTATGGGTAAAAGAGAGAATTGAATGAAAGACAAGAAAAATAAAAAGAAAGAAAATTTAATATATCAATTTAATAATTATTAATTTCTAATGAGAATTTTTTTGTATTCAAAGTGGTGAGCATCGTAATTTTTCAAATTCGTCTACCTTCTTATTTCTTTGTACATGAATTTTTTTTCTAATTGTTTAAATTCGTTACTTCTTTCTTTTTTATCTTTCTTTAATTTTGTCATATGTCCTTCTTCCGTTTCCTTGTTGGAGTCGATTTATTAATTTTTAGTGCCTTTTTCAGGTTCTACTCTCCATTTTTTTACGGTTTACTGACTTTTTTTTCTAACTTTTTTTTCTCGTCTTTTTTTCATGCATATTGTGAGATTACAGAACGCCCGGATTAAAAAGGGAGAATTCAATCCTGGATATCCTGTCTACAAAATACAACACAAATTTCAAGAAAAGACAACGCAATAAGAAATGTTTATATAAAATTAGAAAATAATATATTTAAAAACATACATACAGAATAAACAATTTGTATATTTTTTGTATAATTTGTTTAATGGAAAAAATGTCTTTTAGATTTAAGCGAATGTTGGTTGAACAAAAAAGTGTCAGTTTTGCTGTCTGTTATTCAACAGAGTAGTAGACCAATGTTTCTTTCTTTTTTTATGTGTTCGCCGCTAAGTAGATGGAAAAGGAAAAGGTTTCAATTGAAGGTGAAAAAGAGTGATAGTGAGAAATACCCGGAGAGAGGGAAAGGGTCAAATAAAGATATTAGTAAGTAGCAGAACGCGTGTGTAAAACGATTAATCAGTCTACCTAACCAATAAACGATTAATTAGTCTACCTAACTAATAAAACGATTAATCAGTCTACCTAACTAATAAAGTCTGTTTTCTTTCTCCTTTCTGGCTGGTGAGAGATGTAAAACGTTTTATGGGCAGTTGAAGATATCTTGTTGTTGTTTTCCTTTCCTTCTCTTTTGTATTGGATGAGTCGGCGACGGACCTGTCTGTCTGTTCTCTGGCCTCTCTGATTTCTGCACCTTTCTGACTCTTGACGGACGTGGTTATGTAGTGGATTTCAGTCAAGTGACCGGCTCCCAGAGGCATTTTCTTCTTTAGATGTCATATTTGAATTTTCGATTTTCCATCCAATCAGGATCCAGAATTTCGCTTTTCACACTGACTTGTGAAATTTGACTTAGTTGGGTTTTTCCAAAATGCTTTTAGTCGTTTGGATCCAATTTTGCAGGTGTGCAATTTTACTTTGTGTGTTAAGTTAGCTGTTAAATGATATAGGATTTGTATCCTCTAATATCTAGCTCTTGTTTTTCCAGCTTTTATTCTTTTTCTAAATACTATTTTCATTCAAGCTTTTCTTTTTCCTTCCCTGCCTCATTCATTCTTTTTTCTAAATATTTTCTTCTTCCATTTTTATCACTCATCATCGTTCTATTTACTTCATTGTTTTTATAATATTTTATTTTATTTTTGTGGTCTACAATTTCACCCGGGACAAGATGTACATTTGCTTGGGTCATTATAGTTCTATTTTACGGGGTAGTGATACGTCATTAATTTAATTAACTTTGCTCTCTTTAACTCAGCTAAAATGAGCTAAAATTTCTTTCTTTTCTTCATCACTTCCTTCCTTCCTATCTTTCCTTCGTTCCATGTTATCTTTCCTTTCTATTTCTTCTCTTCATTACCTCAATGAAAAGAATTCGAAATATATATTTAATTCCGTTCAAAACTATAAAATCTATCTATCTATCTATCTATCTATCTGTCTATCTATCGAAAATAGGCCTTCACATGATTTTTCTAATAACATGTTAAGCATTTATATATTTGTAATATGTATGTAATACAAACACACACACATATCTGAGCTTGTGTATCTATGAACGTATATATGAGTACGTCCTGCTATACGTACAAGTATTTTCTTTTAATCATATCACCCCAAGCAAGGCGATAACGCCACTGATGCGCAGGGGGCTACGTAAGGATAAAAAGAATGGAAAAGAGAAAGCCGGAAACCACATCTTAAACAGGGAACAAGGGATGAGCCTCTTCATCTGTTCAATAGACGTGGGTGGAGTGTGAATCGGGCGATAGTTAAGTTTAGTCTATCTACTCCAATTGAAAAAAAAAAAGAAAAAAAAGAAAAGAGTGAAATGTGGAGTAGTAGTATGCGTTATGTACCGAACAAAGTAATTCTGATATATATACTCATTTTATACATATATGTGCATAGTATATATATATATATATATATATATATATATATATATATATATAGTACCCTTGGTACTTGATAAGGTTAATTCCGCATGGGATTAAATCCAATGAGAACTCAATGTTAGAATTTAACAGACTATTATGATGAAAATATGTTAGATGGTTTTACATTAATGTCAATTCCAATCACCGTAAGTCAATCATTATGCAAATCCCTATCACAGTAAATACGTGAACTAATGGATTATTGCCCAGCAAAAAATATTTAACGAGAACAAATCAATATATATTGAATCCCTCAAAAAAAGTAATTTTAAAATAAAAATAATGCACCAAGAAAATTTGAAGAGCAAAACAACAAAGGAAAGCAAAAACAAAAAATAAAAATAAAAATATTATGGTTCAAACCACCATTCTGCAAGTTGTCTAATATAAATATCGGCCGACACTTTGTTAACCTAATAGAAAACACTTTAACCAAAATAACACCCTAAAAAGAATCTTTAACAGAAAAACACTAAAGATAAATTATTCATGCACAATAATCAGTTACTAAAAAATATTCATAGTAAACCACAAGAACATAAACCTCCTTGCAACTGCATTAACAAAACCAAATGCCCCGTTGAAGGCAAGTGTAATTCCGATAAAACAATATATGAAGCCACCATTTTTCCGGAAAAAAGACCCCAACAAAAAAGAACATACGTAGGGATATCCACAGGAAGTTGGAAGCAAAGATTTTACAATCACGGACACTCATTTTCCAACGTCTCTTTAAATTACCAAACCGACCTATTGAAACACTACTGAAAACTAATAGACGGAGGACTCACCCCACAAATTAAATGGAGGATCATCGGATATGCATAAACTCCCAACACCTTCAGGGACAGAAGTAGTCTATGCTTGGAGGAAAAAAATTGTAATAATCAATTATAAAAATCCCAATGAACTATTAAATCAGAGGAATGAACTGATTTTCAAATGCAGACACGAAAATAGATATATGATTCTATAACAAAATGGAAGTTAAACTTAAAAGTTTTGATTCGGAAAAAAATCTCCCGTTAAAGACTTTATATTCTTTAATTTATTTGTTTTTTTATTAGTAAACTATCATTATTATCGTAATTTTTATAAATTATTGTTAACATTATTATTATTTTTATTATTATTACTAATAAGTTTTAGGAAATAGTATTATTGATATCGTTAAGAATAATAATCAGCACTTGTCACCGTTTTTTTTTGTTTTTATTTTTGTAGCATTCTTATCATATAGATAAAAATATTATCATAACCAAAACGACAGAAAATTAGTACGTATAAAATGAAAATATTATTCTTACCGTCAGAATAATTAGAAAAACTGACAATTCAATTCTTCTAATAAAAATAAGACCCCTAAATTTACGGTCATGTATATGAGAATGGCCAACTAAAAGTTCAAGCCAAGGTCATCTTATCGCTTGGGATAAAAATACAGACTCCAATAATAACTAACACTGTAAATCTAACCTCCACACCCCGATTTTTTTCCTCCCATGATTCTTTTTGTCTGGATAAAGCTAACTCATTTATTCTTGTAGGAATTTTGGTCTGATGAGCGGTCTGTAAGAGGTTCGCTAAATAAGTTATTACCAATGGATTTATAAAAACAGCCAACTTATTTTCATTATATATATATATATATATATGTGTGTGTGTGTGTGTGTGTGTGTGTGTGTGTGTGTGTGTGTGTGTTATACTTTTTTCTCACTCTGTGAATTTTCTCACTTTTTCCTATTTGTTAAGCCCAGACGCCACGTGACCGATATTTGCATATGCCTATATTTTACTTCTTGTCTAAATTTGAAGTCTATTTCTCTTTGGGGCGTTTTCTTTGGCTCTTTCCTCTCGTTTCTTCCTTTCTTCTCTCTTGTTGTCCTCTTTGTTCTTTATTTCTTCTGTCTCCTTTTCTTTTCTCTTTCTTTCCCCCTTTTTTTGATTTCTCTTTTTGCTTTCTCACCTTTCCTATCTTTTTTTACCTCGTACGAAATTTTTTTCCAATAATAAAAGGAAGTGAATTTTCATAAATTTTCTTTTCCAAAATAATGTTTATTGCCATCATTATTAACTACCTAATGAGACATTGTTTTTTAAATGTTGAAACAAAATGTACAATTTTGTAGTAGATTGTAGTTTCTACATGTTCTAAAGTATGATTTATAATAGATATTCATTGCTTTATTTTTATATTGAGCAGTGTTTTAAATGAATGTTTTGAATGTTGCAAATATTTTCTTCGTTTCTTAATAATTTGTATATATATATATATATATATATATATATATATATACATGAGTGTGTGTGTGTGTTTGTATGTATATATATATATATATATATATATATATATATATATAATTTATATATGAAGTTTCTTTGTCAATTTTCTGGCTTTCTGAGTAGAATTTGAACCTATTTATAGATATATTGAGTGTATCATTTGAAAAATATTTTTTAATTTATGCAAATTCGTTGAAAGACAACTAAAATTTATTTTTAAAAATTTATTTATTATTTGTACATTTAGGTTCTTTTTTTTTTTTGTTTCCGGTACATATTTAAATATAAATTCTCCAATGTCTAAAAATGCACGCATGTATATGTTTGTGTATATACGCGAACGTGCACGTGTGTGTGTGTGTGTGTGTGTGTGTGTGTGTGTGTGTGTGTGTGTGTGTGTGTGCATAGTTCCTTTAAATGCTAACTTTCGTTCAGTTTATCTTTCTTTTACCATCAACCATCGTTACAGTTTGTTCATATTTTCGTCTCTACCACATTCACATCTGTTCGCATTTGCACACACACATACTCATACACAGACTCAAACACGCACAAACGCGTGCACACACATATACACATACACATATATGTGTGTGTGTGTGTATATATATATATATATATATATATATATATATATATATATATATCCATCTGCTCATAATTACGTTCAGCCTGTTTGTTGAATGAGAGAATTGCGTGTTTTGAATTCTGATTTTCGTGATAAGACAGACATTTCCCACTTGCAAGAATGAGATGTAAAACAATCTCCATATCTCGACGCATTCAGCCTAATCTGAGCAATACAAAAATTTATCTCAGTCTATTCATATCTATCCATTTATCTATCTCAATTTGTTCTCATCTACCTCTCAGTGTGTTCATTCATATATATATGTATATATATATATATATATATATATATATACAGTACACTAAATCTAAAATTCAGCCACCACCGACCGCGGTTTCACACAACGGATCGTCAGGGCCAGGTATTATTTACACTTCACCCCCACTTGAGAGAGATGTGACACAAGGTCTTTTTAATGTGGGGAACCTGAGTGCGTACGCCCAGGTACTGGTCAAATAATACCTATCCACCGCAGTGGATAGGTTCAGAACCGGTCTAAACTGGTCATAACTGGTCTTTTTTGGTCATTCTGGACCCTAGCCCGAAGGCCGGGGTCCAGGCTAACAAGTTAGATTAAAAACTGCAAATATATAGAGCTCAAAAGAAGAAACCAAATTAAATCAGAGTAAAACAACCTTTATTACAAGCTAACAACAACAAAAAAAAGACCTATTTTAGTAAGAAATTTTTTATGTTTACATCTATTAAGGATTTCGGTTTTAGAATTTAGCAAGTTCTGCGTGGGTTCAAACTGCGCGATGGATAATTTTTCCTCCCTACAAAGTTGGCAGAACTTGCTACCTACTTTATAATTTGAGCATTTTTTAATTATTTCCCATTTAAGAATGGGGTCTTTTTTAATATTATTTTTAAGATTCCATATATAAGTAGCTAACTCAGTACTATGGCTATATTTTTGGTATTTAAACGAACTCTTATGGTTATAAAATCTACGTTTAAAAGTATCATGAGTTGCTCCAATATAAGTTTTAGGATTAGGATCATTTTCATCAGCGTAGACTCTAACTCCATATACAACACAAGACTGCCGGCAGTAACCATTGATGGGGCAGTCATTATTCAGTCTACAATTACACTTGGGTTTAAAACTAGACTTTTCGGGGTTTTTTAATTTACTTTTCTTAATTCTGTTTATTATTTTACCTACATTAGGTAAACAGGAATAACTCAATTTGATAGTGTTTCTGTTAGAGATTTTAATTAGACAACTATTTTTACTGAAATGTTTATCAATTAATGAAAAAAATTTATATATATATAAAAAGATTCATATATATATATATATATATGAATCTTTTTATATCTATCTATCTTCGTTATTCTACTGCCATGTCCTATTTTTCAATGACTTTTTTAGTGAATATTCAATCTTTAAACCCCTCGGGATTCCGTCAGTTAAGTGCCATACGTTATACATGTATACACGTTTAGGCGATCATGTCTCGTATGGCAATTTTGTTTTATTTCAAGTGTAAAGACATTAACCCCTTTTGAATAGTTGAGGTCACTCGTTGCCAATCTTGTATATCACTTCGTGGTAAGTCTACTGGATTCCTACCAAATGTCATAGATTATTGCCAGTAACTGACTCTCGTAAGAAACTCGTATATCTCTTGAAAACAATCTGGGAATTATCTCAGAATCATCTAAGAACACTCACTGTCCGCTGTAGGTTTCTTTATAACTTGTCCTACTTGCCACCTCCCATCACTTGTGATGGAACTGTTTATTGAGCGAACGAGTGATACCCAGATAACAAGAAAGTGGATGGCGAACATTTGGGGATCAGTCTTGAATATTGATTTACAGAAATAATTTCCATATTCATGATCACGTTTGTTCTGTTCTTATTTACCGTCTCAGTCATCATTAAGAAATATCCACCTCATAGTTACGTGTGCTTTTCAGTTGCATTATTTCTACTGGTTTTATAATGCTGTTTGTTTTTAAATAAATAATAAAATAAATTTAACCAAACTAAGAAAAAAATTCAGTAATTAATAAATAAATTAACAAACTACTAATGGACAAATAAACATAAAAAAATACAATAAAAATAATCAATAACAAATCATTAATTAATCAATCCCCTTAATTATAATAAAGATTCTGTATCTATATATCTACACTACCGGCCATAATTATTTGGCGACCTTAGTTTTTAAAAAGAAATGGTGTATTTCATACAATTTTTAGTATTTATTGCCAAGTGGATAATTCTAAATGAAAATAGAATTGTTCTTTTGTTATTATTACTTTGCAAAATTTTACAAGGCAAATAGCGACAATTTAGCCATCGCACCCTCTAGATTTGCTATATATGTCTATATATACGCTACCGGCCATAACTATTAGGCAACCCCAGATTTTTAAAAGAAATGATGTATTTCATACTATTTTTAGTATTTATTGCCAAGTGGATAATTCTAAATGAAAATAGAATTGTTCTTTTCTTAATAATGCACAATAACATGTGCATCAAATGAACTGTTCTGGTGTCAAATTTTTGTGCTCACTTCCCCATGCTAGTCTCTTCTTCTTATTGGCTGGCTGAAGCAAAGGCTTCCTCGAGTTCGAATTCCAGACGAATTCATTGCATTCACTGTACGCGCAAATACCCTTGGGAAAGGTATTAATCCGTCTCTTCCTTCCAGTTATGGGTTAAATAACAGGACAGATTGGGTTCTATAGCCTTGGTTGGCAACCAGTCTACCGCAGAAAGCAAGGCAACCTACTGCGGGATAATCTTCTGCCTAGTCAGTCATGTCACTTTCGAGACATGATCGCCCAAGCGTGTATCACGTATGGCATTTAATTGACTTGATTGAATAACAAAAGAACCATTCTATTTTCGTTTATAAATATCCACTTGTCAATAAATACTAAAAATAGTATGAAATACATAGTTTTTTGTTGTTTTTTAAGCTGGGGTGGCCTAATAATTATGGCTGGTAGTATCTATCTATCTATCTATCTATCTATCTATCTATCTATCTGTCTGTCTGTCTCAGTCTTTTCATATCTATCTATCTATCTATCTATCTATCTATCTATCTATCTGTCTGTCTGTCTGTCTCAGTCTTTTCATATCTATCTATCTATCTATCTATCTATCTCAGTCTTTTCATATCTATCTATCTATCTATCTATCTATCTATCTATCTATCTCAGTCTTCATATCTATCTATCACAGTCTGTTCATATCTATCTATCTATCTATCTATCTATCTATCTATCTATCTATCTATCTAATAAATAACATAAGTAAGATGTTTTTATAACCGCATTGGTTATATAATGTTTCGTGGCTCTCTTATCGCCCGCTCATCAGACCAAATTCATAAATTACCAATGGGTTTATAAAAACATTTAACTTATGTTCTTTATTATAATACTCTGTTAAATTTTAACATTGAGTTATCTTTGGATTTAATCTCCGTTGGAATTTACGTTACCAAGTACCAAGGATTCTACTTTATATATATATATTTATATATATATATATATATATATATGTAATTTGTTTATATTTTTTAGGTGGACAGTATTTGTACTATTTACATTATTCGGACTATTGTCCTCATCTTTGTTGCCATTTGTACGACGTTTCGGCCGTTGTACTCTCCGGCCTTCTTCAGGTGCTAGGAATTTCGAACCGAACTCTTAATTAGGATTACTGGGGTATATCGATCTTATTTCTTGTGCGAAGTCTTTTTTTTTGCACTTATGAATTATCTCCCTCTAACCGGACTCTCCAAGCTACTTGTTCACCACTGCTGTAGCTTGGTATTGAACTCACAACTCTTTGGGTCAAGTCACTGGAACTAACCAACGTCTATATCCACTGGGCCATGTAACCTTTTCAATAGTGGTTAGAGGGAGATAATTCAAAATTCCTAGCAAATGAACAAGCTTAAAATGACCAAAACGTCGTACAAATGTCAACAAAACTTAGGACAATACTCCGAATAATGTAAATACTATATATATTATTATGAAGACCGATGTGTTTAGCCATTATATTGTTTCCAGAAAAAATAATTACTAAATGAAAGATCAGAAGTATTGTCCAGATGTAATCACACAAGAACTCCATATTATGATCATACAAACCTGGATGAAATTGCTTAAGATCCTTAAGTAACTTTTCCTAAGTTTTTTTGGTTGTTTAAAAGTTCCAGTCACACGTTTGTAAAAATTCCTGTTGTACGTTTGAAAAGCGTTAGAAAACTACTAATAAATAGCCTAAAAATACCGAAATGTTGAAACCTTGGTTGCGAAAATAACTTATTTACATTTCAATGTAAAATATTAAAATGTTTTACAATATAAATGTATTGAGAACTTTTTAATAAACTGGGCACTGGTCTAATCTGATTATGACACAAAAACTTATTTTACGTTCTATGAATAATATTTCTGTTTGTGTATGGAACTTCATTTTTTTTTATGTCTTCTTAATCTAGTTCGGTTTTAATATTTTCACTGTTTCAGGAAAATATAAATCAGGGACAGTAAATAAACCACGTATACACGCTAAGATTTTATTTATATATATATATATATATATATATATATATATATGTGTGTGTGTGTGTGTGTGTGTGTGTGTGTGTGTGTGTGTGTGTGTGTGAAAGAACGAAATGTTCTCCACTTACTTGCTAACCATGTTTCAACCATACCGGTCTCATCAGGCAATAAGTCCTAGGGTAGGGTTAAAATAAAATATAAGTAATATATATATATAAGTAAATATATATATATATATATATATATATATATATATATATATATATACATATGTAACTATATATATATATATATATATATATTTACGCACTCACACCCTGATTGAGCACTCTGGAAGAATGGTAGACTTCTAAAAACAGTAGCTACTCTGGCATCTACGCATCGTTCATTCAGCAATGAATTAAAACACTCTCAGCTATTGGCCGTGTATAATGATAATATACACGCTAAAAAATCAGTCCCCTTCTACCGAACGCCCGTAGCTCAGAGCTAGAATCGCCGATCGACGCCAATTCGGTCGGGTTTTAATCCTGAGTAAAAGGCAATCGGCTGTCTAACCGTACTGATGAGCTGTGATACAGCGAAACAGATCTGTCTGCGGATGCCTATATATATATATATATATTACTAAAAATGTTATTTTTAATAAGATACATTTACGTGAGGAGAACTCCCGTTTCTTTTTTAAATTTTTGTTAATTCGAGAAAACAATAAACTAATGTAGTTTAAGCACATGGCTCTCCGTGTCATCAAGCGCGCAACACCAGACAGTGGATCCCTTGCGAAAAGGGGATGCGCAAGTTTAAATCCTACTGAAGGTGCATTTTCTACAATACACAGTCCGAAAGAAGAAATAAACATAAACAATATTACTATTCAATCAGTTAAAAGCCAAATGTGATACATGCTCGAAAGAGACATGACTGCCTAGGCATAAGATTTTCCTGCAGTCATTATCATCATTTATCCATCACACCCAGATGGTGCATAGGGCAGCAAATGTTTGTTGCTGTTTCTGTAACAAACTGTTTTTTACGAGACTGGGTTGTTAGCCCTGCACCCAACCCCCAAACCTGGAGGGCCGGTGGACCATTCTTGGTCCTTACGTTTACAGCACGTGGTATTCCCAAATAGCCACCCATTTAAGTACTGACCAGGCTCGATGTTGCTTAACTTCGGTGATCGGACGGGAATCGGTGTATTCAACACGATATAGCCGTACACACGTTTATTGATATTACGTCTATGAAATGAAATAAAAATGTCAAAAGTGCATTAGCTTATCTCACTTGTTCTCGCGGATCCCTTAGAGCACCTGGTATTCCCAAATGGTCACCCATTTAAGTACTGACCAGGCTCGATGTTACTTAACTTCGGTGACTGGACGGGAACCGGTGTATTCAACACGATATAACCGTAGGCAACAAGATATAACCTGCAGTAGGTTCCCATTATTATCTGCAGTAGCTATAGAACCCAATCTGTCCTGATATTTAATCCATAGCTAGAGGGAAAACGACGGCATAATACATTTCCAAATGGTATTTCCGCGTATGTGAATGCAATGAATTCAACTAGAATTCGAACTCGGCTCTCCGATTTCTCGTTCCTAGCCAATATCCAATGCACCACAACACACATCACTAAGTGTTCACGTCGGATCTAACAATGTTTTATCCTGCCATGGTGGATTCAGTTTCGAACCCTGAGGGAATACGCTTATATTTCTTTAATAAGATTTCTGGAATGTTCAGGTCAGTAGACAAAATAAATAAATATATTGTATAATAAACAGAGCCTCTACTTTAAAATGGGTAGCCATTAAAAAACGTTTGAGTAATAAAATCTGTCGGATTAATGAATGAATATCCACCCATTTATATATCTTTATTATATAGTGTTGCTAGCAAACACGGAAAGAAAACTACAAGATTTCTTACAGAAAGAAAAAAGAAAAAGAAAGCAAAAAGAAAGGACTAAACTAAACATAAAAGAAAAGAAAACTCTTTGCATGTTCATCATATGTATGTATGTTGTAATAGGCATTGCAATGGTTTATAAAAGCATAGTATCAGTACACCAAAATTTTAATGCTTCGGAGCTGAACTGCTCCTCTTCGGACCCGAAGAGGAGCAGTTCAGGCCCGAAACATGAAAGTGTGTGTGCACGTGTGTGTGTGTGTGTCTGTGTCTGTGTGTGTGTGTGTGTGTGTGTGTGTGTGTGTGTGTGTGTGTCCGTTACCTATAGATTCCGAAACAGCTGAACTGACTTTCTTGAAAATTAACACAGTTGTACTATAAGCGTCTGCGAGTGCTCTTAGCTATGTTTTGTGTCGAGGTATCCCCGATAAATATCGAAAATCGATAATCGAAAAAATCAGGTTATAGAAGGAGTGGTCCGATTTTAATAAAATTTGATGCACTCATAGGCAAAGACATAAGAAACGATATTCAGAAGTTTCAAGGTTGCAGTTCTTACAATAGTGCAGAAAATCGATAATATACATATAAAAGGCAAGATGTTTGTGTGCGTGTCTGTTTATCTGCCTGTATGTCTGTATTTTTTCACCCCTTTTATTTTAGTTTTTGCTTCGAGTTTGGCTCTAAATAGGTATAATTGTAGTTCTTAGTCTCAGCCATGAAACCACTTACTCAGAGGACTTATTTAGCCGTCAAAATTCAGTTTACGACGAAAAAAACTTATTTGCTATCGATACCAGGAAATCAAAATTTGACTTACATCCATTCATTTTCCTTTCAGTCTACGGTTTCGATTTAACTGGAAACAACTATTGCTTTTTTAGTCTTTCGTACCAACGTCCAAAGAGTCTGAGCTCCAGGACCATGGATTAGTTTTAAAGCTTTCATTACACCCGAGCAACGCCGGGCTATGCTGCTAGTTACAATATAAAGCTCTACTTTGTATCGAGCACTCTTTATAAAATTAAATGCTTGAACAGTGAGTATAAATCTACGTGTTCTATCACGTTCTTACTATATATATATATATATATATACCTCTGTGTATGCATATAACCAGGGATTGCAAATATGCTTATGTCGTATTTCTTGCCTGATTGCCTTTTTATGAGATTTCTGTATCGGTGTGTTTGCACACGGAAGAGCAATAGGGAGAGAAAATGGAAGAATATGTACACATGAAGGGCGTTGGCTTTTGCCGTTCGTCGATCGACGATTACCTTAGGCTAAGACCCCCATCGTCTCAAGAGCCTTATCATCGGCTAGCTCCTCGGTTTTAGATCCATTCGTCTGTCTATTGCCAGTTGGAATCCTATTGTCTTCTCCGCACAACCACCGTTATCCACACCTAGCAAGAAATCGACGAATTGATCGAAAACATTGACTGTGAACGGAAAGAACCGAGAAACGGGCCAGATTAGGTTGGCTTAACAAGCAACTAAGTAAATTAGAATATAGAGCTCTTCAGATCCATGATTATACCATTCTCTCTGTGTCTCGTCCTCTTCCTTTCCCTTCGTTTCATCGTCGTAAACATGATAAGCCTTCGGCGGACAGCACCTCATGAATACAAATATGATTTTCATATCAAACTACACGCCTATAAATCTGTCACGTTCTTCCTTATCTGAGCAGGCGAAGTGAATAAACTTGTTTCAAATAGGGATTATTTAGCGGTGTTGTTGGTCTGGTCATATTGTGTCTTGCTTTATAGCCCACAAAAAAGGCGTTTTACTTCCTCTACTCCTTCCCTGGCCTTGTTTTAATTCTTGCTTACACACTTCTTGTTCTTGATTCCGCCGCCTCTGCTTTAGTGTCGAGTTATGTTATGATTCCCTTCAGCAGCCATTTGATAATTTTAGACTTTTGTTTCTTTTTCCATTTTTGGTTTTATTTGGCTAAGATCTCTTGCACCATTTTAAATTCATTCTTTTATGCTTTATTATTAGTATTTATCGAGATTTCGCACCCTCGTCAAGGGATGGATTACCATGAAAATAAAGTGACAGTAAGCCACCCCATTACACCGTATCTTAAGTCAGTCAGTCAGTTAAATGCAATACATGATACACGCTAGGGCGATCATGTATCGAAAGAGACATGGCTGTCTGGGTAGATATTTCCTCGCAGTATTCTGCCATTACTTTCTGCGGTAGATTGGTTGGCAACCAAGGCTACAGAACCTAATCTGTCAAGCTATTTAACCCGTAGATACAGGGAGAAGAGATGGATTATTACCTTTCCCAAGGGTATAACTAAATACAAAGGATTCAACTGGAATTCGAACTCGGTTCTATGTTTTCTCGTTCCGAGCTGATATCCACTAAACCAGATATTCTGATATTTTTCCAAGAATTCACTCGTTTGAAGGATCTTCTCACCAAACTTTTATAATTGTTCCTCGCATTCATTACTTCTATCACCTTTCAATGCCTAAATCTCTGCAGTTCTCTGACGTGGCCCTGGTTCGTACTAACCCTGAACCCGCGGCCGGGATGGGGGCAAGCCTTATTGAGGACATCGAACAGTGCTTTGTAACCCTCAATATCATCAACATTTGTTTTTTCTACCCACAAATGCTCGCGGATTTTTCCGTCATTTAAGCCTAAATAAAAAAAAACAAAAAAACCCACAATAAAATACAAAACATGAACATAAATTAATCGAAGATTTTTTTTAAGCTTGTCTAAACTATATAAGAACCTGTCAGCAATAGTTAAGATCAGCATTCTATACAAGTAGTCAAAAGGTTGAAATTTCTTTGCATTTTAGACATTTTGCAAAGACAAATCTTTTGACTTACTTTGGCTAACTTCAGAAAATCTTTACTTTACCGACACACGTAACTAGGGATGGTAGCACGAGTTGTTTTTTTTTTTTTTGGTAACGGAAGTGTGAGGAGAGACAAGAACGCTATAAATATTTTTACATTAAAGAAGAGAGAAGGAAAGAAATTACATTTTAAATTCAATGTAAACCTATTCTTTTAGAAAGTTGAGACAAAGAAAAAAATAAAGTCATTCTGAAAGAAAAGATATGTAAAAAAAAATACGAAACATGAACATAGATTAATCGAAGATTTTTTTTTTTAGCTAGTCTAAACTATCTAAGAACCTGTCAGCAATATTTAAAATCAGCATTCGTTACCAGTACTACTACTGACATGAAGATGCCCAGGAGGTGAGACGAAGAAACAAATAGACTCCATAACCATAAACAGGAGGTTTAGAAACGCTGTGGTGAAATGTAAAACCTACCCAGGTGCCGACTGCGGGAGCGACCACGTCCCAGTCATCTGCAAACTAAGGGTAAAACTTCAGAGAATGAAGAAGCCTAGCACGGCACCGAGACTGATATACAACACGCTCGTGAATGACCCAAAACTGCAGAAAGAATACACTAACAGCGTGAAAAACAAATATGAAGAAAATATTGGACAAGGACATTCAAAATGGGACTCACTAAAGGAAGCAAATCGTGTCAAAAGCAAACAACGTTGCCCCAAAGGAAATTAGACGCAGAAGAAAAAAACGAGTGGATGACTGAAGAGATCCTTGACATGATGTAAAGGAGACGGAAAATGATGCCAAGATATGGAATGGAATACAGGAAACTGCACAAGGAAATAAGGAACAAATGCAGACAGGCAAAAGAGGAATGACTCAACGACAAATGTGCAGAGGTAGAGAGAATGAGCAGGATTATAAAACAGACATGCATAAAGAGATAAGAGAACTGACAGGACAAAAAACCTGCTCCTCAACAGGATGTATAAAAGCCAAGAATGGAACGATAATACTGGAGAAAAAGGAAATACTCAAGCGATGGGAAGGATATATAGAAGATATTTTACACGACAAGAGAGGGCAACCGATACTACGCAAAGATGAGGACGGACCGGAAATATTAAATTCCGAAGTGGAAGTTGCAATGGCCAAACTAAATAGAAACAAAGCAGCTGGTCCAGACGGCATTGTAATAGAGCTGCTGTTAGCCCTGGAAGAATTTGGCATAGAAAGAATTACAGAAATAATAAATGAAATTTGTAATCGTGGCAGAATGCCAGACGACCTATGCAAATTCATTTTCATAGCATTGCTTAAGAAGCCAGGTGCAAATGAGTGTGAACTACACCGAACTATCATATTACAAAACTGATCCTCCGAATACTGATGAATAGAGCAAGAAGTAGAATCAGGCCAGAGATAGGACAAGAACAGTGCTGGTTCGTCAAAGACACTGGGATTAGGAACGCCATATTTTTTTTAATCATTTCACCCCAAGCAAAGCATTCCACTGCCACTATTGCGCATGGGGTGACATGGGGGAAGGTAAAGAGAAAGAGTGGTTAGATATAGGAAATGTCAAAAGGATGGTGATAGATGGGTATGGATACGGAGGCTGAGGGTTGGGTGGATGGGAAAAGTTTTTGAAAGAATGGAAGCGAGTTAGTGTGTTAGAAGTTGTCTACATTTAAACTCCTGGAGATTGTAGCCGTCGGGGAAGCAATCATGTGGAAGGGAATTCCACAGTCGGGAAGTGCGAGAAAAAAAACTGTTGGAGTAGAAGTTGCGGTTGCATTTTATCGGTTTCAGTGTAAAAGGGTGGGATCTAGTTGCTAATCTAGTATCTCAAATTCGTACCTAGGGGGCACCAGTGATCTAAGTTCATCGGAGTAGAAGCCGTGAAAGTATTTATAGAAGAGACACAGGGAAGCCACGTCGCGCCGGTGAGAGAGAGACTGCAGGCGGTCTGCCAAGTTGGTATCGATCACATTACAGACCCTCCGCCGTACCTTGCCGAGGAGAATAGCAGGAGCACCCGACCAGATTTGTCAGCAGTATTCAATGCACGAGCGGATGGTAGATTTATATATGTGCAGGATAGATTCAGACGGAAAAAACTTCCGGGCCCTGCAAAGAGAACCGACTTTCATAGCAGCGGATTTAGCAATGGATTCGATAGAGTCATTCCTCTTGAGGTCCGCTGAAAGTGTGAGACTAAGGAGGCGTAGTGTTTTACACTCTGGGAGGCAAGCCTGGCTCATGCTAATGGGAGGTAGGTGCGATTGTCTATGATGGTTAATTGATAGTAGCTTCGTTTTAGAAGCATTCAAATTTACGAGCCATTTCTTACCCCAGTCCACTACGGACTGGAGGTCCTTTTCAAGCTCGGCTGCAAGGTTAGCTTTGTCGCCCACACCAGATTTTTGATCGAGGCGAGAGTAAACTGTGGTGTCATCGGCGAACATACCTACTTGGGATCTTATGTTTTTATGATTAGGATGCTCTCTGAAAGGGCAATACAAATGAAGAAGGACTCATACTTGTGCTTTATTGACTATGCAAAAGCGTTCGACAAAATACGCCACAAAGGACTTAATTAAAAACCTCTACTGGCATCAAACTGCCTGCAGACGGACAGATAACGAATTCAGCAGTTATAGAAAGAGGCGTAAGACAAGAATGTGTATTTTCAGCAGATTTAACTTGTACAGTGAGAATATTTTGAGGACCCTAGATGTTATGCCAGAATTTGTCATTGGAGGTCACAATCTGAACAACATAACATCCACAGACGACACAGTGTTGATTTCAGACACGGAAAAGAAACTGCAGGACCCCCTACAGATGATAGCTGAAGAGAGTGACATGAAGGGATTACAAATAAACTGCAAGAAAACCAAATGCATGGTCATCAGCAAAAAGAGCAGCCCAAAGTGCCAAACACAGGTGGGGGGTGTTAAAATCAGGCAGGTACGAAAATTTAAATATCTAGGAAGTGTTTTAACTGAAGACAGAATGTGTGATACAGAGATCCAAAGGCGAATTGGCATGGCAAAAGTCGCGTTCCAGAAGCTGAGTAAAGTATTAAGACACAGGAAACTATCACTAGAAACAAAGATGGGAGTACTGGATTGCTATGTGATGTCAGTTCTTCAATATGGCAGTGAATGTTGGATAATATTAACAAAGATGAAGGAAAAACTTGAGGTAGCTGAAATGTGGTTCTATAGAAGAATGCTGCGGATGTCGTGGACCGAGCATGTGAGCAATGACGAGGTTTTGGAAATGATGGAAAACGAAAAGAAAATTAATACTGAGCATCAGGAAGAGACAGCTAAAGTTCCTGGGACATGCAATGAGGAAGGAGGGCTTGGAGAACCAGATACTAACAGGCCAGATAGAGGGAAAAAGAGACAGAGGAAAGCAGCGGATAACATATGTGGATGTGTTAAAATTCTTCAACATTTTAACAAGAAAAATCTCAAGTTGATGTTAATAAATCCTGCAAAACATTATCGATTTAGCTATGATGGAATTATGACATGTCATTAATTTGTATTTCGGTACATTGTATTTATTTTCAACATTTCTAATTGAATTGTTCACTTATATTGCATATTATAATATACAACTAGGCCCATGCCGTAAAAAATTATGGCAAAATATTTATATCAATATACCATTCAAAATGACGGCAACATATACATTGATGTACCTACAACTGAGTATCTTATGTTAAGACATAAAAATATAAAACAAACCCCTTAAGTGTGACAGGAGAGAAATATATATATATATATATATATATATATATATATATGCTGTTCGATGACATAATTATTGCAAAAATAAAAAATAATAAAGCACTTTTATGGAGAGAATTCGGAGCAAAAAGTTTAATAATTGGTAATAATGAAGATTACTGCCTCTCTGTTATTTCTCTCTTCATGAGCGTGACAAGAGGGATTATATATATATATATATATATATATATATATATATATATATATATATAAGAAAAATTAAGGCAGACACGTTATTTCATGGTAAATCGGAAGTGTGGCCTATTTCAGGCGAGCCATCATCAGCTTCCGTCCTTATTTTACAAAGGATTTTACATGAAGGATTTTACACGAATATTCGTGTAAAATCTTTTGTAAAATAATGACGGAATCTGATGATGGTTCGCCTGAAACAGGCCTATACTTCCGATTTACCATTAAATAACGTGTCTGCCTTAATTTTTCTTATATTTGCTCGATATGTATTTATATACATATATATTTCAAGCTCTCTTAGAGAGTTATCCTACCACTGTATGTACAGGATACTCCTTTGGATTCTTCTATACTCACACTGCATGCTGATATATATATATATATATATATATATACGCAACGGTCTGTATTGTAATAGAGAGGATTCCATTATTATATATATCTTATTATGTATTCCATTATATTATATAATTAGGCTATAATAACATTTGTATATTAAATGAATTCTACATTATGAAAATTGAGATGTGAAAGAGTAGATTGGATTTATTATAGATTGTTGAGCCACGAGACCTTTACAGCGGTCCGATACCCCGCTTATATTTAACATTTAATATTTAAAAGGTTAGTGACTCCGGCTAAAAAACAAATCGGTCGAGTTTCGATCCCGGCCAGAAGCAAGTGGATGTCTAGCCACACTAATGTAAATGTGATACAGCGAAACAGGCTTGTATCTGGATGACAAATATGTACATATTTGTGTATTTAGGCAGCCAATTTTCTTTTAAACATGTCAGATTAAATAAATTGCAAACATAAAGTCTGCTTATTTTTAATAAAATCCGTTTATACTCACGGATAATCTTTCGTGTATTATAATTGAAAGATGTCAGAAATGATCTGTAACTTTGACAGATAGTATTATCATTCATTTCTCAAGGTATCCAAGTACTTCCAGCCTCTTTCCGAGATCATCTTCAGGGATGTTCGTAATGGTAACTAAAACTAACCGCATAAATCGTGTTGCTAAAAAGTACTGTACATTTTTTCTGCTTCAAATAAAACGGTTGACAAATTGCTAGCGTTCATTAGAACGTGAGAATTATCCAAAATGGTATTTTTTTTATATGTTGTAATGTAATGGTCATGTACGTGTTAAAGAATGAAAAAACTGTTCTTTTTACAAACATTTTAGATTATTACTACAGTATTAATTGCATTCACTTACGCGCAAATACCCTTGGGAAAGGTATTAATCCGACTCTTCCCTCCAGTTATGGGTTAAATAATAGGACGAATTGGGTTCTATAGCCTTGGTCGGCAACCAGTCTACCGCAGAAAGCAATGGCAACCTACTGCGGGATAATCTTCTGCCCAGTCAGTCATGTCTCTTTCGAGACATGATCGCCTAAATCGTGTATCGAGCATGGCACTTAACTGACTGACTACAGTATTCATAACTGATTCTAATAATGGACGGCTTCAGTGTTTTAATGAATATTGCCTCGAGAATCTGTAGTTTGCTTTTGTTGTTTACTTGGTGTAGAATAGTTGTATTATCGATCATTATTTTTTATATTGTGAATGTAGACAGGAATGTTGTTGTAGATGTCTAGAAATGGATGAATGACCAGACAAATGTAACGTAAGATGTTTAGTTAATGTAGTTTCTTTAAATCCAGCATATATATATATATATATATATATATATATATATATATATATATATATTGTCGTAGATACATTCTCTCAAGGAACATTTGAATTGAGATGTAATATTGGTTTTACGTTACACATCAATTCGTGGGGAGGAGTTATTACGGATAATTAAATTACTAATATTGCACCTTTTATAATATATTATTAATTTTAATTTTTTATTAGGACCAACGGGAGATATATTAGTGCGAATGAGATCATACGTGAGTATGAACGGATTTTATTAAAAATAAGCAGACATTATGTTTGTAATTTATTTAATCTGACACACACACACACACACCACACACACACACGCATATATATATATATAATTATTTCACACCAAGCAAAGGGTGTTACTGAGTGAATGAGAAAATTATGAACATGGAGAATCTTGAATCAAAGACAGAGAGAACAACAACAAACTAACATATGTTCGAGAATTCTACCATTTAGAATATGTGGCAGAAATATTAACAATCTGGAGTATATGAACGAAATATAAAATGTAGAACATGTGACAGAAAATTCTAAAATCTGCCGGTTTCTTTCCTCTCGTCCGGTCCTAGTGGTAGTGCTGTCGCAAGCTTTTTGCAGTAATTGTGGATGGTGGTAACGTCTCTTCATTCTGAGTGTACCGGGTTGGCAGTTTCCTGTTGCTGCTTCCGACTGGTATTTAGGAGCCTGAACTCTTGCGTAGCCTCATGAGAGGCTGCTCTGATCAACATTTGAACAATATCGGGGTTTTATGTTACGCCATGTCGCGCATGGATGGATGTCCTTGCATGAACCTCCGTGGGGCAACCCTGAAGTCACATTATGCTGCAGTCTGCGCCAGTTTCCCTCCCACGCATGCTGCATACAGCGACCGATTGATTCTACTCTAGACCTCTCTTCTAATATAACTCACTAACCATGAATACACACGGCACATATATAAACCTACGATTCGCTCGTGCATTGAATACTGATGCCATATCTGCTATCCACTTAGGGGTCCTTATCAAAATCTAACGGAAAAACTGTAATGTGATCGATCCCAACTTGGCAGCTCAGATACAGTCACTTTCTCACCGGCGTAATGTGACTTCTCTACAAATACTTTCATGGCTTCTGCTCCGATAGATTTAGCTCACTGGTGCCCCTATGTATGAATTTACTCGATCCACAAGATTAGCAACTAGGTCCCACCCTTTTACTGTGAAACCCACAAAACGTAAACGCAACTTCTACTCAACAGCTTCTTTTTTTGCACTTCTTGCCTGTAGAATTACCTTCAGTTTACTTGCTTCTCCGACAGCTACAATCATCAAGAATTTAAATGTAAGGTCAATAGTCATCTTCTATCTGACTGACTTGCATCCTCTCTCTCTCTCTCTCTCTCTCTCTCTCATGATCCTTTTCTGTCCACTCCACTCTCATCAGCATTCTCATCCTTCTCTTACAGACTTCCTGACACCCCCTATAACCTCTTTCTCCTTCTCATAACTATCCTTCTATGTAGCCCCCTGCGCACCAATAGCAATGAACTGCCTTGTTTGGGACGATATATATATATATATATATATATATAAATGTAGATCTGCAGATGTGATCTATCAGGCTTCCATCTACCCTAAGGAAAATAAGGGAAAATACAATGTTTATATTAGAATTTCGGCGGGAATTTGGAAGCAACGGCTTTATACACACATTCACTCCTTCACTAATCCTAATTTAAGATATCAAACATCCCTTTCTCAAAAATACTGGGAATTAAAAGAAAATAACCTAAATCTACAGATAAATTGGAAGCTGATAGGCAAGGCTAAGACCTTAATAGCTTAAGAGACAGATGTCATCTATGTTTAACAGAAAAAAAATTAAAGTTTAAATTTTTAATGTCAGAATATACTTCTGAATAAACGTAGAGAGATCATTAGTATGTGTCGTCATAGGAATGAATATAAATTGCAATAATTATCATATTCTTCCAATTAGTCACAATACTATATTTTTTAATATTTGGCTAAGTAGTTACCTTTCCTACCATTACTAACGCAATAATCAAACCACAAACCTCCCGCTATCATAGAAGAAATTACTACTAAGATTCCGCAAGCTTAACCCTATAATAACCTATATTCCCCCATACCTTCTTTTATTAGACCAAGCCTCCAGCATTAGAATTTTTCCTCATTCTTTTTTTAAACGGAGTGCTAAAATGGCATGTTGAAAATGGCTATTTCCCCTCTAAATTTTATCTGAACTTATATATATATAGTCCTACGGCGATAACACTACTCGGAGTTTAATGCGTTATGCAATCATCATTGCATTTTTCAAACTGACATCTTAAAAAATTTAAATTTAAGTACTGCGTTTTAATAACAAGTATAATAATTTAATATATTCAGTCTACATATAGATAAAAAAATTGAAATTAAAACTTTAATTAAAATTTTAAACTTTTGAAATTAAAAAATATTACAAAATATTAAATTACAGGGAGATGATTCATTTCAAGAGCGTATTAATATCAATACTTACAGGAGAAAGAAAGAAAGAAAGAAAGAAAGAAAGAAATAGAAACCACTACAAAGAGGACAAAGGGTAACATACAAAGAAAGAAAGAAAGAAAGAAAGAAAGAAAGAAAGAAAGAAAGAAAGAAAGAAAGAAAGAAAGGGGGAAAGTAAGGGAGTAAGGAAGAAAGAGAAGATTTTTTTATTTCATCTTCCGGCATTTTAAAATTTTTGAAAATTGTTTAGTTTTAAAATTTTAATTAAAATTAAAAGTTTAATTTTTTTTTACATATAGCTTTAGTATATTTACATTTTTACTTTTGTTATTAAAATGCAGTGAGAGCAACCAATATTACGCAAAGATGAGGACGAACCGGAAATATTAAAGTCTGAAGTGGAATCTGCAATAGCCAAACTGAATAGAAACAAAGCAGCGGGACCAGACGGTATAGTCATAGAGCTGCTGATAGCCTTGGAAGAATTTGGTATAGAAAAAATTACTGAAATAATAAATGAAATATATAATAGTGGGGTTATACCAGATGATCTCAGCAAGTCTATCTTCATAGCACTAGCTAAGAAGCCAGGAGCAAACGAGTGCGAACTCCACAGAACCATCAGTTTAATGAGCCATATAACAAAACTGATCGTCCGAATCCTGATGAATAGAGCGAGAAGCAGAATCAGGCCAGAGATAGGACAAGAACAGTGTGGTTTCGTTAAAGACACATGAGCAAGGAATGCCATATTTATGATTAGGATGCTCTCCGAAAGGTCAATGCAAATGAAGAAGGACTTATACCTGTGCTTCATTGATTATGCGAAGGCGTTTGACAAAATAGCCACAAAAACTGATGGAGATGCTCGGCAGTCTGGACATATTTGGAAAAGACTTGAGAGTAGTAAAGAATCTGTACTGGCAGCAAACTGCTTGCATACGGACAGGTAATGAATTGAGTAGATATACAAAGATAGAAAGAGGCGTAAGACAAGGATGTGTTTTTCCCCGGATCTGTTCAACCTGTACAGCGAGAATATTTTGAGAACCCTAGAAGTTATGCCTGGATTCGTAATCGGAGGCCACAATTTAAACAACCTAAGGTACGCAAGTGATACAGTGCTGATTGCAGTCACAGAAAGACGGCATTGTAATAGAGCTGCTTATAGCTCTGATAGAATTCGGCATAGAGAAAATTACGGAAATAATAAATGAAATTTATAATAGTGGTATAATACCAGACGACCTAAGCAAGTCGATTTTCATAGCACTACCTAAAAAAACCAGGTGCAAACGAGTGCGAACTCTTTCGAAATATCAGCTTAATGAGTCATATCACAAAACAGATCGTCCGAAACCTGATCAAAGACACCGGAACAAGGAACACCATATTTATGATGAGGATGCTCTACGACAGAGCAATACAAATGAAGAAGGACTTTTACCTATGTTTTATTGATTATGCAAAAGCGTTCGACATAATACGCCACAAAGAATTAATGGAGATGCTCAGCAGCCTAGATATATTTCGGAAAAGAATTTGAGAAAAGGATATCTACTAGCAGCAAACTGTCTGCATACTGACAGGTAACGAAGTCAGCAGATATAAAAAAAAAAAAAAAGATAGAAAGGGGCGTAAGACAAGGATACGTCTTTTCACCGGATTTGTTCAACTATTATGAGAACCCTAGATGTTATTCCAGGATTTGTAGTCGGAGGCCACAATTTGAATAACATACGGTACGCAAACAATACAGTGCTGATTTCAGACACGGAAAAGAAACTACAAGACCTCCTACAGAAGATAACTAAAGAGAGTGACAAAAAAGAATTACAAATAAACTGAAAGAAAACCGAATGCCTGTTTACCAGCAAAAACAGCAGCCCAAAATGCTAAATACAGGTGGGGTTACTAAAATCAATCAGGTACAAAATTAAAATACATGGGAAGTGTCCTAACAGAAAACGGAATGTGCGATACAGAGATCCGTAGGCGAATTGGCGTTTCAGATACTGAGTAAAGTATTAAGACACAGTAAACTTTCATTAAAAACAAAGAAGAGATTACGGGATTGCTAAGTGATGTCAGTTCTTCAATATGATAGTGAATGTTGGACAATATCATCAAAGATGAAGGAAAACTTGAAGCAGCTGAAATGTGGTTCTACAGAAGGATGCTGCGGATATCGTGGACCGAGCATGTGAGCAATGATGAGGCTTTGATAAGGATGGAAACAAAAAGGAAATTAATATTGAGCATTAGACAAATAAGGTTCCTGGGACATGCAATAAGGAAGGTGGTCTTGGAGAACCTGATACTAACAGGCCAGACAGAGAGAAAAAGAGACAGAGGAAAGCAGCGGATAACATATATGGAGGGCCTGCACAGGTGTATGAAAGAACGGGGTTTACGTGGTGTTACAGGAGAAAGTGTGCTCAGAGCCACCAGGAATAGAGGACGTCGAAGGCCATGATCGCCTAGATCCTGAAAGGACAAGGCACATAGAAGAAGAAGAAATTTTATTTCCCAAATGTCTCTTTTACGATCCCTCATTCTAGTTTCTCATTTTCCCTACACCTTTTACCTCGCACACAAAAATGTACGAATATAAAGAAGCGAATTTTTCATCTCACTTCGAAAATAGCATTTACTACCTGATGAGACATTGTCCCTTCAACATCGAAACAAAATGTACACTTTGTAGCAGATTGTAATTTGAACATGTTCTAAAGTATAATTTAATATATATATATATATATATATATATATATATATATATATAAACAGTGATGATTATTTATTCGTTCTAGTTAGCTCGGACATTCAGGAGTTTCTCACGCCTATCGTTAAGGTGGGAAGGTCATTAGCGATTCATTCTGTACCATAGTTGGTCAATGGTGGCTACTTTTCTTCTTCAATGAAGTGTCAAGAACAGTGGATCACTTAAAAGTTCTGATGTTGATCGGCAACGGTGTCATGCAAAGCCCACTCTGCTTTCGTTGAAATATCAAGGATGTGGCCATAGAGCTGTGATTTAGTTTGATCTGGTTTCCAAATGTAAAATATATCTCTCAGCCTCTGAGTTTAGGTTCCATCAAGCTCAGATTGTCAGGTTTTTGTTCATTTCCAGGCAGTGACACCACCTCTACGGTCGTCCTACATCATCACCGTCTAGTATCTGAAAGAGGACAAAATATAATGTCCAGGCCGAGATTAGAAATTCGAAATGCTGCAAAACATGCAAAATTGACAAGATACCTGAACTGGCTGACACAAAACCATTTCATGCATAAGCTGCCGGACTTAGTAGTGAGGTACATCTTCTCGTTTAGCGGTATATTCGCTAGCGACTAAATAATTGGAACGGAACCCGGTTGTTAAGTGAGGTTTTTTGTATTTTCTTTTAAAAATATTCTGTATTTTATATGTTAATTTTACTTAAACTCGAAGGTAGAACAAAATAGAGTTGTATTTAGATAACCATAAGCATTTATACTGTCACTTTTTTTTTTAAAAAAAGGGTTCTGTTTATGTAAATAAATATAAACAAAATAAGTGGCAACTGTTTGCTAGTCAAATAATTATTACCTAAATGCTATTGTCTTCCGCTATCATAATGAATGATCGTATGAATATAGTTGAATATAGTTTAACGATCGTATGAATATAGTTAAAAAAGGAATGTAGTGGATGGGAAATTAAGAATTAAAATCAACCTTCTTCTCCACTTTTACAAAAATTCACAATGACGTGTGAAATCCTGGTTTTCCCCAAATAGAAAAAAAGATTGACTATGTGCTTAAAGAAAAAGTCAAAACCAGATTTCGCAAGTTTTTTTTTTTAATCGTATCACCCCGAGCAAGGCGGTAATACCACTGATGTGCAGGGGGTTACGTAATAGTGAAAAGATTGGAAAAGAGAAAGCCAGAAACCACATCCTAAACAGGGAACAAGGGATGAGCCTCTTAACCTGTTCAATAGACGTGGGTGGAGTGTGAACCGGGCGATAGATAGATTTATATTTAATATTTATATTAATTAGGTGTTAAATTGATTTTTGACCAATGAGAGCGACTTGCAAACTTGAGGACTTCGCGAGTCAGTACGAAAAATCTAGATTACAATATAAGGACTTGATCAGTCAAGTCAGTCAGATGGGAGCCACGAGACGAAACAACTAAAAAGTAACTTAAACTTCAAATCGACCCGGAGATAAGGGCAGGTCGCACGTTGTTTTCTTTCTCTTTACTTCTCGTATACTGATTCCCTTTACTTTTTCTTTTCCCTCTAAGAACATTCCTACCAAACAAACAAACACATACATGTGTACATACGCATATACTCTTTCAACAATTACTACTACGAACATTTTCTACAAATCTTGATACCCATAACTTTATCATTGAACATGAACTCTACCCTTAACTTCTTAATAATGCTTCTAATTGTAAATAAACTTCTACAATTTGTGTTATTCTTTCCTTTTAATAAATTATTATTTTAACATGAAAAATGTATACAGTGCAATAATTATATAAGAGAGTTATCGGGACCAGATAAAAGTTCTCTTATATCCGAGCTTCTCTTATATCAGGGTTTTGTCTATTTTATATACATTACCACATGATCTAATTGGGGATCAGATAAAATCTCTCTTATATCTGAGTTTCTCTTATATCCGGGTAAAATATTTTATTCTTACTTTATTCCATTCTATTCCACATATTCCAACCTACCGACAACCAACTTTCTGATGAAAACCTTTTGATAATTCTGATGATGATAATTCTGCATAAAATGGTAAGCAGTAGAAAGTTTGGTTAAGTCTGACACAAGGCCGAACCAAAAAAACATTAACCAGCTCCCTACGGCTTCCGGAACATAAAAGAATGACCTTTTGAGAAAACATTTACTAATTTTTTTTTTTTTTTTTTTTTTTTATCATTTCACCCCGAGCAAGGCAGAAACGCCACTGATGTGCAGGGGGTTACATAAATGTAAAAAGATTAATTAGAAAAGAGTGAGGAGTACAAACTAGTTAGAAAGGAACAATAGAAAGCTGAGAAAGCAGGTGCAATGACAGGTACATGGGCGGAGAGAAAGGGAAGGTTATACAGGGGAGGGGAGAGAGCTAGAGGCCAGTGGTTAGTAGGTGAGTATTAACTTTGCTTTTAAATTTCTGGAGGTCGTAGCCGTCAGGAAAGCAAGAATACGGGAGTGAGTTCCACAGGCGGGAAGTGCGAGAGAGGAAGCTGCAGGAGTAGAATTGTCGTCTGCGTTTGGCTAACCTGACTGTGAATGGGTGGGACCCAGTTGCCAGTCTGGTTGAACGGGTAAACACCTGTTGAGGAGGCATCAGTGACTTAAGCTCATCCGAGCAGAAGCCATGAAAGTATTTATAGAAGAGACAGAGGGAGGCCACATTTCGACGATGGGAAAGTGGCTGCAGACGAGTCGCCAGATCAGTACCTATCACATTACAGACTCTCCTTTACGCAAAGTTCGTATATTTTCTATTTATTATTATTTCTGTCTGTCCACAATTATGAAACGAAATAAAACCCGTTTCTCTCGGGTTCCGTTCTTGCAATGCAAATGGCAAAAAGTAAGTGTTACCAAATTAATTTAAAGAATAACGACCAAACAATTAACATTACAGTCTTAATACTTCACACTCTGAAAACCAATCGATTCACTTGACGTTCTCCCAAGACCTCTTCAATTTCTTGAAATATCTTTTAGCGTTTGTGGCAACCAACAATTGGTAGAAATCAAGTGATTGATATTTCGTATCGACTTAACCTCAAGTTTAAATCTCATTAACGCGGAAGGAAATCAGAATTACTTACTTCCGTTTTCTTTTTCGTTATCGATCTTTCTCCTGCTCTAATTAATCTGTTCTCTTCATTCTTTTATAATTTCTATTCTTTTTTTATTTCTGTTTAACGTTTTCTTTCTTCGTTCCTTTCTTTCTTCCACTATTCTGATTTTCTTTCATTATTGAAATTTTGCCATGTCGACGCACAAAGAATGACAAAGAGTTCTTAAGAACAATCATTATTTCTTGAGACCTGACCGGTCCTTGGCCACCACTTGACCCTCATTACTAAGTGCACCGCGCCTAAGTAGTTCATGAAATCCCTCCGCGACAAAAAATTTTTCAACAAAGTGCCAATAACAGGCAATCACAAAAGAGTTAATCGCGTAAATAAATCCACAACTTATTTTTTTTTATTTCTTCAAATCAATATTTATATTAAGGAAAACCACATTATGCATTATTTTGCCGATATCATAGTCCATTAACGAATTCTTTTAGTGTTATTTTTCAAGGCTAATTAAAGAAAACGTTTTTCCCAGATATTGAAGGGAATGGTTTTGTGTACTTGTTAATTTATTATAAAAAGGGTATATATATATATATATATATATATATATATATATATATATATATATATATATATACATTACCGCCCATAATTATTAGGCCACTCCAGTTTTTAAAAAAAATTATGTATTTCATATTATTTTTAGTATTTATTGCTAACTGGATAATTATAAATGAAAAAAGAATGGTTCTTTTGTTATTATTGCTTTGCAAGGTTTTACAAGGCAAGGAAGTAAAGATAAACTCGTCCGAATTACCCTAAATTTTCTTCAGTCTTTCATTGATGAAACTGCAATATAGGTAATTAATAAATATGTATAAATTTATTGGATACACATGTTATTGTGCGGTATTAACAAAAAAACCATTTACAATTACTCACTTGGAAATAAATACTAAAACATAGTATGAAATACATCATTTTTTAAAACACTAGGGTGGCCTAATAATTATGGCCGGTAGTGATTATTCATTTTTCACACCTTCGAAGCCAACGTAATTTCCGCTAACGTGTGGAGACCAAAAATAAATCAATAAGATTCCTTCTTCCCAAGGCTCTAAATATTAATACTAAAAAGCAGGAATTAGTCACAGTATAATAGGAAGGACATGAAGAGAACAAGGTGCAAATTGCAAAACGGGGACATTTCATAATCAATTTCGTTTTGCACTGAACATAGTAAACGTGTGTTTGTTTTTTTTTTGTTTTGATTTGGTTTGTTTTGATTTTTTTTAATTTATTCTTCTTTATAACATTAGATAGTGAGCAAGATTTTAACGTTATGACAAAAGAAGGCAAAAGAAGTATGGCGTTGCGTTAATCTCCCACTTGCCTCCATTGAAATCGTTCATACCATATTCTGATTTTCATTCCTTTAAACACAAACAACGATTGCTGACATTCGTATCAAATCCGCCGTGAGTTTAGGAATCACGACACTTCAAGTCAGTTATTTGGCTCAGTTAAGTCTGGTACAAGGCCGAAACACGAGAAATTTCCAAAGCAAAATCATGTTGCGCCAATTTCCCTTGGTGATGGTGCCTTTCTTGAAAATCAGTCAGTCAGTCAAGTGCCATACGTGAAACACGCTTCGGCGATCATGTCTCTTTCGAGACATGACTGACTGAGCAGAATATTATCCTGCAGTAGGCCACCATTATTTTCTTCGGTAGACTGGTTGCCAGCCAAGGCTATAGAATCCAGACTGTCCTGTTATTTAACCTGGAGAGAAGAGACGGATTAATATATTTCCCAAAAGTATTTGCGCGTAAGTAAAGTCAAGGATTTCAACTGGAATTCGAACTCGGTTCTCGTTCCGATATCCACTGTACCACAACGCACATCCTTGAAAATAAGCGTTCGAATTCCTGGCTTCATCCTGGGCTCGAACATCGATCACGGCAATGGGGATATCTTAACCCAGATTTATGCGGATGATATGAAATGAAAAAAAGAAAGAAATAAGACAGTGTAGCGCCACTTATCAGTTTTTATCGTTCAAATCTGTATTCCAAATATGAACATCAATATTTATGGGAAATTCACTAGCAAGAAATGACTGGAAATGCAATCTTATTTCTTCGCTCGATGATAAGCATTACTGTTCGGTATTTTTTTCTTTTTTGTCATCTTTCATTCCTTCTTTGTTTCTTTCTTAACTTTTTTTGCTTCGTTTTTCTTTCTTTCTTTTCGGTTTTTTTATTTCTTCTCGTCTTTCTTTTTCATTTTCTTGCGTTTTTTACTTCTTTTCTTTTACAAATATTTTAATTTCATTCTTTCTTTTCCTGTTTATTTCCTTTCACCCCTCTTTTTTCTTTTTCATTTTCCTTTCCGGTTTTCTTTTCTTTCCTTCCATCTTTCATCTTTTCTTTTTCTGTTTGGTTTTCTTGCTTTCTTTGTTAACTTTTTCTTCTACCTTTTTTTGTATTTTTCTGTCTTTTTTCTTTTATGTTTTTTCATTTTTCCTTTTCTTTTTCAATTTCTTCCTTTCTTAAATCCTTTTTTCTTTAATTTGTTTTTTTCTTTTCTTTTTCATTTACATGTTTTCTTTCTTAAGATTTTTTTCTTTAACTTTGTTTTCTTTCTTTACTTTTTCATTTACATTTTTTCTTAAGAGATTTTTTTTTAACTTTGTTTTTCATCGTTTATTTCTTTTATATCATTTCATTTCTCTTATTCAATTTTTTTTCATAACCTTTTTTGTCTACTTTTTTTCCTGCTATTTTTCTTATAGCTCATTTTTTTTTCTTTTTCATTTTCTTTGTTCCCTGCTTTCCATTTACGTTTGTTTATATTTCTTTTTCTTTTTTATTTCTTTTCTTCTTTTTTCTTTTTCATTCTTTCTTTCTTAACTTTTTCCTTTACCTTTGTTTTTGTTTTTTTCTTTCTGTTTTTCTTTTTTCTTTCTTTCTTTATTTTTCTTTTCATTTCCATTTTTTTCTTTCTTAGTGTTCTCTTTTAATAACATAAAATCCACAGCCCATTAGGAACGAAATCGATGAACTTCAAGCCGGATTATCTTGATTTGATTAGCTTTCTCTCTATAACTTTCTCTGTAGCCGTCGAATGTCTGTTGCCAAGACTCCTTCATCCGCATGAAAGGTGATGATGAAAGTCAGAGAAGGATGTCATAAAAGAGTTGAACGAACGAGAAACACACACGTGAATGAGAAGGAAGAAACCTGGAACGCAGAAGAACAGAAGTTCAAGATTATGTCGGCTTCTAAGTTTCATCATTTTACTGTTGAATAGCGAAATGTAACCTTAAGTTCTATTTTAATCGTTCCTTTTCTTCCATTTTTCACCTTTCGGATTCGATTCGGGTTTCTTGCATTCCAGTCACATCCAGAGAGAGATAAAATACTTATGGAGGTAAAATTCAATAAAGAATGAACAATTATTAACAATATCAGGTTACATTATTCGGACTATTGCTTTCATCTTTATTGCCATTTGTACAACGCTTCTTCAGGTGCTAGGAATTTCGAATCGAATCCATTAATACAATCACTGTCTGTCCCTGACTACCAATAGTGCCTCCAACTCAATAAGACGATCCATACAGTTCACTATGGAAGAAGAGATTGACAATAAACTGGCATTCCTGGATGTGGTAAAAACTCAAACAGAGGTGGAGTTCAAGACATCCGTATACCGCAAGTCAACATTTACCGGACAATACCTCATCTTCAACTCCCACCACCCATACAATGTAACGTCCGCTGCCTTCAACATCGAGCAAAAGCGGTGACCCAGAGGAAATGGTCAGTATAAGCAGTACCCTACAACGAAACAATTCTCCAGGGTACATGACTACAACAACAATATACATGAAAGGGAGAGTGCATAGATATAAAACTCCCAGAAAACAGCCTCGGTCTGTCTACCCTATGTGAAGGAGTTATCGGAGAAAATACAAAAGATCTATGGTCCAGATAACATCAGGACAATCTTCAAAAGTGGTTCTACACTTTGCAGATGCCTCTCCCGAGTAAGACCCCCAACAGAGGAAGACATGACTAAGGACTGTGTGTACGCCATTCCATGTAGCTGTGGAAACAAATATAAAGGAGAAACAAGCCGCCCCCTTAAGGTAAGGCTACAAGAACATCGCAAGGCCATAACACGAGGGGAGATAGAAAAATCAGGCATAGCTGATCACATAGGGAGGGAAAAATGATGATCACCGCCCCCTATGGGATGAAGTTGAAATAATAGATAGAGAACGTTACTGGAAAGTACGTAAACTTAAGGAATCAGCACATATGCTAGGCTACAAAAAATCTCCTAAGCCAACCCAGCATAGAGATGAACACAATATGGGAACCAGTAATATGGAGTGCCACAGAAAATCATTAATGTCAAAATTGCAATATGAGCTCTGGTAAAAAATACTAGAGAAAACCATTAACATCAAAAATACTAGAGAAAACCATTGACATTAAAAAATTTCAGTATGAACTCTGGTAAAAAAAAAGAGTTACTGGTCATTAGGTTTGTAAATGCCAAAAATTCACTTATTCTTGTCAGTGGATATAGACGTTGGTTAATTCCTGTGACTTGACCCGAAGAGTTATGAGTTCAGAACCAGGCTACAACAGTGGTGAGCAGTTATCTCCCTCTAGCAGAATTAGAGGGAGATAACTCATGACTACCAGAAGCGGCTCTAGGCAAGGAATTAGAATGATATACTCCAGTGATTATAATAAAGGTTTCTGTTCGAAATTCTTAGCACCTAAAAAAGGCCGGAGCGTAAAACGGCCGAAACGTGGTACAAATGATTCTCTGCATGCCTCATCACACATCTCACCTCACACCTACCCGCATAACTCCCCTCACACTTCTCCATATATCTCCTCTCATAATCTCGCAAGATTTAAACGAATGAAAGATGCAGCAGATAGAGAATTATTAAGGTTGATAATGGAGAAAAAAGAAAGAGAATGATTTTTCGAAATTGATGAAAGAGATTCACTTTTAGAATCCCCTCTACAGAGGATGACAATTACAGATAAAAATATAGCGAATAAATAAATAAATAAATAAATAAATAAATAAAGAGAAGACAAAACAAAATATAAAGAAAGAAAACATTAAAGAAGAAGAAAAAACTCATTGACTCTTATCGGGATAACGTTTTCTGCTGACATAAAATGCAATGATTATATTGAATCAATCCCTAGGTCGGCTGCTAGGAAAGTTGGTTCACTGTGTCGTGTTGAACAATGTTTCTCACTAGAATCTATCTTATACATTTATAAGTCTGCTATTTGTTCTTGTTTCGAATATTGCTTCTGCTATATATTTAGAGATACTCGATACAATCCCAAGAAGCATCTGCAATGTTATTGGTTCTAACCTGGCGTCTGGACTAAAGTCACTTTCCCACTGTTATTACGTAGCTTCCCTGTGACATGTCTATATATGTATTTTATGTTAATTGTGGTGATCCGCGTTTCTCTATAGAACCAATATGTTATGAATTTAAGCGCAGTACTAGATTGGCGGTTAGGTCTCATCATTTTACAGTTGAAATGGCCAGATGTAATCTTCCCTAAGAATATTTCCAAGATAATTGTTCTAGTGAACTTTCCTCTATGGCACCTTGACTTTATGAATTTAAATGCAGTACTAGATTGGCGGCTAGGTCTCATCATTTTACAGTTGAAATGGCCAGATGTAATCTTCCCTAAGAATATTTCCAAGATAATTGTTCCGGTGAACTTTCCTCTATGGCACCTTGACTTTATGAATTTAAGTGCAGTACTAGATTGGCGGATAGGTCTCATCATTTTACAGTTTAAATGGCTAGATGTAAACGTAAGTTCTATGGTAACAGTTTCTTCCCTCGCACTTCTTGTCCGTGCAGCTTTCTTCTAGTTTTTTAGTTTCCAGTTCAGTTTGATCTTCAAAAAATCAATATCTTCTGTCTTCTTAATTTCTGATCTTTTATTGCTCTTTCTTTCATAATAATGTTTTCCTCTTTTTCATATTCTCTCACACTCAGTAACCCCTTTACGTCTTAGAGCTTTTCTTACGTTGCTTGGGGTGAAATGATAACAAAAACGAGTAAAAAAAAAACAGGAAATAAACAAATGAGAAAGTGGGGAGATTTTCAAAGGAAGGAAGGAAAAAAAGAAGAAAGGAACCAAGTGAACTAGTGACGAGATTTTGGTCTCTATTCTGACTAATTGGCCTGGTACTTAATTGATCAGATATTATTGACGTTGATGTGGACTAAGGCGACCTACGGTTATTTTTTATTTTAATCTTGGTCTTGTCCCGACTATGTCTTCTTAGTTCGCCATTTTGTCTTGGTTTATTCGTTCCTTGTTTTACTGCTGTCAAAAGGCAGTCAGCGAAATGACAGTTTGGCTCACCGGTTGGTATTTGAACTCAGTTAATCTGATTGACTGATAGTACAAAACTGTAGTGGGCGCTCGATAAATAAAATTAGAAACAATGGTAATATAGAAAGGGTGAGAAAAAAAGAAAGGATAATAGAAGAAGGTGAGAAAAAGGAAGTAGAGAGATAAAAGTAACGCAGAAAAAATATAAGATCAAACCTCGTATTAAGGAACAATAAAAAAGGTCATGAGAAGAAAGAATAAATTCGAGAACTAATAAAGCAAATAAGAAAAAAAATCACCGCTTCTGCTCCAATGAACTTAGCTCACTGATGCCCCCTATGTGTGAATTTACACGAGATACTAGACTAGCAAGTAGGTCCCACCCTTTTACAGTGAAACCGATAAAATCTAACTGCAATTTCTACTCTAATAGCTTCTTTTCTCGCACTTACCGCCCGTGGAATTCGTTTCCGTATACTTGCTTCCTCAACAGCTACAACCTCCAAAAATTTAAATGTAAGGTCAATAGACATCTCTTCTCTCACTAACTCGCATCCTTTTTCTCAAGCTCCTTTCTCTATCCACTCCACCCCAATTACACCGGTATTCTCATCCTCCTATTACCCTCCTCCTGACATCCCCGATAACCTACCCCTCTTTCTCATCACTTTCCCTTACGTAAACCCCTGAGCAAAAGTGGTAGTAAAACTACCTTGCTTGGGGTGAAATGATTTTAAAAAATGAAAAAAGTAAGAAATAAAAATGAAAAAGAAGAAAAAGAATCTTATGAAAACATAAAACATAAACAAAAGAATAATAAGGTCTTGAAAAAATCTAATGAAGGGTCTGTAACTTTATCAGTCCTGACCTGGCATCTCGACTTTCCTAGTACTGTGGCGTGGCCTCCCTATGCTTATTCTATAAATATGTTTATGTTTGTTGTTTTGAGATCATGTAGTTCGACCGCGTGAATTTAAGTGTAATACTAGATTGGTTATTAGGTCTCATCGTTTTACTGTTGAAATAGCTAGATGTAATACATAGAGCTGAGTGTTTCTATTCTCGCCCTTCTCACCTGTTGAACTAGGTTTTGATTTCTTGCTTCCCTGCTGCATATAATCTTCAAAAATATAAATGCAACGTCAGTTGTAATCATCAGTCTCCCCGATTACTTTTCTTTTATTGCTTTTTTTTTCGGATTTTATTCTTCTCCCAGTAACGTATTGCGTCTTAGTGGCATTAATACCTTCAGTCAGTTAAGTGCCATACGTGATACATGTTTTGGACGATCATGTCTCGAAAGACACATGACTGACTGGGTAGAAGTTTATCCTGCAGTAGGTTGCCATTGCTTTCTGCGGTAGACTAGTTGCCAGCCAAGGATATAGAACCCAGTCTCTCCTATTATTTAACCCATAACTGGAAGGAAGAGATTTATTAATACCTTTCCCAAGGGTATCTGTGCATAAGTGAATGCAAGGAGTTCAAATGGAATTCGAACTCGGATCCCTTACTTGGGGTTAAATGATACACAATACGAACACAGAGAAAGACGTGAAACAAGAAAGAAAGAAAGAAAGAAAGAAAGAAGTATATGATGACAGGAATAAAATAGACGAAAAAGAAAACAGAAAAATGAACTTATCAAAAAAAAAAAAAAAGAAATGAAAGAAAGAAGTTAAAATTAAAGGAATAGCCTTTACAATGTTTTCATTTTTCGAACAGTTGTTCTCATCTTTATTGTCATCTTCATGATGACAATGAAGATGAAATTGGCCGTTGCACGCTCCAGCCTTCTTCAAGATCTGTTTATATTTCTGATATGAAGTACTGTATTTACGCAAATTTACATCGCTCGGACTGTTGTTCTCATCTTTATTGTTATATTCACAACGTTTCTGTCGTTGTACATTCCAGCCTTCTTCAGGTCATATAAGTTGGATTTTCGAACCGTACCCTTCATTTTGTCCATCGAAGTAGATTGTTCTAGTTCCACGTGCCATGCCTTTTTTGGATAACTCAGTTACAGTTATTTCCGTTTAATAACTCAGCGCTTTAAGTTTTTGGTCATATCTACTGTGGCCAGATATTGCCTTCACAACTCTTTTGATCAAGTTACTGGATTAATTCAACCAACGCTTTCATCCACTGGTCCATGAGGCCTTGGGGACGCCTGAAGAAGGCTGGAGCGTACAACGTCCGAAACGTTGGGAATATGGCAATAAAGATGATTACAGCAGTCCGAACAGTGTAAATAGTGTAAATAGTTACAGTACCTCATCTCAGAAATAGAAACATGTTCTTAAGAAGACCGGAGCGTACAACGACCGAAACGCCGTGAATATGACAATAAAAATAAGCAAATAGTCCGGAAAATGTAAATAGGTACAATATCAGAAATATAGACGAATATAGTAATGATTAGAATTGCTGTTTCCTTATAAAGAAACATTCAGATGAAAATATTAAACCTTTCTTTTAAAACGAAATACGTCCATTAACTGTTATCGCTCTTTCTAGTATTGACGGGAATTTCCTTCATATTCTTTTGCTTAAGGTACTATGGAATATCAACATTAAATCATTATTTTCCTTCTGGTTACATGCGTTACCCATTTTAGTTCTTATTGCTCTTGGAATTTTAATAATTGATCTGAGAAAACAGTTGGATATATTTGATAGTATGGATATTTTTGACCGAGCGTTGGTGCCATCCATATGAGAGTTTGGATCATGTGTGGTTCTTTTAGAATAAACAAAAATAAAAGCGAAAAAAAAGTAAAAAAAAAGAAAAGAAAAACAAACGAAAATCAAGAAAAACATTATCAAATTTCAGATTTAGACTTTTTGCTTTTTCTGAGCGAACGAACACTAATTCTAACTTTCTAATTTCAAATTCTTAACACACTAATTTTGTTAGAAATGTCGTGAGATTTTAATTTAGAACTAGTTACTTTTTATTCTATTAACATACTAATATATATATATATATATATATATATATATATATAAACTTATTTATAAAAGGAACTTTGTCTCTGTGTGTGTGTGTGTGTGTGTGTGTGTGTGTGTCTCCATTACCTATAGACCCCGAAACAGCTGAACTGATTTTCGTGAAAATTTACAAAGGTGTATTATAAGCGTCTGCGAGTGTTCTTAGCTAGGTTCTGTGTCGAGGTACTCCCAATAAATATCGAAAATCGATAATCGAAAAAATCGGGTTATAGAAGGAGTGGTGCGATTTTAATCAAATTTGATACACTCATAGACAAAGACATGAGAAACGATATTCAGAAGTTTCAAGGTTGCAGTTCTTACAAGAGTGCAGAAAATTTGATATCGATACTAGGAAATCAAAATTTGATTTACATCCATTCATTTTTCTTTCAGTCTACGTTTTCGCTTTGACTGGAAACAACTATTGCTTTTGAGTCTTTCGTGCCAACGTCCAAAGAGTCTGAGCTCCAGGGCCATGGATTAGTTTTAAAGCTTTCATTATACCCGAGCAACGCCGGGCTATACTGCTAGTATTATATATATATATATATATATATATATATATATATATATATATTCCGTATGTATATATATACATATATATATATATACATAAACATATTTATTAATATATATATATATATATATATATACATGTGTGTTTGTCTATATATATATATATATATATAGATATCTATATGTGTGTGTGTGTTTGTGTGTGTGTGTGTCTGTGTGTGTCTGTGTGTGTGTGTGTGTGTGTGTGTGTGTGTGTGTGTGTGAATATAAGGATCAGAATTCTACAAAATGATAGAATAAAGAAAAAAGAACAAATAGGAAACGTAGTTGTGGTGCAGTGAATATCGACTCGGAACGACAAATCGGGGTGCCGATTTCGAATTACAGTTGAATTCCTTGCATTCACTTACTCACAAATATCATTGGGAAAGGTGTTATTCCGTCTCTTCCCTCCAGTTATGAGTTAAATAACAGAACAGATTGGGTTCTATAGCTTTGGCTGGCAACCAGTCTACCACAGAAAACAATGGCAACCTACTGCGGGATAATCTTCTACCAATTCAGTCATGTCTCTTTCGAGACATACTCGCCCAAAGCGTGTATTACCTATGGCACTTAGCTGACTGCCTGATCTCAATCTAACATGTTTCATATTTATTAAAGCTTTTTCAGAGAGCGAAAGAAAAATTAAAAAGTAACAAAGAGACAGTATATTCGTACGTTAAGATTTGGGGTTAGTTCTTATTGGTTAGATATGTGTTACGTGTATTGAAGCAATTGGAGTAGATAGACTAAAGTATCGCCCGGTTCACACTCCACCCACGTCTATTGAACAGGTGAAGAGACTTATCCCTTGTTTCCTGTTTAGGATGCGGTTTCCGGTTTTTCTCTTTTCTAATCTTCTCACTCTTATGTAGCCCCCTGCACATCAGTGGCATTACCGCCTTGCTTGGGGTGATATGATTAAAAAAAAATAAATAAAATAAATCATTTTATTAACCCTTTTTTATGTGTAGAACATAGATTTAGATGGTAAAGTGTAGAGTATACAAGGTACCAGTCTCTTGTATTTTTTTCTCAGTCTCTGAAGAAGCTTTAATAAAAGTGAAATATGTTCAATTGAGAAACGTTTCGTAATTTTCTTTGTCTTTATTTCGTTATTCACACTTACACACACACACACACGCACACACACACATATATATATATATATGTGTGTGTGTGTGTGTGTGTGTGTGTGTGTGTGTGTGTGGACATTAAGGTCAACATCCACCGGCGACACTCGGTTTCATGCTTAAATGCAATCTCCAAGCCTTATATAGTCATTTTTCATCAAAATTCAATTTTTGCTATGTTCGCACTAACTACTAAGTCTGTGGAAAGACCTAAGGCATACCGTGGTATGTTGCTATGGCCCATTTCATGTTTTTCTATCTCCCATAACATTCTTAGCGTTGCAAAGACAACGGTCTCCTTAGGTTGTGGGCAAGACAATTTTTGTTTTTCTCTTAAGCTCAGTTTTCCAGGGATTCTTTCAATGTGTTGTTTTTTCCATTTTTATCATTCCAAGTGCACCCGCTATCACTGGTACTATTCTTGTTTTCAATTTTCACATTTATTTTTATTTCAAGTTCCAAGTCTTCATATTTTGACAGTTTTCGAATTCCTTGGTTGCTATGTTACAATCCACTGGACAAGCCATATCAATTAATAGGCAAGTTTTTTCTTTTTGGTTTTAACAATAATGTCCGACCTATTTGGTTCAATTTTCCTGTTTGTGTTGATGGTGTAATCCCATAGAATGGTGACATCTTCTGTTTATGTAACCGGTGCTGGGTGATGTTCATACCAGTGTTTGTCTTCATATTTTCTATAGTGTTTGCACATTGTCCAGTGTAAATATTGCCGCACTCTATCGTGACGAATTTATCTTCATTTGGAGCAAATACAGAACATTTTGAGATTAGATGGTCTACTGTTTCTTTGTATTTATCACAGAACCTGCATTTCAAATCCACATTATTATTTATAATATTTGCATGAAAGTTCCTATTCAAAATACTTTAGTCTTGCGCTGCAAGAATAAATCTTCAGTTTCAGATTTTAGTCCAGATGCACGTAACTATCCAGAAGTATCAACTTTATCAACATTGGGTTTATTAGCACGTTCTAGATATTGGCCATACAAAGGTTTGTCTTGCCAGCGTTGTTTCTTCTGTTCTTTGGCTTTCTTTTTCATATTTTTACCGCAATAATTGGTTCTTGGCTTCTATTTTGCTCTTCTGCAGAATCTATTAAATGTAAATCTTGTTTGAATTAACTGCCTACTTTCAGTAGTGAATTTTTTTCTTTCTATTTTCATGTTATTTGTCTCATTGTATCATCCAGTCCTCTGTTGTCTGTATGTATGTTAGTAAGCTAATAGTTGTTGTCGTGTATGACAATTCTAGCTTTATGGGGTACTAATAGACAGTGTACATCAGCCTTTGAATTAGGCAAATCTTTACAATTTTGAAAGAAAACCCTATATTTTAATTAAGCATAAAGATATTTGACACAACTTAAATTTATTGGTCGATTCGGTCTTAGAAAGGAGCTTTTTGTGTTAGAATCCATTCGCCTGATGTCATTTAGAGTCCAGTTCAAGATGATGAAACTATATGGAACCACTGGGATGGCAATTAATAGCCATAATTTTGTTCTGAAAATTCAATTCAGCTTTTAATATCAGTCGTAGCCTTCTATAGTACTCTTTACGCAGTATATTTTAATTCATGTTTTATGGTGTATTCTTTCACTCTCGTTTACATCTAGGTACTTATAAGCTTCTTGTTGCTCTAATTTTTTTTTGTTTTACTAGTGTCTAAGCTAATTAATGATGTTTGTTGTTGCGTAAAACTGTAGATTTAGCACATTTATTCAAATTGAATTTTATCCTAATGTTTTCACTAAAGCATTTTACAGTTTACAGAAGACCTTCTAGCTCGTTATCATTCTTAGCATACAACTTTAAGTCATCCATGTAAAATAGGTGACTTATTTTCTTTTGAGCTATTTTATAACCACATTCTGTCTTGTTAAGTTGAATGGGTAATGCTATTACTGATATGCAGAATAGTAAGGAAGATAAAGAGATTCCTTGAAATACACCTCTGTTGATGTTTATTTCACCAGACTTATAGGTTCCATTTTTATGATTGAGATAATGTGTTGTTTTCCATATCGACATACATTGTTTGATGCAATTGATGATGACGGGTGATACCTTGTACATATGTAAAGATTTTAAGATCCAGTAATGTGATACACTCTCAAATGCCTAACAATAATCTATGTAGGTAGTACTAAAATTTTTCTTTGAATTGAAGTTTTCCAAGTTCATCCTATTAAGTAATTTGTCTTTACATCCGTAACAGCCACGTTTGCGCCCTTTTTGTTCAAGCGGTAGGATGTCATTTCTTTCAAAGAAAAAATATGTCTCTTTTGTTAAAATAGATGTTAATAATTTCTATGTTGTGGGAAGGCATGTAATTGGTCTGGAGTTTTTCGGTTTATTTGTGTCACTATTCTTAGTGGGATCGTTAACCATTTCTTGAAGTTCTTTGGCTAGTTTTTTATGTGCTGTATTTAAATAATATAGCCAAAAGTTAAGGATTTTATCTATTCCTGGCAATTTTCAATTGTGTTCTTTTTAGTGTACATTTAAAAATCCTCTTCTATATATTCCAGTCCATGTCTGTTCTGGTTTATTTTTCATTTGCTTTATCTCTTGCACAATCCAGTCTGCTTCTTTGTTATGTTCGTTAGAGCAAGCCCATATTTTCCCCAGAACTGTATAACCTCTTCAATATTTTTTGAGGGGGGGGCTGTGACTTAATTTTTTTTTTTTACATATTTCCCAGTAAAATTTCTTTGCATCGGGTCGAAAGATTTTGTTCTGTCTGTAGAATCTTTAACTTTTCTCATGGCGTCTTATTCTTTGTGCCTTCAATTGTATTGTTTGCTTTATTTTTTCCTAAGTTGACAGAACTTCATTTTCATTTCTAATATTGTATTTTCTTTTCACTTTTTAGCTTTTTAAGTCTTACATTAATACTCTTGCCAAATCATCGAGTACTAATAATTCACTTCTAAGTTGTTCGATTTCTTTTTCTATTTTTCTTTTCCAAGGTGGATCTTCATGTAATTTGATTTTCATTTTTTTTTGTTGCTGCTATTGCTGATGCATATATTGCTTCATTGAGATTTATATATTTATCTTCTTCATCTAGAATTAATTTGAGTTCTGCATTGTAGAGCTTAATAGTTTCGAGGTTATACTTTGTTTGCTGCAGTTTTGGGAGTTGTTCTCGTACTTTCATGGCAATATTTTGTATCTGACTTATATGGCTCTTGATTTCTTCCTTGGCTTCTTGTATACTGTTGAGGCGCTCTCCACCTTTCCACGGAAACGGACTATTCGAATCACTACATAAAATAGTAGTGATTATACCTCGGAGAAGAAAGTCGAGTAAAGAAGTCACGTGAGCGAGTCCGTCGGGTATTTCCGGTATTGCACCGAAAGTGTTCAATCTACCACGTCTCTACGACGATACTGTATACTAATTACCTTGTTCAGTATTCTACTAATCCTCACCTCTTGTAAATACTTCTCTTTCCTGTCAATACACCTACTTTTATACTATTACGTTGTTTTGTATTATTTCACAAAATTCTGTTACCCGACGTAACATATACTGTTCTTGCTTTCCACAAGATAATTCTGTTCAATGTGTTTTGAACTCGTTTTATTGTCGTTATGAAAACCGACTCAGATCACACCTTTCCAACATTTCTAAACTTTCAGCATTATCTTGAGTGATTTGTGTGTATCTCGGTTTCTTCATTATGAGCTGTGTCTTGTGTGATGTTACTACTTTTTCCGATTCTGGTTCCCTTTCATGTTTTTGTTGATTCGTATATTCTGGTTGCCATTATTTATATCTCATTCATTTTAGTTTCTGTCAATCAGTCATTTCGTTGATGTACCTTCGTACATTGGCTAGTTTATTTTCGTCAATGTACTTTCTATTTGTTTGACGAATCTTTTTTTGCCAAATGTCAAATGTTTGGCGAGTAATGTTTTTTTGAGGTTTGAGTAATGCTTCGTAAAATGCAGTCGTAACGACTTTGTACTCCTCACGAGATTACTTTATTTTTTCTTCTTTAAATGTACGGTTATGGATCTGGCTGGAGAATTTTCAGGGCCATCATCAGGATTATCCTGGAAGTGGGGAGCTGAAGATTCATTATTTGTGCAAAAGTTTGTTCCTATGGCATTTCTTTGCCCTCAGGTAGCATAATATATATATATATATATATAATGACATTAAAATGATCATCTTGCGGCGACACTGTGTTTCATGCTTAAATGGAATTTCCACGCCTTGATATATATATATATATATATATATATATATATATATATATATTATTATTATTATTATTATTAGTAGTAGTAGTAGTAGTAGTAGTAGTAGTAGTAGTAGTAGTATTATACCATACTACAACTTCATAGCTACAAAGTTTCGGTGTTTAATCATCATTTATTTTGTTTAATTATCAACCACTTATATTATTCCTATTACACACACATCATCAGGCAGGAAGTATGTACTTTAATTAGTATCAACCACTTATATTATTCCTATTACACACACACACACACACACACGCACATATATATATATATATATATATATATATATATATATATATATATAAGGAATCTCTCACCGAGGTCCTAGGTGCTGTGTTGTCATATGCCTGCCTTGACTATAACCATTAAGATGATTACACGTCGGTTCGGGAATATTTACATTTCCACATCTATGGACAGATACGAGTTATCTCTCCTAGATCATGACAAATGGACAATGATAAACAAAAATAAGAAAATGAGATTACTATTCGATTGATATAATCGAATTGTAATTGTCCCAGGTCTGCTTCAATATCAACGCAAGCGCTGACCAACAATTCAAGGATGAACGACGAGGTGAAATGATTTTTGATATAAAGTTTTAATAAGTAACAAAGTATTAATATATATATATATATATATATATATATATATATATATATATATATAAGTATTAATAAGAGTGTCCAATGACTTGAACCTCAAAACTTTTATTCGGATACCCAACTCAGTCGAAATAGCAATTTACGACAAATATCAACAAATTTTAATGAATACAGGCTAACACGAATGCAAGAGATTAACACAAAATAAAATGGGGAGAACCATATAATTATGAGCACATGTGGTATGGTGTTTGTGCTAACAATGTTCTTGGAAGTGTATGCGTGTTCTAACATGGGTCTAAGAATATAATAACTTATCTTTATGTCAGTTCCTTCTCTCTGATTTTACTGTCTTTTCTTTCTTCCTCTTTCTTTATATAACTTCGGACTCAAACACAGTTCACTTGAAATGTATGTATCTGTGACTGTCTCTATTTTTTCAGTTGGCTGTTGTATTTTCAGCATACAAATTTTCTAAAATATCCGCACTCTTCTTTATTTATTTTTTCCAACAAGCGTCGTAATTTCTGCACTCAAAAAATTCTGCGGTTACTTCTATTCAATATCTCTTTGTTCAAACGTTATTTTCTCTGCGTCGCTATCTTCCTTTCTTTTCTTGATAAACGACTCGGATTCATCTTCTTTCTCTTCTTTTGACAAATAAGAATCAGCATAGAAATAACATGACAGTTTCTTCTCTTATCTTCTCTTCGTCGCTATCTTTCTTTCTTTCTTTCTTGATAAACGATTGGGCGTCATCTTCTTTTAATGAATAAGAATTTATAAATTCGTTTTTCTTATCCGGAGTTGCTTAAGATGAATTGGTCAAATTATACCATTATCTCAAATGCGTTTTCCTTTTCATTCATAAGTTATCAGCGCTTAGCAATCGTGACTTGCTAATCAAAGATCTGATCTGCAACTAATTTCCAATCTCTGCTTTCCACGTGACTTGTCTTTGGCGCGGATTCTAGCTTCTGCTGCTTCACGACCTCATGTCTAGCCTCTGTCTATTTCCTGTCTAGACATTTGTTACTAAGGGTGTCTGGGTCAACCAACCTTGACCTGCTATCCCAAAACTGACTTTAAGTTCCCATGTGACCATCTCCTTGTTACCACGCAAGACCAATCTCAATATATATGTGTATGTGTGTGTTTGGATATCTATATTCGTAACATGGGTAGAGAGTGATCATTACATAATTTCAAGTTTAATAAAAAAAATTCTGGTTAACAATTATGACGCAGCCCGTATATTATACAGGGGTTACTTCTTTTTAATTCTAATATATATATGTTGCATTCATAATAGACAGTATTTTTATCTTCTATTTAAAATAAGTAGGGAATTATATTTTATTTTATATTTTAAATAGCTAAGGATTCATCGTACTTATTAAATAAAAAATATATTAAAATAGACGGACCTTAAAATATATATTTATGTATTCTCGGCTAGGCAATATTTTCCTATTGGCTTAACCAATGTTTACAAAGTGTAATCACAAACAATTCTTATGTTTAAAAAAGAGAAAAAAAGAGGAAACAGATTTTGGAATTGTATTGATCAATCGTCAAATTCTACAATTTATATCCAAACGCTACACTTTCTCCTTTGTGCCCCTTGAAATTGTGTAATGGTTAGCAAGGTTGACTCGGTAAAAGCTATTACAAGTGAGTACCCATTACTTATGTCGTACTTAAGTGTCTCTTAAAAAAACATCTGTACAGTCTTCATTTAATCAGTAGAATGTTAGAATACATTATCTATATTAAATCTTTATCTAATATGTTACAGTTTCTTTTAGACACCTGGCCATGGAGCAAGACGGGTAGGTTGTCCAACAACCACCTACATTTACCGGGTATGTTATGACACAAAACAGCTTTCGTTTTATTTTAGACTCAACATAATTTAAAACATTTAAAAACACTATTTTTTCAATTATTCTAAAGTTCGAATTCTTAACTCTTCCCTCCTCATCCTAATGCTCTGCAACGATATTATAGAGTCGGACGAGCCCCCAGTTTTGTTACGTGTTATGAGTTGTAACAAAAGAAAAAAATGATTTACCAAAATACAGAGGTGAATCACAGACAAATATTTAATTTACAAAGAGCACAAATATAAAATATTTACATAAACATAGAGTTTACAACTGGCAGCCAAAGTGTTACAAAGGAAGAGTTAAGGAATGGGTGAAGTATTTTAACACGTTAGGCTAGCGAGTATTCTAAGTACTATTTTTGGAAATCCTCAAATGTGTATATAAAGAATAATTTTTTGTTTGTTTTTTGTGGACTTTATTAATATTATTTTTTATATGTAACTGCATCCTTGTAACATGCTGGAAGTTCAACCAGCAGATTAAGTGGAGATTTTCAATCTCGAGATCACTCTGATTCCAAGAAAGTATATGTCTGCGTAGAGTGGCTCGAGTTAGATGGATTTCAGACACACGAACAGACAGAGTTTGGCGTTTATTTTTTAGAAGAACTTTTCTAGAGCTACGCCATTAGAAAAGAGAAAAAACGAAGACATCAGGAATGTCATAGCTCCAGCGATTGCTCTTGCTTTGGATAAGTCATGTATCGAGGAGAAAAAATTAGCGACATTTAGAGTTGAGGAAGAGGATCCCCGGTTAACGGAACAGGAGGACATCATAAAACAGATAAAGGTATTACGTAAAAAGGAACCTTATCTCATGCCTTATTGACTACCGTATTTGGCTATTTGTAGGCTCTTTTGACACTACAAGACTTTCTAGGCAACCCACCTCACCGCTGAATCAGAAACTTAGAGAAGAGGCAACGTAAATTCGACATTCTCTTCAATAACCAAATTCTGTTCCTGTATCTTCATCAGAAAGAAAAAGAACTGAATGCGATTTTCTTTTCAAGAAAGAAAGACATTCACGGCAATTGCAATACAGACTGATATGCTTATTTTTAATTTTATATTTTATGAGATTTTATAGATGGTCGTAAGTTCGGGTCGTTAGGTAAGTAGTTTCTTGAGAAGTCAGCACATTGCTTACGTCATTGATAATTACGTGTTATTACTAATTGGGAAAAAGGACAACCTCTGTGATACGCAAGTATCAATGAGGTAAGCAGAGTTGTCGTTGTAAATAAAAACAAAGTACAGATAAATCTTTAAGCTGTCAGGGACCAATTCGACACGATATTTATGTTATGAACAAAATCCACACTTCTAAAATGATAAAATCAACTATTTCGATTCTGGCAGATAGTGTGGCTTGAGGAATGTATCATGAATTATAGTGGAGTATTTTTCACGAGTCGACCAATAAATTTAAGTTGTGTCAAATATCTTTATGCTTAATTAAAATATACGGTTTTCTTTCAAAATTGTAAAGATTTGCCTTAGAAAACACTCAAGTCTCTGGCGTTGTTAGTATAATTATCATTGTATCAACAATCTTCGAAAGTTTATCTTTATAGTTAAAACCAAAAAATCTTTATAGTTAAAACCAAAAATACAAGAGGTTTTCATCTTTCTCAACAGGTCTTTCTTCTGCTACATGAACATGTAATCTAATACACAAATCGAAATAAGAATTGTTTTTTTTTTTTTGTGAAAGATTTATTGCAATTACTAAAACATTTCTTTCCTTTTTCTTTATTTCTTTCATTCTTTCTTTCTTCTTCTTCGTCTTCCTTTCCATTTTTTTCATTTTTCCATCTTACCTCCATTTGTTATTTTCCTTTCTTGTTTTTCTTTTTGTTCTTGTTCATCTACCATTTGTTTCTTTTATTTTTTCTTTTTCTTCACTCCATTGTTCCTTCATTTGTTTCCTTCCTTCCTTCCTTCTTCTTCTTCTTCTTTATTTCAGTTTTTCTACTTATTCGCTCTATCTTTCTTTCATTTTTTCTTTCCTTTGTTTTTCTTCTTCTTCCGCTTCTTCTTCTTTTTTTCTTCTTCCATTTCTTTATTTTTGTTTTTCTTCTTTTCTCCATCTTTCGTTCATTTGTTTCTTTTCTTTCTTTTTCTTCTTTTTCTTCTTCCTTTTCTTCTCCTTCTTCTTTCTACTGTTCCTCCTGTTATTCCTTTTTCTTCTTCTTCTTCATATTTGAATATATATTTAATTTCAGTTTCTATTTTTTGTTGTTTTGCTTTTGTATTTTCACTTATTTATTTCTTAGTTTAAATTCTATTTAATCTGAATAAAAGTTGCGTTCGCAATTAAATGTAAAATTATTATGCCTCAAAGAAGAGCGCGAATAATCGAAAACGCTCAGGAAATTTTGAAACAAAGAGACAGCAAATTTTAGGAAGACATGAACAGACATTTAAAGAAGAAGAATCATGAACAGGAAGAAGAAGAATATTAAAATGAAAGAAGGAAAAGAAGGAACACATGACCGAGTTAGCAAGCAAAAAGGTTGGAACGGGAAACAAATATTGAATAAGTGTAGAATTATTGTAGCTCGGTCATGGATCTCTGAAACAAATGTTCTAGATCAAAATTTTAGATTGCTACTAGGTGCTTCAATAAAATGTCCTCGTGCGTGACTAAGCTGAATATAAAATGATCATTAAATTAAAAAATGACGGTAAATTTATCAATATACTTCTTCGCTGCTTTTCATAAAATTAATAAATGACTCTATAATTAAAATAAACAATTTATTCAATGACACTGAGCGTGATGCCGTCGGGAGTTCTAAACTCCTGTTGGGTCCACCTTTGGTAGCAAGGTCTAAGACATGGACCAAGACTAAGCGAGACAAACCCTAAAACCCCGGCGTTGAAACAATTGAATGAAATTTAAAACAAATCTCAACGGTTGAACCAACGAACTAAGAGGTCTACGGTACTCGAAACGATAACATTCAGTGACAGTCCATTGCAGATCTATAACTGGATTACGCATGCCTAATTCCATATGTGGGCACCTCCAGATGGTGTAATGGTTAGCAAGGTTGTCTCGCTAGAATCATTACAATTGAGTAGTGAGTTCGATCCTCACTGAGTGCCTCATAAAACACCTTACTCCACGTTTGGGGGTTGGTTGTACGGCTAACAATCCTGCCCCATAAAAACAGTTTATTACGGAAACAGCAAAATGCTGCACTAAAACATCATTGGGTGTAACGGGTGATGATGATGATGATGAATTCTATATGTCTTCAGAGGAAGATCACAGAAGCAATTTCAGGCCATCGGCACTTTCGTCAACTTGATTTTCTTTCACCTCCAACCAACTCTTGCAAAGACAAACGGCAATTAGGAAGCCCCTGGTTCTCTAAAACTTCGTCGTCGCTTACGTGTTCGGTCTATGCTATACTCAGCATCCTTCTGTATAACCATATTACTGTTGCTTCAAATCACTTTGTCTTTGAGGAAATTGTCCAGCACTCACTTTCATACAAAAGGGCAAATATAACGTACCAGTTTAGTACTTCTTTTCTAATTTCTTGCAAAGATTTTCTATTTCTTGGTACTCAGATTAGCTTTTGGAATGATTATTTGGTTACCCCAATGTACCTTTAGATTTCAGTGTCAGATTTTTCGTCATCTCTTAAAACACGAAATATTTAAATTTCCGCACTTATTTGATTATGTTATCTCCGATTTGCAGTTCGCACTTTGGGCTCAACCTTTTTGCTCACAACAATGCACTCTGTCTTCTTGCAGTTGATGTTTAATCCATTCTTCTTGCTTTATTTCAATACCTTCTGTAGGAGATTTTCGTAATTTTCTGTCTTTGGCTGCTATCATCACAGTGCTATCTGCATATCTCATGGTGTTAAGAGTGTGGCTACCAACAATGAATCATGGTCAAACACGTTATATGAGATGAATAAGTCTGATGAGAACACGCATACTTGTCTTATACCCACTTTGATTTTTGCATTTTTTTAAGCATATCACCCAGAGCAAGGCGGTAACGCCACTGATGTGCAGGGGGCTACATAAGAGAAAAAAAGATTAGAGGAGATTGAAGAGAAGGACGAACCAGTTAGGAAGGAGCAAGAGAAGGAAAGGAATACAGGTGTGATGACAGTTACAGATGTGGAGAGAAAGGAAAGGCTATGCAGGGCGGTGTGAAAAGAACTAGGGTCAAGTGGTTAAGAGATGAGTATTGACCTTGCATTTAAATTCCTGGAAGTTGTAACTGTCAGGAAAGCAAGAATAAGGAAACTAGTTCCACAGGGGGGAAGTGCGAGAAAAGAAGCTGAAGGAGTAGAATTGTCGTCTGCATTTGGTTGATCTAACTTTGAATGGGTGAGACCCAGATGCCAGTCTGGTTGCACGAGTAAACACCTGTTGCGGAGGCACCAGTGACTTAAGTTCGTTGGAGCAGAAGCCATGGAAGTATTTCTTCTGAATTCATTTTCTATCCGTATGCAAACAATTAGATGCCAGTATAGGTTCCTGATTATTTTAATAACCTTTCAATAAAGGCCAGGGTTGCTGGGCAGTTCCAACAGATCATCGTGGCGTAATTTTTATAATCATTTTGCACCAAACAAGGCAGTACTAACGGCCTATTAACATCTAAAGGGTCATTTGTTGGCAAATACTTTCATAGCATTTTGACCCATTTACCCATAGCTGTGACTCTAACAGGTGCTACCACCCTGGGTCAGGGTGGACCTGGGAACAACAGCAATTAAGAGGTGGTTCCACGCTCCTCACAACCTCCCAATCAGAGGCCTTGCTGCCGGATACTGCCAGTAGTGCACAGGGGGTTACATAAAAAGAGAAAGAGGAACAAGTTACAGGGTGTGTCAGAGAATGGATAAGAGGAAGATGAGAACACTGGTGTGAAGAGAGCTGCATGAGAGTAAAGTGGAAAGGGAGAAGAACATGATACAAGGGATTTCAGGTAACGGATGCGCGTAAAGTAGATAAGAGATGGTAATTGACATTGCATTCAAATTCTTGGAGATTGTAGCTGTTAGGAAAGGAAGTATACGGCCTAGTTGCTAGTCTAGTAACTCGAGTATATTCATGCAGAGGTGACACCAGGGAGCTAAGCTCATCGGAGCAGAAGCCGTGAAAGTATTTGTAGAAAAGACAGAAGGAGGCCACATCGGTGAGAAAGTGACTATAGACAAGCTGTAGCTTGCGCAGAAAGCCAGCATGCCAGACTCTGTCAAATGCTTTGGGGAAACAGCTCGAGCTACGCTGTTCTTATCTGTAATGGTCGTTAGCATATCAGAAGCGGACCTGATCAAGCAGCAACCATACTATTTATTCGGAGAAGAGGCTGTGGGCTGTGAGATGCTGAACCTCTTCAGCCTTGAGCACAATGCCAACAACCGGTAGGAGGCTGATAGCGCGATAGCTAGAGGGATCTGAGAGTTCTCCAGAGTTCTTAAGTATAGGCACCACACAGGAGGACTGCCAACAGGAAGGAAAGCAAGATGCAGTGAGGCAGTAGTAGTAGGACAGATGAGAATTCAGGGGCACATTTCTTCGCAACAATGATTGAGATTCCGTCACGTCAGATCGCCTTATCGAGGTCAAGCTTTGAAATTATGTTAGAGACCAGCGAGTCGATAATGTAAACGTCACTCAGTTGAGCCTCAGTTCTAGGTGGGAAATCAGGTGCGTATGCCCGAAACGAATCAAATGCACTCCCCCTTGTCCGCTGAAAATGTGAAGACCTCAAATTTATTGATTAAACGGGGATTGAAGGCTTGCTGTTGTTTAACACATTTTTACAGAGTTGCCAGTAGTCTTTGAAACCGAACGTGCGGAATGCTATACGCTGCTTCATTCTGTCAGCAAACAACAGCTTAGCATTACTTAAGATTTTCTTGTACTCATTACGAGCATAGGCAAAATGCCCCCTATTATGGTCAGACGCATGGCTCCGATAAAGCAGGATAAAGTGATTCCTGTGAGCAATAGTGGCCAAATAGTGGAGAATCAAGCTTAAGTCGTAATTACCCGGCTGGAATGAAAGCACAGTTTTAATCCAAGGGAAGGCTAAAAACTTTGTTTGAAGGGACTTTATACAGGAAATCGCAGAACTACTCCCAGTCGGCTCTTTGGTAGCAGTAAGATATTTGGCTTGTTAGAGGTTCCTGAAACATAAGGTATGCAGATGTTACAGTGCTGATAGCAGACACGAAAGGAAATTACAAGACCTCTTAAAGAAGGTAGCTGAAGAGATTCGTTGTTCCAAGCCGATATCCACTACACCAAAACGCATATCCACACATAAATGACAAATTTTTAACTTTAAAATATTTTAAACTTTTTAAAAAATTATAAAAAAATCTTAAAAGGTCACTTTCATAAATTAACCCAAATTGGAGTAGATAATCCCTGCTATCGCTAGGTTCATACTCCTTCCTCTTCTTTTGAACAGGAATAGAGGCTCATTCTAGGGTTTCTCTTTAGAAGGAGTTCCCGGTATCTTTATTCTCCTTGGGTCTTAATAGTAGTGCTGTTGCAAGCTTTTGGTACCGTGTGTGTATGGTCTTTTCATTCTAAGGGTACCAGGTTGGCAGTTTCCTTGTTATAACTTCCAACTAGTAGTTAGGAGATGAACTCTTGCGTAGCATCTTGAGAAACTGTTCTGACCAACAGTTGAATTATATCTGGTTTTCTTGTCGTGCTATGTCGCGCATGGGTGGGTGTCCCTGCAAGTACCTCCGGTAGGCAACCCTGACGTCACATTATGCTGCAGTCTGCGCCAGATTCCTTCCTACAGTCAGTCAGTTAAGTACCATACGTGATACACACTTGTGCGATCATGTCTCGAAAGAGACATGACTGAGTGGGCAGAAGGCCATCCCGCAGTAGGTTGCCATTGCATTCTGCGGTAGACCGGTTGCTGACAAAGGCCATAGAACCTAATCTGTCCTATTATTTAACCCATAACTAGAGGAAAGAGGCGGATTAATACCTTTCCCAAGTGTATTTGTGCGTAAGTGAATGCAAGGAATTCAACTGGAATTTGAACTCTGCCTCTCGATTTGTCTTCCGAGTCGATATCCACTGCACCACAACAAACAATCTAGAGTAGAAATTTCAATATATAAAAACAGCTTAGAACTGAGCCAGAATACACTCTAAACCAATCAAACAGACACAAACCTTACCATTACTTCTAGTTTCAGGCGACAAATCTATTCTCAGACAGTTTGTGATATGATTTTGCAAACGTGGGTCGACCCGAGAATTTTCCGGTACCCTTCGTATGTAGATGCAGTCATCACTTGATAATTCTATACACAGCATTATGCACAAACGTCTGCTTCGACATTTATTCCCGCCCTTGTACAAACGATCTAATTGTATAATCTTTCGATGAAATCAAAACGAATTGTGACGTTAGAAGATTTTGTCGATAGATTTCTTTTATTTTTCTTTTATTTTATTTTATTTACAATACGATAAAAGATTAAGAAAAAGATGTGATTTTTTTTCTTTACGAGATGTAATTTGAAAAGATAAAAAAAAATATTCCCTTGACGTTGTCGGAAGAGCGTTCTGTCAGTTGGTTGTCAGAATTTCTTCTCATCACCAGATTTCCCCAATTCACAATACCGTCCATTTTATTTCATTTTTTATTTTTTTATTTTAAAAATCTTGCCGTCTCCTTTTCAAAACCAGAAAAGGCAAATCAATTCTAATAAGTCATTATCTTTATTAATAGTAGTATTAATAATAATAATAATAATAATAATAATAATAATAATAATGGTGGCTGTTTTGGAACTGACAAATCATAAAGATGGTGATGAGTATTATAATGATGCAATAATGTAGGTGCCTGTAACTCGGGAGTAGACGACGGGGAAAAATGTGGAACAGAAATCAAAAACGATAAAGTTGGATAAAGGAACAGAAACAGTAAACGCTAAAGAAATCGAAGACAAAGCCGTTATCAGCTAGTAATAAAAAGAACAAAATGGAGTTGATACAAACGAGTGATAGCAAGGGGAATATGAAAATGGCGACGATAAAGTTTAAACTGTAAACTGTATTATAAAAAAAAGAAAAAAGAAGAATTACAGGGTTGTGGGGAGTGTAAATAAAACAGGCGATGAATAAGATAAAAGCAAGCAAAAATATTGAAGGAAAAAAACGTGGAAAAGAAAGCGAAAAAAACAAAAAACAAAACGACTAATAAAAGGCAACTCAAATGAAAAAGTGAACATTTTCACAACAAAATATGTTTAAAAATATTCTTTAAAATCCTAAAAAGTTAGCTGTTTGCCAAACTTCTTCCATTTTGTCTTAATTTCCATGATTTCACTAACGATTCCCAAGAAAGAACTGATCTGTACGTTAAAATCTGACTGTTTAATGGCGCCTTGAAGCAAGTGAAGGGTAGAAACTATTGTCCAAAAATAAACAAAGGATCTGAAAAGAAAAAGGAAACTAAATTTTTGTTAATGATTTATGTCAACATTTCTATTTCCAATACACCCATAGATATTCATACTATATATATATATATATATATATATATATATATATATATATAAATAACTAAATAGACTCTGTAAGTATGTAGGCCGTAAATTTATACTAAAATAAATCTTAAAAAAAAACACTAACAAACAGAACCTAATTCCGTTACAATCCGGTGCACTAAGGCGTCGGATAAATGGCGAGAAAAAAAAGAAATCCGCGGAACAAGAACAAAACATTCAATACTCCGCAGCAAAGAAAAAAAAACCCCAAACGGAACCAACCACAGGAAAAAGTGCTCGATACAAAGTACAAAAGAAGATATACAAAAGTAGAGCAAAGACACACAAAAATCTAAAGTGAGCCAAAACCTACCGCGGTTTCACACTACGGATCGTCAGGGCAAAACTTTTGCCCTGACGATCCGTAGTGTGAAACCGCGGTAGGTTTTAGCTGACTTTAGATTTTTTTGTATATATATATATATATATATATTATTCGGACCATTGTTCTTATCTTGGTTTCAATCGTTGTACGCTCCAGTCTTCTTCAGGTGCTAGGAATTTCAAACTGAACCTTTTTATTACGATCACTAGAGTATATCATTCTCATTCCTTGTGTGAAGCTTCTTTTGGTAGTCAGGAGTTATTTCTCGCTAATCGGACTCTCTAAGTTACTTGGTCATCACTGCTGTAGCCTGGTATTGAATTCACAACACTTTAGGTTAAGTCATTGCAACTAACCAAGGAACTGAAACAATTGCAAACAACACCCTGAATCGTCGACGCGTTGTTGTTTTTGATCAACAGTGAGCAGACGCGGTATCCACTTTCTACATAGCTTTCTCATTGACAATTGTTTTGGAATCTCCCCCTTTTTGTATATGATAATGAAATCGATTGAGTGTACATATAATCCTGCCATAAAGAGAACAGAAAGAATCTCAGTTGTAGTTGCAGTTAACAGTGCAGAGTAATCGTAGAGACTCGTTACAGTTATCAAAGAGTTCCGACAGATACCAAAGTTATCCAGAGATCAGACTAGCTCTGAGCTCAACTCAGCTAGAATAAGTTACCCGGGCATACTATTTCCAACGACTTTACTTCAAGACTTGTAAATATTTATTTCTACTAATAGTATTCCTGAATTTACTAACCCGCGTTCCAGTTTATATATTACGTTCACTATAACCTACTTTTCTATCTCCATACCTGTTTTTGTTGTTCATTGTTTTGGCAGTTCCTCATACAAAATCCACAACAAATTGGTGACGAAAACTTGAACTCACGTATACCCCAAGTCGCTACAACAAATTGGCGACTAAGATTCGTACACAAGCCACCACAACAAATTGGCGACGAAGACTCGAACTCACGTGCACCTATATCCCGAATCGTCACAAGTTGCTATGAAGATTTCGAACACAAGTCGCCACAATAACTTTGCGACGGAAGATTCAAACTTATGTATACCACACAACAACTGAACTCATACAGAACAATGTAAAAACTATAGTGCCACACAGGCGGGCAACAAACAATTTGGCGACACTATCGCAGATAATCTGCTGGCTTTACAAACAAAAAGAGATAGAATGAAAAAACTGTAAAAAGGGAATTGAAAGTCAATATTTTTGTCTCCTTCAACAGAAAAATTGTCCACAAAAGTTTCAACGAGATTAATTGCCAGAAAGCAATAGTTAAAAAAACAAACCCCTCACAGAATCAAAGCAGCAAACCATGGAGGATTTTTAGAAAGGAATACTAGAAATCATTAAAAGAAGTGAAGAAAGACAATATAAATAAGAAGAAAGGCAAATGAAAATACAAAATGCAAATGAAGAAAGACAATTACAACTACAAGTACTATTACTAAAATTAACAAGCAACACACTAAAAAGGAACACGGAAAAAGGGGAGACGTTTTGCAAGATGATGTGTGGAACGCGATAGAAAACTTTAAGTACTCGATTGATGAAGACAAAAATTTTGGAGAATATTACAGGCGATATGAAGATATTTTTAATATCGATTATCAGAACTGGACAGAAAAGAAAAAAATTAAGGCTTTTGCTCAGAAAATTAGGTACGGAGGAATACACTAAATTTGTAGATTATATTCTACCAAAGAAGACAAACGACTTAACGTTCGAGGAGGTAGTGACAGGCCTCACTGAGCTATTTAGCCCAAAAATGTCTTTGTTTTTAACATACGCACCGTAGTGGGGGCGCTAGAGGGTGTCGTCAGTGATGTCTTTGCGTGGATCACTAGGAGGTTTCGGGTCTCGTAACATCATACCCACCTCACCGCGCCGACCCGACCAGAGATGATCAGTCTCTGGTCCACCCTCACTAAACACTTTCAGACACTGGAAAACAATTTATGATGTTTGGGCCCCGTACAAAGTCTTACAAACGCTTTCGATTGGCGATAGACAAAGCCAATTTACATCAAGTGGCGAACCGAACATGAACTCGTCCTAAAATATATTAATTTAATTACTAAGAGAATAAAAAAAAAAACCTTCGACTAAGAATTCATCATAATTCGTTTAAAAATAAATAAATATCTACAAATATATAATTAAGTCGTTTCTAAAAAAAAAAAATATGAGGATAAAAATTCGTCTAAGAATTCATCAAAAGAAAAAACATTCCGTTTATAAATACAAGTATCTACAAATATGTATACATTTAAAATCGTTCCAAAAATTAGGAAAGTAAATATATTATATATATGTATATATATACAAAAGTACTTAAAATCCTTTAAAACACACCTAAATATATAATAGATTATGTACAAGTAAAAACCTTAATTACAATTAGATACATTAATTTAAAACTTATTTATGCATTTTATCTTATTTACGAGTACTATTAATTAATATTAAAAAAGAAATTAAGAGAACTCAGAAATGCAGAATTTCGGGGAATTTAGCTAAGAGATTTTTTTGGAAATCCAAATACTCGCCCTTCTGATCCATAACCAATTGGCTGTTCTTTCCGCTGTATCAGTTATGGACTTGAGTACTTTCCTTTTTTTTACTCCTAGTATCCCAATATCTGTTAAGGCTTTGCTTAATGACCTTGCTGCAAATCCTCTAGTTCCTACTTCTATGGGAGTGCAGCTAGCCCTCCAGCCTTTAATCCTGCAACCCTCCAGCAGTTCATCATATTTTAACTTTTTCCTTTCATGACTATCTTCTTTAAATTATATGAGAAGAAAACTATGTCTGGGCGAAGTTTTGTGGTGGCAATTTGCTCTGGGAATTTTAATTTCGAGCCTATATCGGCCCTTAGTTCCCAGTTGTATTTTCAAGGTTAGACATGTAGAATTCTACATGTCTAACCTTGAAAATACTACCTTTACAAAATTTAAAAAACCCTCAGTATATCTACGATATGTTGATGATATCCTACTATTAATTAAAAATATCGACGAAATCTTACACTTCTGCACACTTCTGAGAAAAACGCTCGTTGATAACACGTACATACTAAAACAAGAAAATAATAAACAGAAACTCAAAATCATGGAAGCAATCTACATTAAACAATTTAAACCTGGTTTGAATACGATCAATTTTGATATTTCCAATAACGTACTCAAATGCCTGTAATCAGATCAGGGACCACAACGCCACTATTTTTTCACTGTCTTCGGCCATCCGCCACGGAAGAGATGGACTTGTATTTTCAATTTAATTCTCTTTATTGTTAATAATTTAAATGTTCTATGTTTACTGTGTGTTAATATATATTCTTTGATAATGGCTTATGTGAGCCGAAAGCTTAGACCCGATAAAAAAATCAACAATTACTGTGATTTTTGTTGTCTTTCAACTATATCACCATCAAGTATATCAGACGGTACGAACGGATCCTACACAAAATTAATAGACAAAACTTGTCTATATTATTCAATGAAACCTGCATTAATGAAAAAATGTTGCCAAAATACACACAATATATACATATATATATATATGTGTGTGTGTGTGTGTGTGTGTATGTGTGTGTGTGTGTGTGTGTGTGTGTGTGTGTGTGTGTGTGTGTGTGTGTCTGTGTGTGTTGTTAATAATTGTTTCTTCTTTATTGCATGTTTCTCCATAAATACTTTAGTTCACTTTCTCTTTCTCTCTCTCGCACACACATACACATACACACGGACACACACAAACACACACTATATATATATATATATATATATATATATAGTCATCCGCAGACAGATCTGTTTCGCAGACATCTGATTGCGTTTAACCCAGGATTGAAACCCGACGGAATTGGCGTCAGTCGGCGATTCTACCTCTGAGCTATATATATTACTCTTCAGTAATGAAATGAGTTCTCCCGGTAGGTGTCATGTGTATAGACCGCATATATATAACACGCTACAATTTAATGATAAACTGTACAAAGTTTGTAACGTGTTTTGTCCTTTAGGATTTCATCGGACTAAATTTGTTATGTTGGTTCGACTGCTGTTGATTTATTTAAATGTAGCTAATTTCATTTAAAGAAAAACTAAATAACTTTTTAATTTTAAATTCCCAGCATCCATGGTACGTGCACCTGTGTATACTTGTTCTTCTTGTTCTTTCGTATTGCAGTCGCTTGCATAGTTCTCAATGGAAAACCCTTCGCACACAATTCAGCTTGTTTTTGCACTCTTTTGAGCTAACCTGCTATTGGTAATATGTGTGTCTTTGTCAGTATTTTAGCTCTCTTTTTCAATTTTTCTCTTTCTCTCTCTCTCTCTCTCTCTCTCTCTCTCTCTTTATCAAAGTTATTTGCTTCTTTTTGCTCTTGTTCTGAGTTTTTTTTTTTTTTTTTTTTTTTTTTTTATAAGCGTTTCACCCCGAGCAAGGCATGTCACTGCCACTACTGTGCAGGGGGCTACGTAGAGAGGAGAAAGGCTGGTTAAATATAGGACATAACAGAGGGTGGGTGATAGGCGGGTGAGGATACCGAGAATGAGGGTTGGGTAGATGAGAGTGTTGTGAGAATAGTTGGGAGTTAGTGTGATAGGAGGTGTCTATTGACCCTACATTTAAACACCTGGAGATTGTAACTGTCGGGAAAGCAGACTTGTGGAAGGGAGTTCCACAGGCGGGAAGCGCGAGAAAAGAAGCTGTTGGAGTAGAATTTACGGTTACATCTTATTTGTTTAACTGTAAAAGGACCTAGTTGCTAATCTAGTATCTCGTGTAAATTCGTGCTTGGGCGGCACCAGTGATCTAAGCTCATCGGAGCAGAAGCCATGAAAGTACTTGTAGAAGAGGCACAGGGAAGCTACATCACGCCGGTGTGAGAGCGGCTGCAGCCGGTCTGCCAAGTTAGTATCAACCACGTTACAGATCCTCCTTTGTATTTTGTCAAGAAGCCCAAGGAGAGCAGCAGGGGCACCCGACCAGATATGGCAGCAATATTCAATACACGGGCGGATGGTAGATTTGTATATGTGCAGAATAGTTTCAGGTGGGAAAAATTTCCGGGCCCTGCACAGAGAGCCGACTTTCATAGCAGCAGATTTGGCAATGGATTCAATATAGTCATTCCATTTGAGGTCCGCCGAGAGTGTAAGGCCAAGGAGGCGTAGTATTTTACTCTCTGGGAGGCTAGCCTGTCCCATGCTAATGGGAGGTAGATGCGATAGTCTATGGTGGTTAGTTGATAACAGCTTTGTTTTGGAGGCATTGAAATTTACCAACCATTTCCTACCCCAGGTCACTACGGATTGGAGGTCCCTTTCCAGTGCGGCAGCGAGGTTCACTTTGTCGTCCAGACCTGGTTTCTGATCGATGCGGGAGTAGATTGTTGTGTCGTCGGCATACATGCCAACTTGGGATCTAATGGTGTCGGGGAGATCATTAATGTAGATCAGAAATAGCGTGGGACCTAGGATAGAACCTTGAGGGACGCCCGCGTTCGTCTGGTAGTTTTGGGAGGCATGCCCATTTAATACCACCTTTAATGTGCGGTTAGAGAGGAAGGACTGGATGAGGTCAAACAGATGTCCAGTTATCCCATAGCTCCGCAGTTTGCACAAGAGGCCAGCATGCCAGACCCTGTCGAATGCTTTGGAGATATCCAAGGCAACGGTTCGGGCTTCACCATTCTTGTCGAGTGCCTGGTATATGTACTCGGTAATGGTCGTTAGCATATCAGCAGTAGACCTGGTGAAGCGAAACCCATACTGTTTGTCAGAGAGAAGCCCGTTGGTCATAAGGTGCTGAATCACCTCGGCGTTGATAATGGCTTCGAAAACTTTGCCAAAGATTGGAAGGAGACTAATAGGACGGAAATTGGCGGGGTCCGAGGGTTCGCCAGAATTCTTAAATATAGGTACTACGCAGGAGGACTTCCAACAGGCAGGAAAGCAGGAAGCAGATAGGCAGAGGTTATAGAGTTTAGAGAGGACAGAGGAGAGTTCTGGGGCACATTTCTTCAGTACTATGACTGGGATTCCGTCACCGCCGCTCGCTTTGTGTGGGTCAAGTTGCGCAATTATCTTGGCGACCAGCGAGGGCGAGATGAGGACGTTATTTAGTTGAGCCTTAGTTCTGGGTGGGAAGTCTGGTGTAGGTATTCCTAACGAGTCCAGTGTCGAATTGGTTGAGAATTTACGGGCAAAGCACTCAGCCTTGTCGGCTGGGGAGGTGAGAACTTCAAATTCATTGATTAGTGGGGGTATTGAAGTCTTGTTCCTGCTGAGCACGCTTTTGCAGAGACGCCAGTAATCTTTGGAGCCAAACTTAGAGGATGCTATGCGTTGCCTAATTCTGGTAGCAAACGCCCTCTTGGCTTCGTTCAGTACTTTTTTGCACTTGTTCCGTGCTGAGGTGAAAAGGCGCCTCAAGACGCTAATGCTTCTAAGACATATGATGCTACTTGGAATAAAAATGTAATGTATTTCTCTGACCCGACAGGAATATAATTGACATCAAAAGCAGGACCGACAGAAGTTTGGTCGACGTCGAAGGCAGAAAATATAAACAAAACCGATAGAAGTGTGATTACACAACAGCCATGGATGACACAAATCCATAGATATCTCTAGCCATATATGACACAAGCGAAAACACGAAAAGGCAAAAATACGTGACAATTTCAGTTTATGTAAGATCGGGGTTTTGCTGGCTGAGAGGAGAACACCTGGAAAAGATCGAGAGAATGCAGAGAAGAAAAGAGAACATCCATAAGTCAACTACTCTCTACAACTCCCTCGTATGTGCAGCATTCTCTTTAACTACCACTCCACATAACCATCATTGACGAAGAATAGAAATATAATTTTATATTTTTATGCTTTTTTGTTTTGTTTTTTTAATCATTTCACCCCGAGCAAGGCAGAAACGCCACTGATGTGCAGGGGGTTACATAAATGTAGAAAGATTAATTAGAAAAGAGTGAGGAGTACAAGTTAGTTAGAAAGGAACAATAGAAAGCTGAGAAAGCAGGTGCAATGACAGATACATGGGCGGAGAGAACGTGAAGATTATACAGGGGAGGGGAGAGAGCTAGAGTCCAGTGGTTAGTAGGTGAGTATTAACTTTGCTTTTAAATTTCTGGAGGTCATAGCCGTCAGGAAAGCAAGAATACGGGAGTGAGTTCCACAGGCGGGAAGTGCGAGAGAGGAAGCTGTAGGAGTAGAATTGTCGTCTGCGTTTGGCTAACCTGACTGTGAATGGGTGGGACCCAGTTGCCAGTCTGGTTGCACGGGTAAACACCTGTAGAGGAGGCATCAGTGACTTAAGCTCATCCGAGCAGAAGCCATGAAAGTATTTATAGAAGAGACAGAGGGAGGCCACATTTCGACGATGGTGAAGTGGCTGCAGACGAGTCGCCAGATCAGTACCTATCACATTACAGACTCTCCTTTGGAGCTTGTCAAGAACACTGAGGAGAACGGCAGGGGCACCTGACCATAAATGGCAGCAGTACTCCATGCACGGACGGATGGTTGACTTGTATATATGCAGGATGGATTCAGGTGGAAAAAACATCCTGGATCGACATAGTGACCCAATCTTCTTAGCAGTAGATTTTGCTATGGATTCAATATAGTGCTTCCATTTGAGGTCTGAGGACAGGGTAAGTCCGAGGAGGCGTAGTGTATTACTCTCCGGGAGAATCATCTGGTCCATGCTTATGGGAGGCAGAAGAGGTTGCCTGTAATGGTTGACAGACAACAGCTTGGTCTTAGAGGAATTGAAGTTGACAAGCCACTTCTTGCCCCAGTTCACCACAGAGTGTAGATCCCGCTCAAGGTCAGCAGCGAGATTAAGTCTGTCCGCCACGACAGGTTTCTTACTGGAGCGGGAGTATATTGTAGTGTCATCTGCGTAGATGCCTACTTGGGACTTGATCTCATCTGGGAGGTCGTTGATGAAAATAAGGAAGAGCGTCGGGCCCAGGATAGAGCCTTGTGGGACACCGGCATTCGTGCTGTAGGACGAAGAGGCACGCCCATTCAGAACGACCTTCATTTTGCGGTTATTTAAGAAAGATTGGATTAGGTCAAGCAGGCGACCGGTAATACCATAACCGCGTAGTTTGCATAGGAGGCCAGGGTGCCAAACCCGGTCGAAAGCCTTGGAGATGTCCAGAGCAACCGCGCGAGCCTCGTCAGACTCATCAAGGGCCTGTAGCATGTACTCCGTTACAGTTGTTAGCAGGTCGGCTGTGGACCTGTCAAATCGGAATCCATATTGCCTGTCGGAGAACAGTTTGTGGGCGGTGAGATGATGAACTATTTCAGCATTGATTATAGCCTCGAACACTTTCCCGAATATTGGTAGAAGACTGATAGGGCGATAGTTGGATGGGTCCGAGGGTTCACCACAGTTCTTAAAGACAGGAACAACTGAGGAGAATTTCCAGCATGCAGGAAAGCAGGAAGCAGAAAGGCAGTAGTTAAACAGTTTAGAGAGGACAGGGGAAAGTTCAGGGGCACACCTCTTAAGGACTATCACCGGGATTCCATCATCTCCACACGCCTTATGGGGGTCGAGTACGTGTTCTTGTTCGTTGTTTTAAGACAATTGTTATCGTTGTTCCTCGTTTATCCGTCAAGACGATTGTATTTTTTTTCAGCAGCAGAGTATTTAACAGAAAGAGAATGTGATGACGTTGAATGAAAGGAAAGGACAATAAAAGAACAGTATTTTTGTGATTGACTTTACATTTAAAGATGATTGTAGGTGGCTGGAAAGCAAGAAACCAGAATAGAAACCTAGAGATGATAAGTGTAAGTAAAGGAACTGTTACAACAGAACTTACGGTTACATTTCGTGATTTCAAAATTAATACGATGAAACTTAGAACCTTAGATCTTGAACTTTTGTTTTTCTCTGTTCCTGGTTTCTTTGCTTTCATTCTCATGTTTGCGCGCGTGTGTGCGTGTGTAATTCTTTCTCTCCCTCTCTCCTACTATTCCTCGTTATTACTCACTATTGCTTCTGACTTTCTCCCTTTCACCATATTATATATTTTCTCTTTACTTCTCAGTGAAAAGTTCATATGCCACACTTGCTTCCTTTCTATTGTCTCGTTTCTTTTCTTTTACACTCGATTGCGAAACATTTATCCTTTTCTTTCTTTCTTTCTTTCTTTCTTTCTGTTTTCTTTCTTTCTTTCTCTTTCTTTCTTTCTTTCTTTCTGTTTTCTTTCCTTCTGTTTTCTTTCTTTCTCTTTCTTTCTTTCATTCTTTCTTTGATGTGTGGATGGTGTGGTGGATAGCGGCTCGGAATAAGAAATTAGAGAGCCAGAGTTCGAATCTCTGTCGCGTTCGTCGCATTCACTTTCCTGCAAATAACCATAAGAAAGGCATAAATCCATCTACCCACCCCAGCTATGTGTTAAATGGTAGCACTTTTGTCTGGAAAATCTTTGCTATTCTCAAAATATTGTTAATGCAATATTTACTCGCAAAAACAATCTAATAATCCAAAAATATATTTCGGATTTTCATAGCCCGTAGAAGGTTGATAAACCATAAAAACCTTTCTGTTCGTTTTTCTCCATTTCATTCTCTCTAGCCTTTTGCTTGTCACTTCAGACTATTTTTCCATATACTCACCTTTCTTTCTTGCTTTCTTTTCACCCTCTTTCGAATCTACGTATTTTCAGTTTTTCTTCTTTTATAAACCGCGATATTCCTTTCTTTTCTTTTCTCTTTTTCTTTATCTATCTATCTATCTATATATATATATATATATATATAAAGAGAGAGAGAGAGAAAATTAAAAAAATATGTATATATATATATATACTTTTTTTAATTTTCCTTAGTTGTTTTTTTATTATATTTCCGATTGGTTCATTTCTTTTTCAAAGTGAATACATCAGTGCCCCTTCGGAATCAAGGAATATTAATATTATGAATTTAAGATGCGATGCTTTCGAGAAACAAGAACGTCATCAAAACCAAAAATAAATGCAAACTTGTAGTTGTTTAACAGCTTCAAGATAACCACTGTTTCTGATTCAAGTTTTAATTATTTTTTTTTGGAAATCACTCGCTTCACTTGAATATATGAAGTGATATTGATTTTTTTTTTATTTACATTTTCTCCAAATCCCACCAAACATCAGAAAAATGAAACTTTTTGCAGTAACAAAAAAGTTATAATTTTATTCTCTGAGATGGCGTCTCAAATTTGACAATTTTGAAAGCTTGGAGAAAAACTGGAAAGAAAAATTTTAAAAAGAAAACATCGTGACAAAAAAATTCAGATAGTATAAAATCACAAAATTACTTCCTAAACGAAGAAAATAAAAGAGAAAAATATTAAAATAGACATTTTTTATCTGGTGTGGGAGTGATTTGAAAAAATAAGGGTTAACAGGGACACGGGGAAAATGCGCCTTAGGAAATGAATAAATTAATTAATTTGTAGAGAATTGCTCAAATTTTAGTCTTTTACTTAATTTACTTACATATATGTGGATGATAATATACATGTATTTTGTAACGAAACAGTTTAACTACAGATTATTCACTATCTAAAAACAGAAATTTGCAACCATCCCTCTTCAGAAAAAAATTCAATTTTAGGTTAGTTTTGGTTTGTTTTGTTTTTACGGCATATCAGACTCAATGGTCAAAAGTTTTACCTCTACCTCAAAATTTTTACAATAGATTCGTATAAATAGAACATGTATTCTTTCTAAGAAATCAATTTGTAAATCAGGATTCATTGACGTATTTTTGTAAAGAGGGTTTGTCGAAAGTCAAATATATTGGTGGTATATATATTTTTTTCTTCAAAAGCATATTGCAGCTAATGTTTTTTTTTCAAAAATGTATTTTTGGTAATATTTTTTCTTCATAAATTTATTGCTGATAATATATTTTTCTTCCAAAAAAGTATTGCTGGAATTTTCATTATAAAGACCCATCTTTATATTTTCATAGTGTTTTTACCCCATTTTGAGTGGTTAACTATACTTTGAACCTTAACAAGGGTTACCATCCCGGGTCAGGATGGACCTGAGAACAACAGCAATTAAGAGGTGAAACTATGCTCCTCAAAACATTCTAATTAGAGACCTTGCTGTCGGATGCAGTTTATCGTCCAAACGAGGGCCCGGGTGTAGTTTATCGTCTTACCCAGGATGCCTCATTGGTGGAGAGGTTCAGTCGGTATTCTGAAGCTCCAGCCGACCGGGCTTCCAGTTTTCGGCCTTCTTTGAATGCTTTCAAAATAGTGTACGAGGTAAAGTTAAAAAAATATATTCCGCATTTTTATTAATAATTCAAAATACTACGAAAATGGGGGTAATTTTTTTACGTCTCCTCGTAAATTGTTGAATTCAGTTTTCCTACTTTTCCCAATCAAAGATCGACCACTTATTTATCAATTATAAAAGTTAAAAAGCCTTTCTCCATGCTAACTGAATAAAAATGCCATCGAAAATGACAGACAAAAAAAGATTTCACTTTAAGATTCAAATATTCATACTTTTAGACTATTGAGTCTTAATCAGGGTTTTATTGTCTGACTCAATTTAAAGCCATTCATGCTTTGGATTTCGACCCAGTCCAAAAATTAGAGTAGGCACCTTGCCATGCTTCGTTTTATATATATATATATATATATATAAAACAAATTTATCTCTTAATTTTTAAATGAGATATTTTCATTTTACTTGATACGCATTTACTTGATAATCTAAAAATTCTTTTCTTAAAATTCAAAATAAATCAACAAAAATTGACAGCAAATTTCAAGAGGCCATAACTCCTAAGCTATGTAAAGAATTTAAACTTTTAAGGTTTTTAGTTTTGCATGTGTGTACAACATTCTAATGAGATGGCTTCTATCAGACCATTCTTTCAGTTATTGCAGATATACACATACATATGCATAGGCATATGTATGTGTGTATAACAAAGAGACGTTTGTAAGTTTAATATATTTAAAGATTCATCACTAAGCAAAAGATGAATAAAAGAAAAGTCTGGCATTTTCATTTTTGTGTTGTTTGTTTTTCATAGGTTAATCAGACCTCGCGTGTATCTGTCATGTTAAGCAACGTTCGTGTGTATAATTCATGTGTCTGTTTGTATTATAATTCTCGTTTTTCTATGCGGGATTCAGATGATAATATATATTCGTTTGTGTGAATGTGTACGTTTCAGCCTCTAGTAGATATTTTCATCTATATTTAGTGGTAGTATTATGAATTTTGTGTTGCCGGAAGTGAAACTGTGGATATTGTATGCTCGTTCTCTGGCGTTGAATATTAAATTATGTAGGGAGTGAATAAGTCTAAACGTTTTGTCAATATATTTCATTTCTTATTCTGAACTGCATATTCTAAGGGCTCTGAAGTAAATAAAAAAAATGATTAGCCCTGATTTTTCTTCGGTCTGTGGTGAAAATAGAAATTAATTCACATATTTTTGTTGATCGATTGCCGGTACACTTTAAAATCTAATTTGTTATTCTTTCGAAATGAATATCTCAAACAAAAGCGTTCCCTAAAGTTGAAACTACATTTTTATCAAGGAAAAATGTTTCTTGAATATTTTCTTTTTGTTTTGTTTTCAGGCTAATAGGTTAAATGTAATATTTCTAATAAGATGCTTTGATATATTTCAAACTAAATTTAGATTGGTTAGAACGGATTCAGTCAGTTAATTGCCACACATGCTACACACTTAAGCGATCATGTCTTTTTCGAGACATCACTGGTGGTCCCTAGATACGAATTTGCACGAGTTACTAGATTAGCAACTAGGTCCCACCCTTTTACAGTGAAACTGATAAAATGTAACCGCAGTTTTTACTCCAACAGCTTCTTTTCTCACACTCCCCGCCTGTGGAATTCCTTTCCACATACTTGCTTCCCTGACAACTACAATCTCCAGGAGTTTAAATGTAAGGTCAATAGACACCTCCTAACACTAACTCACATCCATTCTCCCAAACACCCTTCCCATCTACCCAACCCTTATCCTCGGTGTCCTTGTCCGTCTATCACCCTCCTTCTGGCATTTCCTATATCTAACCACTCTTTCTCACCACCTTCCCCTATGTAACTCCCTGCGCAATAGTGGCAGTGGAATGCCTTGCTTGGGGTGAAATGATTAAAAGAAAATCACTGACTAGGAAGAATATTTTGCCGCATTAGGTTGCCATTACTTTTTGTGGTAGGCTGGTTGACAACCAAATCGATAGAACGCACTCTGTTCTGACATTTAACCCATAGCTGGAGGGAGAATAAATAGATTAAAATCTTTCCCAATAGTTTCTGTGCGCAAGTAAATGAAACGAATTACTCATTCCGAGCTGATATCCATTGCACCTCAGCGCACGTCAAATTTACGATGGGGTGCTGAAAAGCTCATGGGCTGGCTGTGAGAGAGTGTTTCTAGAGATGGGAAAATTCTTATTAATAACTGCATTTGTTTTTGTTTTTGTATTTCCATCACTGGAATGGAATTTCTCGGCAGAAGTGCTGTTGTTGCTGCATATATATATATATATATATATATATATATGTGTGTGTGTGTGTGTGTGTGTGTGTGTGTGTGTGTGTGTGTGTGTGTGCAAAGTGGAAAAGGTTTTCCTGTGAGGCGTTTCGTCTCTTAGGACTTCATCAGACTTGGTTTGTTTACGCTGATGCGACTACATATGCGCATGAAAAAGAGACGCTGGAAATTTTAAAATTAGAAAAAAAACTTTTTTTTCTAAATTAAAAAAAATCTTGTCTAAGCTTAACATTCCCAGAGTTTCTCGTTCGTGCGAATGTGCCGTCGTATTAACGTAAACAAACCAAGTCTGATGAAGTCCTAAGAGACGAAACGTCAAACACGAAAACTTTTTGCACTTTGTCAGACATCTTTTCTCTAAAACTGTTCTCGATATATAAAAATTTATATATCGTTTTCCCATATATATATATATATATATATATATATATATATATAAACTCACACAAATTTTGGGATACTCACATGGCCAGCATCTCAGATTGTGATGCTAAAATCTAAATGCATAACAAACAAACGAAATATTAATAATAATAATAATAATAATAATAACAAGTTCTGTGATAAACACCAAGAAAAATAGACCATCTTAATCTCATGATGTTCTGTACTTGCCCCAAATGAATATAAAAATCTTCTCTAAAGAGTAGGGCAATATTTATACTGGACGACGTGCCAACACTATGGAAAATATATAAACAAACACTGGTATGAACATCACCCAGCACTGGTTACAGAAATAGAAGATGTCACCATTTTATGGGATTACACCATCTACACAAACAAGAAAATTGAAGCAAATAGGCCGGATATTATTTTTAAAAACCAAAAAGAAAATCTTGCCTGTTAATTGATATGGCTTGTCCAGCGGATTGTAACATGGCAAACAAGCAATTTGAAAAACTGCTAAAATATAAAGACCTGGAAATTAAAATAGAAAACAAAATGTAGAAATTGAAAACAAGAATCGTACCAGTGATAGTAGGTTCACTCGGAATGATAAAAAATGTAACAAAACAACACATTGAAAGAATCCCAGGAAACCCCCCAGCTTAAGAGATATACAAAACATTGTCTTATTATATACAGCCCACACACTAAGGAGAACTTTGTCTATGTAACGCTATGGGAGATAGAAAAAAATGAATTGTAGCCATAACAACCCACCACGACCAGCCTTAGGTTTTGTCCGCAGACTTGGTAGGTAATGCAACCATAGCAGAAATCGAATTATGTTAAAAAATGACATAATAATAATATCAGTAATAATAATAATAATAATAATAATAATAATAATAATAATAACAAAGAAAAAATAATAATAATAAATTGAAACATTATTTGGTTCAACCCACCATTTAAATTAGAAGTAAAATCCAAAATAAGACATATATATTTTTAATTTTAGAAACTTAGAATTAAACAAGATTTTCAATAGAAATTCAATCCAATTAAGTTATAGCTGTACTAGTAATTTAGAAAATTGCATAAAAAACAAACGCCATGAACCTAAATAATAACGTACAAAATAGCATCACTAACAAAGAATGTAATTGTAGTCACAAGAACAAATGGCCACTTAACGTAATTTGTAAAACAGGAGGGGTTATTTACAAAGCAGAGGTACATAAGATAGATGGACAAAGAAAAACATATTTGGGGGTCTACAAAAAGTATTTTTACAAACAGATGGAATAATCACAGATCTAAATTTAAACTGAAAACCACAAAAATTGTACCAAACTGCCTAGCCACGTGTGGAAATTAAAATTGAAAAATGGAAAAGACCCTGATATAACATGGAGTATAGTGAAAATATCCAAACCATACAACGATGGTAAAATATGCTGATTGTGCCAGGAGGAAAATTTAGCAGTTATGCCTGTTCTCAGAACAAAAATAAAATTTCTAAATGAAAGATCAGAAATAATGTCCAGATGTAATCACACCTATAAATACATACTAGGATTATACAAATATGGATGAAAGTGTTTTCAGAACCTTAAACGATTCCTTCCTAATTTTGAAAATTTTCGATTGTTTAGAAATTCCAGTCTCGCGTCCAAACTTCTGTTTGTACGTTTGAAAAACGGAAAAATCAGTTATTATAAATCGCCTTGAGATACCAAAAGGCTGAAACCTAACTTGCGGCAATAACTCGTTTTCAAATGCATATATATATATATAGAGAGAGAGAGAGAGAGAGAGACAGAGAGACAGAGAGACAGAGAAAAGTAGCCTAGCCTAGAGAGCCAACGAACCTACCAAGGTTTCACCAAATTGGATCTTCAGGGCAAGTTGGCCCTCTTGCCAACTTGCCCTGAAGATCCAATTTGGTGAAACCTTGGTAGGTTCGTTGGCTCTCTAGGTTAGCTACTTACTTATTTATTTGCTCTACTAGTGTATTGAGCGATTTATGTGTTATGTTACTCGACTCGCGTTTTTTTCTTTTGACTACTGCTTTGACTAACGTTCAAGTGGTTAGTTCATTTCTTTTTTTGTTTCAATTTTTTCACCTCCGCGTTTATACTCGGTGGGTTTTTCGAGACGTATTCAAAGACAAATTTACAGTTATATATATATATATATATATATATATATATATATATATATATATATATATGTGTGTGTGTGTGTGTGATTTGGGGCGTCAAGATTATTGTTTTTTTCAGTAGCTGGAAGGAATGATAGAAGTTATTTTTGCAGTCACATGTTCAAAATCGGGTGGAGATTGAGCGTTGATAGATTTTAGCATAAAGAATTTCTCATTTTAACTGAGCAGGTTGCCGAATTCGAAGTTTCGTAAGGACACGATTATAATGCACTCACTCATCAGGGCGGGCTTTCTTGCTGATTGAATGAGGGCATCATAACGCTGTTGCCACGAAACTTCGATGTCTGCATGAACCTGCTCAGTTAAAGTTCAGACTATTTATTCTAATTTATATATATTTATATATATATATATATATATATATATATATATATATTAGTAGAGCAACAAATAGTATTTGTTTCTCTACTATTGTATTGAGCGCTTTAGTGTTAAGGTTCTCGTTTCGGGTTTTTTTTTCTTTTCTACGAGTATTTTGACGTATGTTCAAGTACTTAGTTTGTTTCTCTTTTTACTTCCCCTTTTATCCCCTCCGTGTTTGTTCCCGGTGGGTTTTTCGAGACGAACTGAAATATATTATAACAATTATTATTATTATTATTATTATTATTATTATTATTATTATTGTTATTATATATATTTAATCCAATAGGATAATCAGGTAGGTAAATCCCTAAAACCCGATCCTAATTAAAATTAATTTCTTTAATATTAAAATTGATCAAGGTGAAGGGCTCAGTGCAATTATTATATTCTAATTACAGAGACAAATATAAAATAAAACAAAATTTCGATGTTTAAATTCGTTGAATAGCCATTTCTACGAGTCTTGACAAACTTTCAACTCAGATTAGGAAGTGGGGTATCTTCTAGACAGAGGTATCTGTCTGCTTCCCTGTTTACTTTTTTAAATTCAAAAATTATTAATCCCACCCCATTTTATTTTCCTGTGGATGGAATGTTTTTTTGGACTTCAGTCGGTGTAAAATCTTATGTCATTTGAATTTGTTTAAATAAATATTTCGTTGCTAAAGACGCGAGGATATCCGCGTAGAAATGGCTATTCAACGAATTTAAAAATCGAAATTTTGTTTTATTTTATATATATATATATATATATATATATATATATATATATTCACATTTAAATTTATATATATATAAACATATACATATATATCCAAGTGAATAAGGAACGAAGAAAATATTAAGAACGTTCAAAACATTACTTTAAAACAGTGCCCAATATAGAAATAGAGCTATGAATATTTATTATAATTTATAGTTTAGGACATGTACAAATTACAAACTACGACAAACTGTGCATTTTGTCTCGACATTGAAAGGACAATGTCTCATCAGGTAGTAAACGCTATTTTTTTAAAGAAGAATGAAAATTCGGTTCCTTATACTGTTAAATTTTTTGTGCTAGGTAAAGGGGCTAGAGAAAATGAGAGATCAGAATTAGGGATTGTAAAATAGACATTGAGCAAAAGGAGGAAAATGGGAGAAAAAGAGATAGGTGTTTAAGGGACACTTTGTAGTAGTTTGTAATTTTAACATTTTCTAAACTATAATTTAAAATAAACACACACACATACACACATGCACACACACACACACACACACACACACACATATATATGTGTGTGTGTGTGTGTGTGTGTGTGTGTGTGTGTGTATTTAGTGTATCGAGGCAGCAGATAATTTTCTAAACATATACTGTTAAATATAAGAAACAATGAATGTCTATTATGTTTAATCATGAAAAAACAATGTAGTGTATCAATTTATATGCCCGTTCAGAGATTGTATCTCTGGTATTAATAATAAACCCACTACATATTTTGGTTTTGCTACAACCACGCTCTCCCGTAGACTTACCTGTCACTTTTCTGATGAGAGTACAATTAAACAACATTTCTCAGAAAAACATAACCATATAGGTAATATCAGACAGATTTTAGTCAATAATACAATAATCCTCGCTCATACACCTAGAAAAAAGAACCTTCAGATATTGGAGGCCATCTACATTAAATCCAAACAACCCACACTTAATAAAACCACGTTTAAATCAGGTCATAGCACATTACATTGCATCTAACTATATGGTTCTGTTATCATTTCAATCTCTCACGCGGTGTGACGTCATAGAATCGCATTACAAATTTGCAAACTGCGTTTGCTATTTTTGGTAACTGTAGATGTTGCATAGCGGAGTTTTATGTCAACACAAGATAAAATCGTCGCTGATGGTGAATGTTATTGTGTTAACGTTCTTGTAACCTCTCTGAAGATGGCTCATGTGAGCCGAAAGCTTAGAACCAAAATAATAAAAAATTATCCAAATGTTGGAGAATTTTTGTCTTTATTTTCAACTGAAATTAAAATCAAAATACGATGTTTAGAACGGCTCATGATTAAACACAATAAAAATTCATTGTCTTTTATATTTAACAGTATATGTTTAGAATATATATATATATATATATATATATATATATATATATATATATATATATATATATATTACGATTGAGCTCTCTAGATAAGAAAATTTTATAAACAGTTTCCACTTCTGTGATATAGAAATCTCTAGAAATAAATTGAGTTCTTTCCGTGACTAACGTGTGCATTCACTGCTTATATACAACACGTTAAACTTTACTTACTCTGATTCTATGGCTTAGGGGGTAGCGAATCTGACTGATACCAAATCAGTCGAGTTTCAATCCTGGACAAAAGCAAGTGGATGTTTCTAGTCGCACTGATGAGCTATGATACAACGAAACAGGCTTGTATGTGGATAACTTATATATATATATATATATATGCATATATCTAAATTTATATATATGTGTGTCCTTGTGAATATGTCTCAAAGGCCTGATTGAATATTTACAATATTTTCTCTGAAAGTCGATGGGAAAGTAATATTCTTAATAATGAAAAAGTCAAGTTCCTTTAATCGTTTTAAACTTGTAATTTTTTTTTTCGGAAATTGTCGTTTGGTTAAAAAAATAAAATAAAAGGAAAATAAAGATCATTAGGAAATTGGAAAAATCAATGATTAAAAAGAAAGAAGAATGATTGAATTGATTAATTAAGTAGAGAAAAGAACAACGAAGACCGAAAGAAAGAAATATAGAAAAAGAAATATTTTTTTCCGAAATTTCTTAAGCTATGAATTAAGAAAAACAAACTATTGTCTAAAAACAATATGTCAGAGAGTTAAAAGAAACAGAGAAAGAAACAAAAATAGAAAATGGAGAGAAAGTAAGAGTTTTACAAATAAATGTTGTAACAAAAAATTAATGAACTAACAAGGAAATGGTTGTAAAAAAATGTAAGATTCAAAACAAAATGTTCAAGAGAACATAAAATAATTAACTGACATTGTTTTTTTTGTTTTTATTATTATTATTTTTTATCTTTTTGTTTTTGGGGGAAAGCGAAAAATACGATTTTCCGATGAAATTACCAAAAATACATTGGAGATGAAAAATAAAAATCAACAAAAACAATGGAATATTTTTAGCCCATCGAAAAAGTTATAAACAAATTTCTCTCTTGCTTACGTTCCTTGGTTTGTCATTTTTTTACCACTTTCCTCTCTCTCTCTCTCTCTCTCTCTCTCTCTCTCTCTCTCTCTCTCTCTCTCTCTGTCTCCTTTTGTGTTTTACATTTTTATTAAAAGCCGTCGGGAACAATTTTAACAAATTAAATTTTTTAAGTTATTATCTTTTCTTTTCTTTTCTTTTCTTTTCTTTTCTTTTCTTTAATATTTTTAGGTGGCATAGAAAAGCCCCGCCTCAAGTCATAAACAAATTACTGGCAAGGACATAAGCTTCGGAAAAATATTAACCTCCGGATTCGAAATTTAAATTGGAACTTTGATTATAAAGATGCAGATATAAAAACAGAATAATAAACACTTTTTTGTTCGGCAAAAATTAAACTTCTTTTTTTTTATAAGATTAAAACAAGTTTTAACAATTTTAAAGCTAATTTTTCGTAATGATTTCTTCTTTTTCATTCTCATCCCCATTCGCGGTCGGAAAGTTTAATGAAAAGCTGAGAAATTGATTTTGGGATTTTGAAAAAAAAAAACAAGGGTTGGGAATCGCTGGAAAAGGGAAAATACCAATGAAAGGGTTTATGGATGACTCAGGAAAAGCACTAATCGATCAGTACCTTCGACTTTTTTTTTTTTTTTTTTTGCTTCTGTAATGTTATTAATAAAATTATTTTCTTAATTTAAGGAGTGTGGAATGTAAATTCATTAATTACAAAAATATAATGATATTTATAAAACAAACTGGTTAGGATATCGTGGTTAAAGTTTATTACACCGTATACTGTAAACATTATATTGACACAATGCTACACAAAATAATTGCTTAGCTTTTGGAAGGCATCTTTGCTATTTCAATGCACGCCCTGATTTCGGTGTTACATTCTGTGATGCTAAAACACTTTTCTGATTCTGAATCTTCTGCACTTGTTTTATTTTGATATTACCGATTTGTAGTTTATCTTTTAGACTGTCCTTCTTACTGGCGACCATCTTTTTGTTCTTCAACTGACTTCTCTACTAGATCCTGTACAGCGTGCGATGGACGAATTGTCGTCTAAATGATGATAAAAATGGAAATAGTACTGACATCTCATTTTAACAGATAGACAGGGTGCGATGGACGAATTGTCATTTAAATGATGCAAAAATGAAAATAGTACTAACATCTGATTTGAAAAAAAATATACAGAGTGCGATGGATTAATTGTCGTCTAAATGATGCAAAAATGAAAATAGTACTGACATCTCATTTTAACAGATAGACAGGGTGCGATGGATGAATTGTCGTCTAAAGGATGCAAAAATGAAAATAGTACTAACATATCATTTTAACAGACAGAGTGCGATGGACGAATTGTCATTTAAATGATGCAAAAATGAAAATAGTACTGACATCTCATTTTAACAGATAGACAGGGTGCGATGGATGAATTGTCTTCTAAACTATGCAAAAATGAAAATAGTACTAACATATCATTTTAACAGACAGAGTGCGATGGACGAATTGTCATTTAAATGATGCAAAAATGAAAATAGTACTAACATCTCATTTGAAAAAAAATATACAGAGTGTGATGGACGAATTGTCATCTAAATGATGCAAAAATGAAAATAGTACTGACATCTAATTTTAACAGAGACAGGGTGCGTTGAATGAATTGTCGTCTAAAGGATGCAAAAATGAAAATAGTACTAACATCTCATTTTAACAGATAGACAGAGTGCGATGAATGAAATGACGCAAAAATGGAAAACAAACACTAGCCACTCATTTTAACATATATATTTACCAAAAAATTACACAAAAATATCTTGAAATTCTAAAAAGTAAATTTATTCAATAAAATTCCTATTGGCTTCAATCACGGCCTCCAGATGACTTTGAAACCTGCTATTCTATTTAGAGGGCTACATAATAGAGGTAAAGTCATAGACAGGGGGAGAGGAGACAAAGACGAACCAGCTACACAGGGTGAAAGAGAAAGAGCAAGAGAAGGATGAGACCACAGGAGTGAAGTCAGCTACGAAGATAGAGAGAAAGAAAAAGAACCAGATACACGGAGTGATGTAGAAAGAGCTGGAGTTAAGTAGATAAGAGGTGGGAATTGGCTTTGCATTTAAATTTTTAAAGGTTGTAGCCGTCAGGAAAGCAATATATATGGAAGGGAGTTCCACAGGCGGGAAGCGCGAGAAAAGAAGCTGATGAAGTACAATTGTCGCCTGCATTTGATTGATCTAACTGTAAATGCGTGGGACCTTGTTGCCAGTCTGGTTGCCCGGGTAAATTCTTGTGGAGGAGGCAACGGACTCCTTGTTTTTAAGTTGGTGAATACTGTCATAATCTTTGCCTTCATTTCATCTTTGGAGTTACAAAGACTTTTGTTGGTCACACGTTCAACTGTGTCCCACACATAATAATAAGGAGAGCTGCATTCCGGGGAGTTTGGTGGTCAAATATAAGGGATGATATATACGCATAAATTGTCTGACAGCCATGACTGGGTTCCCCTGCTTGTGTGGCATGTTACAGAGTCCAGTTGCCATATATAGGGTTTCCAGCAGCCAATCTCTTCACGCAAGAAAGTTGATGTACCTTCTCAAGAAACTTGATGTACGCCTGAGGCCCTCTGTGGAGATAAATGGAGACATAATGTTCCTTCAAACGCCTTTGTAATCACCATTAGACTCATTTAACTCTTTCCAAATCCTCTGCACCGTCCTCAGATTCGCAACAAATACTCTGAAACGTTTGTATTGGAGTTTCTGGAAAGAATGCCAAATAGTCCTGCATCTTCTTCTTCTATGTGCCTTGTCCTTTCAGGGCGTAGGGGATCATTGGCTTCCACATCTCCCTATCCCTGGTAGCTCTTAGCACGCTTTCTCCTGTTACACTACGCAACCCCCGTTCTGTCATCCACCTGTTAAGGCCCTTCAAATATGTTATCCGCCGCTTTAACCTTTTTCTTTTTCCCTCTATCTGGCCTGTTAGTATCAGGTTCTCCAAGCCTTCCTTCCTCATTACATGTCCTAGGAATTTTAGCTTTCTTTTCCTGATGCTTATTATTAATTTTCTTTTTGTTTCCATCCTTTCTAAAACCTCGTCATTGCTCACATGCTGGATCCTTGATATCCACATTATCCTTCTGTAGAACCACATTTCAGTTGCTTTAAGTTTTTCCTTCATCTTTGATGATATTGTCCAGCATTCACTGCCATATTGAAGAACTGACATTACATAGCAATCCAGTACTATTTTCTTTGTTTCTAGCAAAATTTCCCTGTCTGTATTTACCTTCTGGAACGCATCCTTTGTCCAATTCTCCTTCGGATCTCTGTGTCGCACTTTCCGTCTTCTGTTAGAACACTTCCCAGATATTTAAATTTTTATACCTGCTTGATTTTAGTATCTCTTCGGTTCCACAGAGCAGTGGTTCACGGGAAGAAGATTCTCAATGGAATTGGGAAGGAATGGGAATGGTTTGCTACAACGTACGAAGCATGGTCAGTCTTAACCGTGAAAGTCAGAACTGGTGGAACTAAGGAATGTAGTATATCTTTGTGTAATATAACAACCTGGCCCCACCCGAGGAAAAGCTGATGCAAGCGGGGGTGTTTTCCGGTCGTTGAAAGGAACGGATGTTTGTTTGACCTTATTTCCGGCAGTAGCGGAAATGGCTACAAGAGGCAGACAGAACAGGTGTCTCGGAGAATTACGTGGGCGTGCGTGGGCGAGGCAAAATCCGGAAGTACCGGTTTGGAGATTATAAAAGACCTCGGCGCACGGATTTCACCAGGCAGAGAGACAGAGGCAGACGAGAGAGACAGACCAGACCAGAGGAGCAACAGATAGCGACGACCCCCCCCCGTCAACCCTTAGAGGCGCGCTCTCTCACTCTCTGTTCACTAGGCTACACGGTCCATCGTCAGTAATAAAAATACAACTCATATTTTTATATATATGCGTGTTTGTTGTATATTGCTATATAACATTTGCACTTGACATGGAAATAATGATAGAGCTGTGAGAGGCTTGCAATATATCATTTGTGAGAGAAGGGTTGTAAGAACGCTGTTGAAACTGGAAAGTAAGGACTGAACTGCCAAAATCAAAAGCAGCAGTCTATTTTAGGTATAACCTAGCTCTTATGAAGATAGCTGGAAGAACGAAGGTTTCTGGGGCTATCGAGGGAATCGATCCTTTTTTCTGCATCTTTAGCGCTGGATCTTATGCATGAATTCCACTTGATGTCGAGGTTTAAAAATTTTTATATTTCAGTGATTCTGGCCCCCTTGTAATTTGTAGTTCGCAAATTGGGAATGAAAGGTTAATGAGAAAATTAGAGATGATAATAATAACGATCGCTTGACGTTTGTCAAGGGTACGTGTTAATTACGCTCGTCTCTTGTCTCTCTGGCGACGGCCGAGCTTGCTCCGTCTTTTATTTCGTTTGTGGGACTCGAAAAGGTCATTTGGGTATTCGCTCCTGGGTGTTATTCTAACCTTTCCACTGGACGACAAACAAGCTTCGCGTCTGCTCGCAAAAAAGTTCCGTAAAACATAATAGTTTCTGATAGCATTTGATTTTTAAATGTAGATCTTGTTTTGTTCACTACAGACTAAGATTGTTCACATGAAAGAAACATCGTTTCGATAGAAGAAAACATTAATTAGGATTTTTAAATATATTTTGCTTCGTCTCATTAGTTGTCAACCAATGCACTCTTTTCAGCCAAAGTTAGAATGTCATTCCCTCTTTCCAAGATTGTCCGGCTCAGGTGTGTTCCATATAATATGCAATAATCTTGGAATTATTTCGAACTTTTGTTCTCATCTTGGTTGATATAGATGTTATAATAGACACAACGTTTCGACCAAGTGCCCTCTGGTCATCATTAGGTTTCCATAGATTGGCTGATGTGGATTATCTCGTTGATTATTGCGAAATCAACTATTGTTCTTTCATGCTGGAATTTAGTTCGCCAGTTTCATGTCCAAGGATCGAACTCACGACCACTATATGATAACCAACTACTATATCCACTACGCTACTGTAGTAGCGTCGTTTTGGAGCCTTTTATATTCAGTGTCAGATGAATTTTATGAAGTGGATCATGTTAGTGCATCCGTGCGACTTATCAGAATTTGTATTTATTTCTGAGATTTGTAATTTTCATTGTCTATTATAACACCTATATCAACCAAGATTAAAAATAATTCCAAGATTACTGAAAATTACTCATCCCATAAATAAATAAAAATCATATAATATGCATTTAATTTTGAAAATTTCCGTTCACTTCCATATTAGTAAAATATCTAAACTTATTTATAAATGGAACTTTGTCTGTGTCTGTGTCTGTGTGTCCGTTACGTATAGACTCCGAAACGGCTGAACCTATTTTCTTAAAAATTTACACAGTTGTACTATAAGTGTCTGCGAGTGTTCTTAGCTAGATTTTGTGTCCAGGTACCCCAGATAAATATCGAAAATCGATAATCGAAAAAATCGGGTTATAGAAGGAGTGGTCCGATTTTAATCAAATTTCATACACTCATAGACAAAGACATAAGAAACGATATTCAGAAGTTTCAAGGTTGCAGTTGTTACAAAAATGCAGAAAATCAATAATATATATATATATATATATATATATATATATATATATATAAAAGGCAAGATGTTTGTGTGTGTGTCTGTTTATCTGCCTGTATGTCTGTATTTTTTTCAGCCCTTTTACTTTAGTTTTTGCTTCGGGTTTGGCTCTAAGTAGGTATAATTGTAGTTCTTAGTCTCAGCCATGATACCATTTACTCAGAGGACTTATTTAGCCTTCAAATTTCAGTTTACGACGAAAAAAACTTATTTGATATCGATACCAGGAAATCAAAATTTGACTTACATCCATTCATTTTTCTTTGAATCTACGGTTTCGCTTTAACTGGAAACAACTATTGCTTTTTAGTCTTTCGTGCCAACGTCCAAAGAATCTGAAATCCAGAACCATGGATTAGTTTTAAAGCTTTCATTTCACCCGAGCAACTCCGGGCTATACTCCTAGTGCTTTTATATGTAAAACTCCTTTATAACACATAAAGGAGTTTTACAGCTTTAATAGCATTAGTAAGTGCTGATGAATTTTCTATCGAATTCCTAAAAAATATCTTTGTTTACGTTAGAATATGAGAATCGGGAGAAATGTGTGTTCGAAAGACTATTCTGACTTTGTCTTCGCGGGAAGTATTACGTGGCTCAGTGGTTAGGGCACTTCAGATTTAATGACGTTTTTCCCCAGAGGACGTAGGTTCGATTTCTGCCGAAGAATGCGTATGTTTATAAAAAGATTTCAGGCTGGTAGGTGTAAATAAATAAATATAATGAGTAAAATAAACAGTGCATTTATTCACTTATGAGTTATTCATTAAAAATAACGTTTAAATAAATTAAAAATATTTCGGATTTAATTAATTTCCTAAAATTAGATAGATAGATCATAAACAAAATATGATAGATATGCATACATATATCAATAAATATACTGAATTTACTTCACGAGCCGCGAGATTAGCAACTAGGCCCCACCCTTTTACTGTGAAACTAATAAATTTTATACGCAAATTCTACTCCATCAGTTTCTTCTCTCGCACTTCCCGTCTGTAGAATTCACTTCCGTTTACTTGCTTTCCCTTCAGCTACAATCTTCAAGAATTTAAATGTAAAGTCAACAGTCATCTCCTATCTAACTTCCATCCTTTCTCTCTCACGCTACTTTCTTCGTCCACTCCACTCTCATCAGTATTGTCATCCTTCCTGACACCCCCGTAACCTGTCACTCTTTCTCATAACTTACCTCCTATGTAACCCCCTACTAAACAGTAGCAGTAAAATGCCTTGTTTGGAGCGACACGAATATAAAAAAATATTATCCAATAAAGGTTTCAGATAAAATTCACCTAGAAACTGTGTCAGGCTACAAACGTAACGATGCATCCTTATACATAGGTAGATATGAAGAGGCTGAGATAAATAGATAGATTCATAATGAATTGGCATAGATAGATATCTAGATAGATAATGGGAAATTTATCATACTAGCATCATAGCCCGTCGTTGCCCGTGCAACTCAGAATATTTTAGTAGTAGGAGAAGATGCCACATTTTATTTTACATATTTTGTTTTTGTTTGAAAAAACACTTTTTTTTAATATTTCTTTTGTTTCAAAATTGCGGGGGAAAATATTTACATTTTTTGTTGATGAAATGAATTTTTAAAATGTCGGAATAAAAATTAAATATGAAGGCTAATTTTTTTTATAAAAAAATATTTTAGTGGCGTTTGACACGTGTGATTTTATTTCTGTGACGTAATTCAGTAACCATCTTAGATCTCAGATGTTTTACGGAGCAAATGAGAAATTTTCCCTCGCATTTTTTGGCTCCATTGGCCAAAGAATGCGAAAGGGAAGATTACTGAACTTAAAACACAAAAAGTATGTGTCGATCTGGTTTCCCTGTAGATATGTGTCCTTAGAAAGTTTGAATGGTGTAGCTTAAAAATTGTAGGCGTGCATAGGGAACAGTCACACACAGACACACAGATTGCATTTTATATTTATAGATAACTACTTTGTAAAATAAACCACACGAATAGATTTTCGAAAATGAATTAAGTTATATTAAAATTATATTTTATCAGATGCTGACTCGTGTTTTGTTTTATTTTACAAAGAAAAATATTTATGTTCTTGGTAAAAGATAACTGACTCTGCTGCCATAACTTTTGACTTGCCAACTTCTCTGCTCGCTTGAATGTAAATATAATTGTTATATATGATTGTTATTTATACCTTGAGGGTAAGAATTAAAATGTCTTTGAGATAAGATCACGAGAAATCTATTGGAAAATAAAATTTGATCTAATGTCTGCTCATTGATTGTGAGTCGGAATCTATTTTAGTAAGCATTCAAAATTACATTCTCATACGTTGATAGAAAGAAAGAAAGAAAGAAAGAAAGAAAGAAGCAAACAAAATGGCTGAGAAACATATGCATAGACAGATAGATATGATTAGACTGGGATAGATAGATAGATAGATAGATAGATAGATAGATAGATAGATAGATAGATAGATAGATATATTTAAAGTAATAATTTTAATATTACAGGGCATTTTTTTCAATTGGAGTAGATAGATCTATCTATCGCTCGGTTCACACTCCACCCATGTCTATTGAACAGGTTAAGAGGCTCATCCCTTGTTCCCTGTTTAGGACGTGGTTTCCGGATTTCTCTTTTCCAATCTTCTCACTTTGTTTTCTTGTTTTGTTTTTTGTTTTGTTTTGTTTTTTCAATTGGAGTAGATAGATCTATCTATCGCCCGGTTCACACTCCACCCATGTCTATTGAACAGGTTAAGAGGCTCATCCCTTGTTCCCTGTTTAGGATATGGTTTCCGGCTTTCTTTTTTCCGATCTTTTCACTATCGCCTACATCCTGAAAGGACAAGACACTTAGAAGAAGAAGATGCAGGACTATTTGGCATTATTTCCAGAAGCTTCAATACAAACATTTCAGCGTATTTGTTGTGAGTCTGAGGACTGTGCAGAGGATTTGGAAAGAGTTAAATGAGTTTAATGGTGATTACAAGGCGTTTGAAGTAACTTTATGTCTCCATTTATCTCCACAGAGGGCCTCAGGTGTACATCAAGGTTCATGGATAAAGGTCAACAAGCATAGTTGACATACACTACCGGCTTTAATTATTAGGCTACTCCAATTTTCTAAAAGAAATGCTGTATTTCATATTATTTTTAGTATTTATTGCAAAGTGGATAATTCTAAATGAAAATAGAATTATTCTTTGTTAATACTGCACAATAACATGTGCATCAAATGAACTGTTCTGGTGTCAGTTTTTGCGCTCTCTTCCCCATGCTAGTCTCTTATTATTATTATTGGCTGGCCGAAGCAAAGGCTTCGTAGTTCCTTGTAAAATTTTGCAAAGTAATAGTAACAAAAATCATTCTATTTTCATTTGCAAATGTCCACTTGGTCATAAATACTAAAAATAGTATGAAATAGATCTTTTCTTTTTCTTTTTTTTAAACTGGGGTGGCCTAATAATTGTTGCCAGTAGTGTACATATATAAATTTATTGTGGAAAGCCATGATTAAGCGGGGGGTTAGATAGTGGAGTGGCACCCTGTTGCCTTCTCCACAGTGATTTATTAAGACATCACCTCTAGTTAGCAGGCCGTTCTTCCGCCCTTTGTAGGTTTAATTTAATCCTACTGGAATGCTAACATAAAAAAGTGGGGTGGAACAGTAAACATTAAGTATGTACTTAGTATAAGTTAAATTGACTAGTCTTGCAAAGGAATATAATGGCCCTTTCCCAGATTAGTGTCAAAGAACATGAGGGTCTGCAAAATTAAAGATTAGAATTGGTTACCAGAAGGCAAAAGCTTGAATTTTCTTTGCATTTTCGTCATTTAGCAAAGACAAACCTTTTGATTTGCTTTGGCTAACTCCAGGCTTGAAGAACCTGATGCTCCGGGATAGATATAAGGAAAGAGAGACAAGGACTAGCAACGCATGACATACTTGAATGATATTAGCAGATAGATGGAGGAGAGGGAAATGAGTACAATAACAGAATCAGGAGTATAAGAGCGGCAAGTGATAGGGCCATGATTACCTGCGTTCTGAAGAAACACAGCACATAAAAGAAGAAGAAGAAGTGTACATATCCGACCTACATGAAACCAGCAAAGCAACAATCAGAAAAAGAAAAAAGGCGTGGAAGTTTTTGACTATATAGAGTCTAAAATTTTTACTGACGACAGAAACGCTTCGATGGTTTCCTACCCCATACGACCTCTTCGTGAGCGTGATCTCTCTCCAGCTGCCCTCCTGTTCCAAACAAGTATGGTCGACAAAGAATAAAAATATAAGATTATCTTTTTATACATATACGTGTTCTTCGTTTTTGTCTAGATCCAGCAGCGGAGAAATATTCAACAGAACAATAACAATAGAATTTAAGAAGACAGTGCATAACGACAGACATTGCATTTAAATTTTTGAAGACTTGAAAGGAGAAAGCCGGAAGACAGTTCCACAAGCGAGAGGTGCGAGAAAAGAAACTGTTAGCATAGAACTTGCGTTTACATTTCGACTCTAAAATGTTGAGATCTTGCCACCAATCTAAGAATGCGCTTAAATTCGTAGAGTTTAGGTACCATATAGGGGAGTTTATCAGAATATTTACCATGAACTAATTTACAGAAAGCTAAAATAAGGCGATGGGAAAGTGACTAAAGTCGAGATGCCAAGTAAGGACCAATAACATTGCAGATTTATCAAGAATATCTCAATATATAGCAAGAGTTACCAGAGCATATGTGGCAGCAATATTCAAAGAAAGGATGAATGGTAAACTTTTAAATATGTAAGATAGATTCTGCAGAGAAAAATGTCAAGCAAATCAATTTTCCTGGCAGCAGACATAACAACCGATTCGATATAATCTTTCCACTTTATATCAGAGGAAACTGTTAGCCCGAAATGTTGTGACGAGTCACTCTCCTGGAGGTTAGCATCAGCTATGTTGATGGAAGCCAGAAAAGGGCATCTTGGACGATAAATAGGGAGCAGCTTTGTTTTAAAGGAACTCAAATTCACACGCCATTCCTTGCACCAGTTAACAAGCGAATGTGGGTCATTTTTTAGATCGGCCATAAATGTGATTATAACGAACTGATCAGACTTACAATCATGACAAAAATAAATGGTTGTAGCATCGTCATAGATATTCAGATGTGAAGTGATGCTATAAGAAAGATCGTTTGTGAAAATTAAAAACAACGTAAGTCCGAGGATATAGGCCTGAGAGATGCCTACACTTATGCAAAAAGATCTAGAAGAGCGGACATTTAAGACAACCTTAATTTCGCGATTTGATGAGAAAGACGCAATCAGTTCAAAAATTCGTCCAGAAATACACTAACTTTTCAACTTGTGACGAAGACTAATATGCCAAAGGCGGTCAAATGCTTTCGAAATATCCGAAGCAACAGCATGAACTTCACCATTCTTAACTAAAGTTGAATTTAATTGTATATTCGCTGATTTGAGGATAACTAAATCCATCTACACCAATTTTATTGACGAAACATATCAATATTTACATATGTCGGTATTTGGCTCTGATGCTGATACTAATTAACACAATAAGTATAAAATTTAATACAATTGCATGCGCGTTTTCGAACACACACACACATAAATATATATATGTAATGAATTATTTTGAACATTATTTTTACCGATACTCGTATTTAAGTAGATATTCTGTTTTTAATTAAACAGTATTTTATATTTATATCTACCGGCCTGATTATTTTACGATAAATTTATTGCGAAAATGTGTGCTATCCAGCAGGATTCGAACCTGCGACCCCTATTTACATAGGGGAAGCTACCATTTGATCTGGTACTGTCTTAACCACTCGACCATGAATAGCCTCTTGATCAGACGAGGTTTTTATCATGCTTATATAACACAATTTTCGATCTATCGTAAACAAACCATATCTGCTCTGTAATGTATCGTAATGTCAAACAAATGTAAACATGTTACGGAAATTAAATTGTCGGTTGCTTATAACCAAGTTTCGTTAAAATTCGTTAATTTCCGTAACATAAATTGTGTTATATAAGCATGATAAAAACCTTGTCTGATCAAGAGGCTATTCATGGTAGAGTGGTTAAGACAGTACCAGATCAAATGGTAGCTTCCCCTATGTAAATAGGGGTCGCAGGTTCGAATCCTGCTGGATAGCACACATTTTCGCAATAAAATTTATCGTAAAATAATCAGGCCGGTAGATATAAATATAAAATACTGTTTAGTTAAAAACAGAATATCTACTTAAATGCGAGTATCGGTAAAAAATAATGTTCAAAATAATTCATTAAAATTGTCGGTTGCTTATAACCAAGTTTCGTTAAAATTTGTTAATTTCCGTAAAAAAAAAATATATATATATATATATAAGAAAGTTTTGTAATTTGCTTGAAGTATTGCGTATATTAGGTGTATGAGTAGGACTTGAAAGCTATCACAATGCGTTTGGTAAAATAAAGGAAGGTAAAGAAGGTGTTGGGTATTACCTATTTATTATTCGTTAATGTTTCGAGATCAAAATCTCATCTTCAAAATGGTAAGAGAGCTCGTTTTTACGTTCGTCCTGGACCGTGCCTTTCAAAGAATGGTCACCTTTCGTTGCTACTGTTGTCGTTGATTGTAGTGAGTGTGTGTGTACCTTTAAATGTGTTTGAGCATGTAAGTGTGTGTGTGTTTATGGTATGTATTTGTGATTGATGCCAAATCATAGTCAACGCGGTCAACGCGTACTTATATAAACCATAAATTAAAGCAGATAGATATCATCAGTCACTATATATATATAACCTAGTGAGTCAACAAACCTACCAAGGTTTCATCTTAACGGATCTTCAGGGAAGATCTGCTCTTCTGCTCTGCTTACGTATTGAGGTCTATTTTGTTATTGATTACTCGTCTCTGGTTTTTTCTTTGGGGTACGTACTGGCTCGGTTCAAATCGCTTTGGCTGATTTTCATGTGCTTAGCTCTTTCTTTTTTTACAACCATTTTTTCCTTCCGCATATATACGCAGAGGGTTTTTCGAAACGAGTATAGTGATAAGTTTGCATTTATATATATATATATGAATAAGTGTATCAAAAATGCTTTTACAAGTTCTGGTGGTGTGTTCCTCACAAAACATTTATATGAACAAAAATCCATATAAGCGTTTTGGAGTTGTTAAATTTAAGGTTTACATCTGACGCTGTTAACTGTATAATCCAAGATGCAATCCAAAAATACTTTTACAAACTTTGGGGAGGGCGGGTTCCTTCTACCAAAACAAGAAAAAAATGTTCATATAAATATATGTTCAAAAGTCAATTGTGGTGATTAGAATTATAATAAAGCTTAAATATATGATGAAAGTGAATTTAAACATTGATTTTTCGTGAGAATTTACAACAAACCATTAAATACTGTTTATTAAATTTTTAGTAATATAAGAATAGTGATATATTTACAACCTTCTAAAATCTAATACAATTAAAACTAATGCAATGCAATATTTTTCATATACCAGTCTATAAAGAAATAAATATGAATAAAAATTTATTTATAAACATTTATAAAGATTTGCTGAATTGTTAAAATATGCGAACCAACTTTGGAGGTTGAACCTGCAAATCTATCGATGACCAGAACTTGAGAGATGATCTCTCTTGTGACGTATCGGGCCCATAACTTTTACCAATCTCGATGAACGGATGTTCCCTCTGAGAGGCCCGTGTCCCGTAGGCCTATTGGGACTTCAACCCTAACACAGACCTCAAGTTGAACTCGTACACATGATCCATCACTAATGATGCTGAAGAAATGGTTTGTTTTCTGTACCGCTCTATCAAGCACCTGACTCCTCCTGCTACTCTCTCTCTCTCTCTCTCTCTCTCTCTCTCTCTCTCTCTCTCTCTCTCAAGCCACATTTGATCAAAAATATATTACCGCTGCCATATATAGGTAGGAGCTGGCCAGTCTTCACTTTCCAGTTTCGATAGTATCCAAAATCATCTGTGTCAGTCAGTTAAGTGCCATACGTGATACACGCTTGGGCGATCATGTCTCGAAAGAGATATGACTGACTGGGCAGAAGTTATCCCGCAGTAGGTTGCCATTGCTTTCTGCGGTAGACTGGTTGCCGACCAAGGCTATAGAACCCAGTCTGTCCTGCTATTTAATCCATAATTGGAAGGAATAGACGGATTAATACCTTTCCCAAGGGTATTTGCGCGTAAGAGAATACAATGGATTCAACTGGAATTCGAACTCGGCTCCCCGGTTTCTCGTTCCGAGCCTATATCCACTGTACCACAATTGAGGCTAATAAATTACTTTCCACCCTA
>JBBBDQ010000175.1:3260000-3275000 GCA_037127315.1 Ascarosepion bandense | reverse complement strand
TCCACTTGCTTCAGGCCGGGATCTAAACTCGATCGATTTGATGTCAGTCGGAGTCGCTACCTCCTAAGCCATAGGCGCATGGAATCAGAGAAAGGAAATTTTATCCTGTTGTATATAAGCAGTGTATACATACGCCAGCCACCGAAAGAACTCAATTCATTCCTGCAGAGTAATGCATATATCGCAGAAGTGGAAACTGATTTAAAAAATTTCTCCTCTAGGGAGCTCAATCGTAATGAGAGCATAATATATTAGTCATATACATACAAGCCTGTCTCGATGTATCATAGTTCATCAGTGTGGCTAGACACATCCACTGGCTTCTGGCCATTGATCGAAACTCGACCGATTCGGTGTCAGTTGGAGTCGCTACTCCCTAAGCCATAAACGCATGGAATCAGAGAAGGGAAATTTTAACGTGTTGTATATAAGCAGTGTATACACACGCCAGTCACCGAGAGAACTGAATTTATTTCTGAAGAGTAACGCTTATATAGCAGAAGTGGAAACTGTTTTTAAAATTTTCTTCTCTAGAGAGTCCAATCCTAATGAGAGTATAATATATTAGTCATCCACATACTAGCCTGTCTCGCTATATCACACACACACGCACACACACATACATATATATATATTTAGTTATGGGAATTAGTAAATATACCTATTGAAATACACATATGCATGACAATATTTTTTGTTGTTAATAAAACAATGCTTAAAATTAAACTTTCTTAAATGGTCAGTTCGTAATATGCAACTGATGATTGCGTAACTCTGAGTCATGCCACCGACGTAAGATAATATATATATATATATATATATATATATATAAATGCAAACTTATCACCACTATACTCGTTTCGAAAACCCTCCGCGTATATATACGGAAGGAAAAAATGGTTGTAAAAAAAGAAAGAGCTAAGCACATGAACATCAGTGAAAGCGATTTGGACTGAGCCAGTACGTAGCCCAAAGAAAAAACCCGAGACGTGTAATCAATAACAACAAAGGGCTCAATACGTAACCAGAGCAGAATAAGGGCCAACCTTCCCTGAAGATCCGTTTAGGTGAAACCTTGGTAGGTTTGTTGGCTCATTAGGTTATATATATATATATATATATATATATATATATATATACTGTGCTTGTACAAACCCAGATGAAAGTATTTCGCTAGTTTTGACTAACTCTTCCCTTATTTTAAAATTCCTGTTTTGCGTTCAAAAAAGCGTTGGATAATCAATTTTTATTTATCTTGCTCCCCTACTAAAGCGAGCTGTAACACAAAGTCAATTTTTATGTGGGGAACTTGAGCACAGAGGCTCGGACCACTGGTCAAAGATTACACAGTTACCGAGTAACTTCGCATGTCTAAACATGTCTTAACATGTCTTAAATTGTCTTAACAGGTCCCCCAGATTCACCAGAGAGCAGGTAAATACGTTGGTTTATCAGTTAATATATGACGTCTGATAGTTTGAATCCATGATAGCGTAATTAGCTGATCTTTCTAATTAGAAAATATATATATATATATATATATATATATATATATTTTTTACACTGTTGGTCATTGGTGGTCGAGAGGTCTAAGACGCGCGAGATGAATTGGTGGCATCCCCTATGTGGATAGGAATCACAGTTTCGAATCCTGCCGAATGACACACATTTTCGTAACAAAAATTTATCGTAATTTATCAGGTCGGTAGAAATATATATATATACGGTTTTATTATAAACAGGATATCTATTTAAATATCGATGAAAAATAATGTTCAAACAAATACTTTCAGATAGATAGATAGATAGATAGATAGATGTCTAGTACGTAAACGATGGTGATAATTGAACAAGATCAACTCAATATAAATATTAAGTGCTACATCTGCTCAATAGATGTGTGTGTGTGTGTGTGGTAAATAACTAACCTAGAGAGCCAACGAACCTACCAAGGATTCACTAAATTGGATCTTCAGCCAAGTTTCCTTGAAAATCCAATTTGGTGAAACCTTGGTAGGTTCGTTGGCTCTCTAGGTTAGTTATTTACTTTGTTTGCTCTACTTGCGTATTGAGCGCTTTTTGTTTTAGGTTACTCGTCTCGGGTTTTTTTCTTTGGGCTGCCTAGTTTGACTGATGTTCAAGTGCTTAGCGCATTCTTTTGTTATCACCATTTTTTTCCTTCCTCGTATGTGCACGGAGGGTTTTTCGAAAGGAGTATAACGACAAGTTTGCATTTATATATATATATGTGTGTGTGTGTGTGTGTGTGTGTGTGTGTGTGTGTGTGTGCGTGTGTGTGTGTGTGTGTGTGTGTGATAAAAAAGATCTTAGAAATAGTTTTAAACAGACAAAACCGCATATTATTTTTTCCTGAAAGGTAATTTTTTTTCGAGCAACATTTCATCAAAAGAATCGTTGGCAACCAGTAAAATGTTAACGAGAATCGCAGAGCGAAAGACAAATTGTGAGGTAAAAAGGAACTATGACTACAATACAATTTAATTATTTAACAGAGGGTTCAATTTATAAAGTTTTTTGCCAGTTTTTCACTCTTTTCTTATATATATATATATATATATATATATATACTGTCTTAATATGTATAGGAAAAAATATTTAAAATTTTTGAGTTTAAAAATGTGTTTTTTTGACAGTATTTGTTTATTTCTACTATTATATTTTTAGATTTCAGACCGCCCTCGGTCCTTCATCAGAAACAAATGACTTTAATTCAAGTTTTAAAATCATTTGTTTCTGATGAAGGAGCGAGAGCGGTCTGAAATATAAAATATAATAATAGAAATAAACAAATACTGTAAAAAAAAAACACCTTTTTAAACTCAAAACATTTTAATATTTTTTCCTATACATATTAAGACAGTATACGTGGATCATCACTATGTTATAGATAGATAGATAGATAGATAGATAGATAGATAGATAGATAGATTTAAAAGTAATAATTTTAATATTACAGGGCATTTTTTCAATTGGAGTAGATAGATCTATCTATCGCCCGGTTCACACTCCACCCATGTCTATTGAGCAGGTTAAGAGGCTCATCCCTTGTTCCCTGTTTAGGACGTGGTTTCCGGCTTTCTCTTTTCCAATCTTCTCACTTTGTTTTCTTGTTTTGTTTTGTTTTTTCAATTGGAGGAGATAGATCTATCTATCGCCCGGTTCACACTCCACCCATATCTATTGAACAGGTTAAGAGGCTCATCCCTTGTTCCCTGTTTAGGATATGGTTTCCGGCTTTCTCTTTTCCGATCTTTTCACTATTACGTAGCCCCCTGCACATCAGTGGCGTTACCGCCTTGCTCGGGGTGATACGATTAAAAAAAATAATAATAATAACAATGTATAAAATTTAAAAGAAAATACAACCGGTTTCGCTCCCTCTCATCATAGTTCTCCCGATTAAGAAACCAATATGAGCGGGAGCAAAACCAGTTGTTTTTCTTTTAACCCTCTAGGGCCATTCGTATCATATTTGATACAGTATTTCCCTATAAGGAAACATTTGGTATTTCCCTATAAGGAAACATTTGGTATTCATTGACTGAGCAGTCAGTACTGCTTTCATTTGAAATTTATAAAATATTTCTCTTAAAAAAAATTTTCAGGAAAATATTTCTTTCAAGGCTTGTTTTCATACTGTATCAAATATGATACGAATGGCCCTAGAGGGTTAAATTTTATCCATCTTTATTCACTGTAATATTAAAATTATTACTTTTAAAGCATTATTCAGAATGAGATGTGCGTTATGAGTCAGTGGATATCGTCTCGGAACGAGAAACCGGGGAGCCGAGTTCAAATTCCAGTTGGATACCTTGCATTCACTTACGCACAAATACCCTTCGGAAAGGTATTAATCCGTCTCTTCCTTCTAGTTAAATAACAGGACAGATTGGATTCTATAGCCTTGGCTAGCAACCAGTCTACTGCAGAAAGTAATGGCAACCTACTGTGGGATAATCAGTCATGTCTTTAAAAAGATCAGATCACCTAAGCCTAAGCGTGTATCACGTATGGCACTTAACTGACTGACTCAAGTTGTGAATCGCAAAAAATGTTTAAATAAATATGTATAATTTTAAATCATGTTATATTTATAATTATAAAATATAACTAGCTTAGCCTGACGACCCCTGGCGAGATAGGAGCGAAAATTAAGTTGCTAAGTCATTTATATTTAACAATTTTATATTTATGTTTGTTTAAACTCCACCCAGTATTGAGTGCTTTTGCTGAACTTTTTGATAGTAATCATTGTCTTACTGTAAATGTTTTTAAATATTATATATATATATATATATATATATATATATATATATATATATATATATATATATCGATAGAGTCGGTTTATTGGGGATAATTATAACATAAATATACAAATATATTGATCCCTGTCGGCTGAGGCTGTAGAATACGCCGACTGCACTTTTGCAGTGAGGTAAGTCAACGCCTCAATGAGAAGTCATGAATATGACGATAAACTGCATCCGACAACAAAACCTGTGCTCAGGAAATTCGAGGTTTTCGTGACCATGGAACCACCTCTTAATTGCTGTTGTTCCCAGGTTCACCCTTACCGCGGTCGTAGCACCTCTTAGGGTCCCGGCTATTGGTTAATAGTAAAGCCCTAAACAAAAATCAAAACATTAGGAAAGTATAGAAATGCATTTTTATAGTAAAAAGAATACTACTAATGTATTGCTATTAAAAGAAATACCAAAAATACGTTTTTGTAGTAAAATGACCTACAATACATTTTATTGTAGAATTACCAACAATAATTACCAACAATAATTACCAACAAAAGCAAAATTACAATAAATACAGCCATAAAAAGTATAAAAATACATTTTTATAGTAAAATTTAACAGTAACACTTTTTTGTAGGGAAATTACCAGCAATATATTTAAAAAGAAATTACCAACAAGACTTTATAAATTATGTATCTATAAAATATCCGTTTGCCCTGAAATCATAAAATTGCGTACAAAATATTTCATATGCTATTATTTACAAAATATTTAAATGACTCATATATCATTTAAACTTAAACAATTCTCGCTAAACAATTCTTGCTCGTGGAATTCTTTTCCGGCACCATACTTTCCAGCGAACTTTGATTTTTAAAAATATCTATGTAATGTTTGAAGCGGACTAATTTCGTCTTCATTACTCTTCTTCAATAGTTCGCAATCCTTAAAAATGTTTATCTTTTTTCTTATTCTTTTGCACTCAGTAGCCTCTTGTGTCTTAGTGGCTTTGTTGCCTTGCATTGCGTGATGCGATTAAAATAAATCAACCAACCAAACAACAAATATATTCTATAGAAAAAAAAACGTGTATAATTTGAAAAAAAATACGCTATTTTGAAATTAAGCATCATTTATGTTACTGCACCAAATCTGCCCTCAGTTTTAATAATAATAATAATAAAGATTTGACCTCAGAAATAATTGCACTGCCCGCCGATCTCTCTCAGATTGCCACATACATAGATTCGTTGATATTGGGTGGGGTCACTGAATGATCTCTCTCCCACTGTCTTTCAACAATGTCCCAGATGTATTATTTCTGGCGATTCAATCATGAGAACAACATGGTCATATATTAGGAATGACAGACAGATATGATTGTAAAACATTCACTGCCAACCGCTCATGGCTTCTTTGGCCCTTGTGAGAGGAAGCAGAGTTCTACTGAACACGTAAAGCTGCCCTCTTTGATCAACGGCTTGACCAGTATGCCTCACATATCGATGTTAGCATTGATCCTGAGGATATGCATGAAGTAGTTTCGCATGACATTACCGTCATTGATTCCAACTCAAAACGTATCATAGCTGATAAGATGTTTGTTTGCGTAAGCGTGGGTATCTCTGTCGGTTCTATGCAAATCGACATGATTTTCCCTTTATTTATCTGGGTATTTTCAAGAAGCTTGCGGTTTCCGAGTCATTACAGGCGGCAACGTTTTTCATTTCAAGGTCTGCGTGGTAGAGCCAATTTTTGGTACTTGATATGTTTGAAACGCAGACACACATATAGACACACAGAGACACATACATTGATACAAACAAACACAGAGACACACATAGATGCAGAGCGTTATAGACACACACAGAGGCACAGAGAGACACAAAGACACACAGACCGTGATACACACACAAAGATACACAGACATACAGACACACACAAATGGATATCGTGTCACATACAGACACACACACATAAATAATAATCAAACTTTTTATTTAATGCGTGTTTGAAACAGACATGTTTTTTGTTTTGTTTGGATTTTTCTTGTTTTTTGTTTTCATTCCATTGGCAGAACACTCGAAAAAATTTAATAAAGTAAAAACTACTGTCTGATTAAAAATAAACTTACTAATTCTTTAGAAATTGTTTTGTTTAAGTTCCCGATAGGAAACAGAGGAAAAGCGAATAGGCATCCAAGAAAATCTGAACGCGGGAGTGTGCATTTCTTGAAAAAGTAGATAGTAACTTGATGGGCTCACCGTAGCTGAGCGGGTTAAAACGCTATAGTTTCTCCTGCAAAGGAGAGAGAGTGAGAGAGAGCACATTTTTGTTATTAAGTTCTCCCAGGTGTGTTGACCATTAGACAAAAACACACTGTTGAAATAAAACAAATAAAAACAGGGCTTCTATTTCAAACATAGTTATCGCCTAAAAATAACGTTACCGTTCAGCGGACAATTTAAATATCCCGACAGTTGAATTTTCTCCCGGCTGATTTCGTTCCTGCAGTCGCCCATCTTATAAGCCAATTTCTTACCATTTTGCCTTTATGTTATTTTCGCCATGTTTCTCATAAAACTCTAACTGAATTTTACAGTGTGTTTAGGAGAAAAAAAACTTTATGTAAGATGGAATTTTACAATGGCAAGAAATTTCTCCCAATCTTAGTTTCCACCTCAAAATTGAGGGGGAATTAAACGAAATTATTTTTATTTTTCGTTTTTGGTGTGTGTGTGTGTGTGTGTGTGTGTGTGTGTGTGTGTGTGTGTGTGTGTGTGTGTGTGTGTGATATCAATATATTTTTTTAAGTATTTATGTCTAGAATGTTTCACACACTTTCAAATGCACTTAGTAGATAGATAGATAGATAGATAGATAGATAGATAGATAGATAGATAGATAGATATGAATATACTGAGATAGATAGATAGATAGATAGATAGATAGATAGATAGATAGATAGATATGAAGACACTGAAATAGATAGATAGATAGATAGATAGATAGATAGATAGATAGATATGAACCGAATGTGATAGATAGATAGATAGATAGATAGATAGATAGATAGATATGATATGAATATACTGAGACAGATAGATAGATAGATATGAATATACTGAGACAGATAGATAGATAGATAGATAGATAGATAGATAGATAGATAGATAGATATGAAGACACTGAAATAGATAGATAGATAGATAGATAGATAGATAGATAGATAGATAGATCCTGCACAGAGTGCGATGGAAAAAATTTGATCTGAATTACGCAAAAATGAAATACCTCATTTTAACAGATACATTTACCAACATTGCACAAAAATACCATGCCGTTTCCAGATTTCTGGCGAAGTGAATATCGTCGTAGTGATTTTTCTCGCAGACGGGGCCCAACTGATCCAACTACACAATCAACAAAATCAAAAACAAACAACGCGCATGCGCGAAATTAAGAGTATAAATTGCCGACAATTTAACCGTTGTGTGTGTGTGTGCCGCATGCACCCTAGTGGGTTGAGCTAGCTTCCATCCCCGGAGAACGTTTCACTGGCATTTGTTTAAGGGCAGGGTCCCAGATCCTACCCTGTTATTTAACCCATAACTGGAGGGAAGGGACGGATTAATACCTTTCCCAAGGGTACTAACGCGTAAGTGAATGCAGGGCATTCAATTGGAATCCGAAATCGGTTCACCGATTTCTCTTTCCAAGCCGACATCCACTGCACCACAACGCACTTCCGTCAATTTAACCGTTGCATTGATCTTCAGTTAGCTCAGTGCCATACGTGATACACACTCGGAAGGGTCATGACTGACTGGGCAGAAGATTTTCCCACAGTAGGTTGCTATTATAGTCTGCGGTAGACCGGCTTCCAATCAAGGATATAACCCAATATACGCTGCTATTTAACCCATTGATGGAAGGAGAAGAGATGAATTAATACCTTTCCCAAGCGTATTTGCGCGTAAGTGAATTCAGTAGAATACGAACTCGGGTTTTCCTTTGTCGTCCCAAGCAAATAGCCACTACACCACAACACACATCCCATAAATAGATATTAACTAACTGTAATATTAGAATTATTACAAAATGTGCGTTGTGGTGCATTGGATATCGGCTCGGAACGACAAATCGGGGAGCCGAGTTCGAATTCCAGCTGAATTCATTGCATTCACTTACGCGTAAATACCCTTGGGAAAGATATTAATCCATCTATTCCCTCTAGTTATGGGTTAAAAACAGGACAGATTGGGTTCTATAGCCTTGGTCGGCAACCAGTCTACCGCAGAAAGCAATGGCAACCTACTCCGGGATAATATTCTGCCCAGTCAGTCATGTCTCTTTCGAGACATGACTGACTGGGCAACAATTAAAAGAAGAAAAACAGAAGACAATGAAGAAAAGAAGAAGATAATGATGAGAAATAAGGAGAAAAAGAAGAAAAAGAAATAAAGAAGAAGAAAAAGGAGAAAAAGAAGAAGAGGAAGAAGAAGATTAACAATAACAACAATTAGAAGAAGAAAAACAGAAGACAAAGAAGAAAAAAAGAAGAGGAGGAAGAAGATGATGATGAAAAGAAGGAGGAGGAATAAGGAGAAGAAGAAGAAAATATAGAAGAAAAAGAAGGAGTATAAAGGAACAAGGGGAAGAGGAACAACAACGATTAGAAAGAAAACCAGAAGAAAAAGAAGAAAGACAAGGAGATGAAGAAGAAAATGAAGAGGAAGAGGAGGAATAAGAAGAAGAAGAGAAAAAAAACGAGAAAAATAAGAAGAAAGCGAATAAAGAAGAAGAGGAAGAAAAAGAAGAAGTGGAACAAGAACTACAGTTAGAAAAAGAAGAAAACAGACGAAAGAAAGAATCCGAAGAAAAATAAGTAGAAAAAGATGATGATGATGATGATGATGATGGAGCAGAAGAAAAAAGAAGAAGAAAAAGAAATGGAAGAACCGAAAGAACAAAACAAAAATGTGAAAAAGAATGAAAAGTGCAAAAGGCTTTTCTCTAACTTCTCCAAATACCTACTTTCCCTAAATACCTACTTTTTTCCCCCTAAAAACAGGGAAAAATTAATCTAACTTGATAAATATATAAAGAAATCTTTAAAATACACAACCAAATAACGATAAAATCCTAAATCCTTTTCCTTTGCTTTATTTTTATTGCCTTTTTTCTTTTCATTTATTTTTTTTTAAGTATTTTCCCGAGAAAAACATTTCCTCCGCAACGACAAAGAAAACAAACATAAAAACGGAAACTACTCGATGCAAAAATAAATTTAGGGGAAAAAATATTAATCTTCCAAAATGTAAGACTCAATTTATTGAGTGTATGAAAAAAGATAATTGTATATTTTCTTTTGCTTATTTCTCTAGAAAATATTGATGATATTATATATATATATATATATATATATATATATAGCTCTGCTTATTTATCTACTGTTCTATATCTCTATATATGTTGGTAGCTTACACATGAATATGTATATACATGTTTAGATATTTATCAATATTCACGTTGTTTTGTCTCCCAATAATTTTTAAAACTGTCTTATTCTTCTTTATTTTTACAATGTAAATAACTTTGCATATATAGGAATCTTTCTCAAGGGGTTCAAATTTTTTATGCTGAAATAAATTTTCAAAAATGATAAGGTATTGGGTAGGAAAAAATTCACAAGTAACAACTCTTACTTTCCTGATTAAAAAAATTCTATACACTAATATCCACAAGAATTCACACTGAGATCGGAAACTGCCACGTTCCAGTTAGTATGTGTGTGTGTGCGCACGCGCAATAAATAATTTTATGGAAAGTCTCTTGTCCAGGGATTTTTTTTTTTTTGCTTTCGTGACCTGAGAAAAATGTTATCGTCTTTTTTCTTCAATTATAGTGCTGCGTGTGCTGTTACACATTTCAAATTAGCGTTACCGTTTTGCTTTTTATGCTAAAAAATAGTTAATAAAACTGTTATGTTTGATTTTAATTTTAGTTCACCTTTTTAGCGACCTAAAAAGATTTTTTTACATTGTATTTAAATGTATATGATTACTGAACACGGATGAAGGTACAGACAGAACAATGATTATCGGAAGGTAAATTGAGAAACAGCGAACTGGGTTCAAATCTCGTTGGGAAAACTCTGAAGATGCCGATTGGCACTGCATTTGATTTTTTGAAGACTGTCGGTGGCAGGAAATTGTAAACCAAAAGAGGAATTCACAGCCGAGATGTGATTGAAATATTATATTAGGATAGATCACACAGTTGCATCTATCTAATTCATATCTGTCACTTTAAATACGTTAAATAAGATGGCGAATTGTACCCTCTAACTTCTAACTTTTTTTGACAGTCAACAACTCTGAAATAAAAACTCTAAACAAGAAAGAAATTTACTATTTGTTACAAAAACAATCATGGCTATTTAGAGATATTAAAGAAAACGGTAACTGTGGGGAACCGTGATAGGCTTGCACCCGGAAGTGATAGGGCACTTAGGAGGGCATATCCAACAAGCTCTAGAAGAGCAAGATATTGCAAATGCTTGGCTTCAGATATTCTACTGACATGAAGCGGAAATATTTTTTCAATTAATTACTACGAAATTAAGTCCATTGTATGATGTCAGACAATTTTTCTCATGTTTTATTAATACCAGAAAAATATTTATATACGAGTGAATTCGTGCTGTCAAAAAAAATAAATAAATATATATATATATATATATGGGGGGGGGGGGGATTGTAGATTGTAATCTATTGATAAGTAAAATCTCCAAACACATAATGCAAGTTTAAGTCTAGACAGAATATGGAAACTGGTATCAAAATTAAGTAAACTTATTTCTCTTCAAAATTGCCTGTTTTGATTGATAAGTAATGTTTCAAATCTAATAAAATAAATTTTGGACCAAACAGAATAATGAAACTGATATGCAAATTAAATAAATTTATCTATCTTCAAAATTACTCGACTTGTTTAACAAGTAAGGTTTCTACTCACAAGGAACAAGTTTTAAACCAGGGAGAATAATGAAACTAGTATCTAAATAAATAAATGTTTTTGAAAATGAACGGTTTATTGATATCCATAATAATAATAATAATAATAATAATATATATATATATATATATATATATATATATATATATATAATCTGAGAAAAAGAATAGTATGATTAAATAAAGAAGACAAGAGGAACACTATGTTTTTCTCGCCTACGCATTTCGTTTTGTGATGTACTTATTCAAGACAAAAAAAGAAAACACATAGGCCAGAAAATCTAGTTTTTCTCTTGTCTTTTTCATTTAACCGCGTGTATATATAAACGTATTTATAAATGGAATTTTGTGTGTGTTGTGTCTGTGTGTGTGTATCCGTTACCTATAGACTCCGAAACGGCTGAACCGATTTTTTAAAAAATTTACACAGTTGTACTATAAGCGTCTGCGAGTGTTCTTAGCTAAGTTTTGTGTCGAAGTACCCCCCGATAAATATCGAAAATCGATAATCGAAAAAATCGGGTTATAGAAGTATTGGTCCGATTTTAATCAAATTTGTCACACTCATAGACAAAAACATAACAATCGATATGCAGAAGTTTCAAGGTTGCAGTTCTTACAATAGTGCAGAAAATTGATAAGACAAGATGTGTGTGTGTGTGTGTGTGTGTGTGTGTGTGTGTGTGTGTGTGTGTGTGTGTGTGTGTGTGTGTGTGTGTTTATCTGCCTGTATGTCTGTATTTTTTCCAGCCCATTTATTTTAGTTTTTGCTTCGGGTTTGGCTCTAAGTAGATATAATTGTATTTCTTAGTCTCAGCCATGATACCATTTACTCAGAGGACTTATTTAGCCTTCAAACTTCAGTTTACAACGAAAAAAAACTCATTTGATATCGATACCAGGAAATCAAAATTTGACTTACATCCATTCATTTTCCTTTCAGTCTACAGTTTCGCTTTAACTGGAAACAGCTATTTCTTTTTAGTCTTTCATGCCAACGTCCAAAGAGTCTGAGCTCCAGGACCATAGATTCCATGAATTAGTTTTAAAGCTTTCATTACATCCTAGCAACGCCGGGCTATACTGCTAGTATATATATAAAAATTAGAGAAAATTTTCAAAATTCAAAGATGGCGGATGTACATTTCGACATAGGATCTCTAATTGAGACTCTACATCACATCAGCGATATTGTTTTTCCAAATGGCGAAGGCTCTGAGTTAGAGTGTGGAGGGGTTTTTGGTTAACAACAGTCACAAGGTGGAAAAGGACAGAGCTGGTAGTCGCGGGGTTCCAGGGTGTTGAAATGGTATATTTAGGAAGGGGAGGAATAGGAGTTCATATTTTATAAAGATAGACAACTAAATGAGTTAAATTACTTTTTAAAGTTAATATTTTGGGCTGTTTGAAGAGGTGTATTTATGCGAGAAGAATTGGATTTCAATATCAGATTTAAAAATTTTTTTAAGTTTATTTGATTAAACCTTTTAGGTAGAAGCGTGTTAAATGCCAATTACAGGAAGTTATCAGTTTAAAAATTATTAGAGAAAAAATATTAGAGAAAAAATTATTGGAGAAAAAAAATATATATTTGAATTTTGAAAATTTTCTCTAATTTATATTGGCTCTGTATTCTTAATACATTGAGCTCTCTGCCTGCATCACTTTTTAATATTACAAATTTTTAATATTGATTAGGATCAGGTTCTTGGAATTTACCTTCCTACTCTTCCACTTCGGATTAAAGAAAAATATATATATATATATATAAGTTCTATTCTAAAATTGCTTTTATCCCTCGTGAATCTTTCTTCTGTTATCTTGCGTTCCTTTTACCAAAACTATCATTTAATCACCACAGACAATATTTTCGGTCTTCCAGGAGAGTAACTCATTGCTCCTGCTTGAGTATGACCTTATTGAGCAATCATTTTTTCTGCTTTGAATATCTGAACCTAATCTTTCTTCTTAAACTCATAATCGAGTCCTTGAACCAAACGAGCGCTAAACAGAAAGATCCATACTTAGCAACACGTGTAACACAAGAAATTCCAAACTAAGTAAGCATCAAAGACATACCGAAAATTCTTTTGATGCTAAAATCATTCTTTTTTTATTGGTTTTCTTAATGTATTCTTTCTGTACCAGAAATCACAACCTTTTATGGAATAGCCTGCAGATATGAATTATTGGTTTCCTAATTATTTCATAACGCAAAATAGCGATTTGAGTAGATGAACAAGTTTTATAACCAAAAGTTCTTCTATTGAATTCATTTTTCTTTCTTGATTTTGCCGTTATCGCCATGTTCTAGTTGATCTAAGCGACAGTGATTTTTTTTTCTGGTGTAGAATCAGAAAAAAAAGAAACAGAAATAAACAAGAAAGAAAAGTGGGAAACAAACTTATCAACCCATTACCAAAAAAAAAAAAAAAATGTGCCGAACAGAAAGTTCCATTCTTAGTAATCTGTGTAACACAAGAGATTCCATACGATTGAACGTGAGGATATTTTATAGTTTATTTCCTACTAAACAACGAAAAAGACATTTTTTAATTTCTAACCTAATGTTGCATATTTATTATTTGGACCCCATCAAAGGGGGCAATGTTATCCCTTCTCTCTCCCAGAAATACTCTGACAGGCCATAATTTTATGCTTTATCATAAGACTAGTAGCATAGCCCGGCGTTGCTCGGGTGTAATAAAAGCTTTAAAACTAATCCATGGTCCTGGAGCTCAGACTCTTTGGACGTTAGCATGAAAGACTAAAAAGCAATAGTTGTTTCCAGTTAAAGCGAAACCGTAGACTGAAAGAAAAATGAATGGATGTAAGTCAAATTTTGATTTCCTGGTATCGATATTAAATAAATTTTTTTCGTCGTAAACTGAATTTTGAAGGCTAAATAAGTCCTGTGAGTAAATGGTATCATGGCTCAGACTAAGAACTACAATTATACCTACTTAGAGCCAAACCCGAAGCAAAAACTAAAATAAAAGGGCTGAAAAACTGATTTTGATCAGACCCGGTATATATTATCATATTCTGCACTATTGTAAGAACTGCAACCTTGAAACTTCTGAATATTGTTTCTTATGTCTTTGTCTATAAGTGTATCAAATTTGATTAAAATCGGACCCATCCTTCTATAAGCCGATTTTTTCGATTATCGATTTTTGATATTTATCGGGGGTACCTCGACACAAAACCTAGCTAAGAACACTCGCAGACAACTGTGTAAATTTTCAAGAAAATCGGTTCAGCCGTTTCAGAGTCTATAGGTAACGGATACATACACACACACACAGACAAAGTTCCATTTATAAATAAGTTTAGATGTAGATATGTTTTATGTTGCTCAAGACTAACTTTCAGGAGATCGCTTATTAGACTTTTTTTCTATATTTGAATGGGATAAGCAACTCTTCGACATTCACTTTCCGCGTGAAAGTAGACTGGTAGTCAACCAAAGCTATAGAACCCACTCATATTATTCAACCCATAGCTTGAAGAAGAGACGAATTAATACGTTTCCCAGGGGTATTTGCGCGTCAGTGAATGCAACGAATTCAATTTGCGCGTAAGTGAATGCAACGAATTCAACTGGAATTCTAAATCTGATCATGTAATAAATTAAGTCTTGTGCGATAAAATATCAATGTCGACAAACACGAGCCATAATCTGGAAGGCACAACGAACGAAACG